>VONZ01000006.1:3502500-3985000 GCA_012976165.1 Labeo catla | reverse complement strand
GCATTTATTTGATTTATTTTTTTTAGAAAATTATAGAAATTAATACTTTTATTTAGCAAGGATGCTTTAAATGGATTAAAAGTGATGATAAAGACATTTACAATGTTATAAAAGATGTCTGTTTCAGATAAATGGTGTTCTTCTGAACTTTCTATTCATCAAATAAACCTGAAGAAAATCTACTCTGCTGTTTTCAACATAATAATATTAATAATAATAATGTTTTTTTTTAACTAATGATGCTAAAAATTCAGCCTTGAAATCACAGGAATAAATTACATTTCAAAATATATTCATATAGAAAACAGTTATTTAAATAGTAAAAATATTTCAAAATGGTACTGTTTTGAGATTTTTTTTTGAGATACATCATCTGAAAGCTGAATAAACAGGCTTTCCATTGATGTGTGGTTTGTTAGGATAGGACAATATTTGGTCGAGATACAACTATTTGAAAACCTGGAATCAAAAGTTAAGTTTTCATATATTTACAGTAGGAATTTTACAAAATATCTGGAACAAGATCTTTACTTAATATCCTAATGATTTTTGCCATAAAAGAAAAATCAATCATTTTGACCCATACAGTGTATTTTTGGCTATTGCTACAAATATACAGGGTCACATATATGCCATTAATTTGTACCAAAGTACCAAATTTTTGGTACCAAAAAGTATCCAATAAAGAGTCTTTTTAAAATAAATGGGTTGAAAGTGCAATTAACTAAGCCAACGTGCAAAATGCATTTTTCTACAGCGATTTTTTTTTATTGTTAAATATAATTTCTAATTATAAGTTAAGTGATTAAGTTAAGAGAAAGTATGTTCTGTGCTTGTGTACGTGAGGAGGGAATCAGGCTCTTTTCCTCATTAAGGCCCATTATTCTCCATCAGCCTCACCTGCTGGCATCATCTCTCCCGTCACTCCTCATTACCGTATCAACGGCGATGCCAGCCATCCCTCTACACCTTTACTGTCTGATTGACTTGGACACAAAAAATGAAAGTCCAGAGAAAATTGCATAGAGGAATTAGCCGTGTGTGAGTAGTAAAGGGAGGGGGGGGGGGCAGTGAGAGTCAGCCCCTGGCCTGAGGGTGTGGTTTTGTTGGGTTTTAATTTCCGTGTAAAATGTCAGGCGGTGATGGTGTCCGCTGGCTGGCATTAGCATTTGCTTTAGCCAGGAGCGCTCTGATAACCAGCCCTTATTGAAATATGGAGACACCTACACCGGTGCGATGCGATAAACCTTCCCCTGCTCAACGAACTGGCCGTCTCCAGGGGGGAAACTAAAACACACTTGTGCGTTGAATAACAACCCAAGTGTTCCTGCACTGAATCAAGTGAACACCTGCTTCATGGTAGGAGTTGAAAAATACACACGGTTGGCATGAAACACGATGTGTGTGATTAAAAGGATAGTTCGCCCAAAAATGCAAATACGGGCAGAATCACGGAATCCAGTCATGAAAATGGAATTGACTGTATAATGTGGAATGTCATGGAATTTGCTGAATTCTGCATGAATAAATCACAACTAAGTCAGTACACGTAACCCGTGTCTGTGAATATTAAGCTGCAAAAACACTATTTAAATATGAATCCTGCATGTTCTGCATGTCTCTGTGTGAATGAATGAGTGGCACAGACAGAGTTTTCATTTACTACACGCATACTTAAGTGTGTGTGATGCTTGCACTGTATTCAGCCTCTGCCGCCTCAATATTCGAGTACATGAACACATAAATGTAATCTCTAGAACCAAATGAGGACACAACTAGAAATCGATGGTTAAGTTATATTTACAATACAATGCAAATATTCGAGTGGATGCTGTGCATTTTATAGAGGACTGTTTCCTGAACCATTGTAGGCCGAGTAGCCTACAATGCCCGCTGTACATAAAAGGTTAAGGCTAAAAAGCGGGACAATTCCATTGTTGCAAGGACAGTCTGGCACTTCTGACTCACAGCCTGTAAGTACATTTTCATATTTAAAGAATTTGCTACTGACTATTCAAACGCAATTTTTGCACAGTGTAGAGTAATGCTTGTTGTTTGTCATTTCTACATTATGTTTACGTGACGCAATGCGGTAAAAGACAGTATGAGTCATTATAACCAGTAGTTATGTCCCCACTGGATGCAACAAATGTCTCGTTTATAATGGGTTTTACTGTTTTTGTCTTATGTTTTGTCTCAACGTGGTAAGGGGCGTAACATTTCCATGACACGCTTGAGGTATTCGGCCAATCGCAACGCACCAGATAGCTGGTCAATCAGAGAACACAGTGCTTTTCAGAACAGGCGGGGCAGAGAGGAGCAACAATAATGAACAGTATGTGGAAAAAAATGTGTTTTTTGAACCTCAAACTGCGTAAACACATTGCATTACACCAAATACACTAAATAATGTTCTTTTTAGCAACATCATATGACCCCTTTAAAGGTTGTCACAACAAAAGTTTGGTTTAACTTAAAATAACTGTGACAGAAATATATTACTTAATGTAATAGTACTAATACTAATAATACAATTATTATTGAAATATCATTTTTTTAATGAATATTTAAGGAAAATGTAAATACACATTAAAGATAAAAAAAAATGAAACCATTAAAATGGAATCAAGAAAATTAATGGCAAACACAGAATTTGGTAAAAAATAAAACTGAATTTAAGAAAAAATAAAATGTATTTCATAGGGCATTAAAATTTTAATTTTTGTTAAACTTAAAGTTTGGTTTAAAAAAAAACAAAAAACCTCAATTTAAGACAAAAATAAAACATTTCAAAGGTAATTTTTGTAAAACTTATAATAAATTGCTGTTAGATTGTGTACATTTCATGATTTCAATTAATTAGACATGCTTTTTGATTAAAAATAAAAGATTTCATAGAGGCCTAACATTACAGTTTCCTTAAAAAAAAAAAAAAAGTAGTGCAAAAGTCTCCTGACAATGTCTTTAAAGGGGTCATCGGATGCTAAATTCACTTTTACATGTTGTTTGAACATTAATGTGTTGGCAGTGTATGTACAAATCTACCCTATGATGATAAAAATCCATACAGTGGTTTTTAATTAATCTGTAAAAATAATATTCCCTTTTTCAAATCGAGCCATTCTCAGATGCCTCACACCCACAGAGGCCGCTCCCACAATAGTTGATTGACATGAGCGTTTTACCTCAGATCAGCTGTAACAGTCCGCCCTCTTTGTTTCGATGCCGGAGCAGGGATGTAATTTAGACAAGAATATCTCCGATTGAGTGGTTGAGGTGTTGTGTTGCTGGATGTAATAATGAACATAGTGGTCGTCATTTACTCCCGACATCTGAGCAGCTGAAGATGCAGTAGATTACGTTTGTTTGTGAATGGAATGCGCCTCCTGATCTACATAAATGTGTCTATGTTTGCGCTAATCACTCGTAATCCAGCTTCACTTACAGCAGAAGTGAGTATAAGGGTTTTTTTTATGAATCTTTGCGATCGCCTTTCCTAATAAAGTGCTAGCAAGTTTAGCGGCTAAACACGGCTGAAGTAAACAGGCTCGTCTTTCCACAGAGAGAAGAGAGGGGGCGGGGCGAGCAGAGCTCATTTGCATTTAAAGCAGCCTCGACCAGAATGAGATAATTTTTGCAGAACTGATTTTGGCAAGGTAAAAAGGGTGCTGTTTTACATAACTATTGAGAATTTTTAACCAAAGTATATTAGAGACTTTTCATTAAGACCCTAAAGAATCATATCAACTTGTGGAAAATGGGCATCCGATGACCCCTTTAAAGGGTCTGTGCTGTTAGTGTTGCAAAATAAAACAAAAGAACTTTTTGTAATGTTTTTTTCAATGATTTTGTCTTTTACAATAATGTTATGACTTTGAAATATATTTCTTCAGTATTTGGGGTCTTTTCATAGAAAACATTCAAGGGATAGTTCACCCCCCCCCCAAAAAAAATCTGCCATTAATTACTCACCCTCATGACTAAAACCATCATTCAAGACCTTCACTCTTCTTCAGAACACAAATTAAGATATTTTTGATGAAATCTGAGAGCTTTCTGACCCTGCATAGACAGCAACACAACTGACACGTTCAAGGCCCAGAATGGTAGTAAGGACATCATTAAAATAGTCCATGTGACATCAGTGGTTCAACCGTAATGTTACGAAGCTACGAGTACACTTTTTGTGCGCAAGTTGTCATTTTTGTTTTCTTTGCACACAAAAAGTATTCTAGTACCTTCATAAAATTAAGGTTAAAACACTGATGTCATGGAATATTTTAGCAATGTTCTTACATCCTTTCTGGGCCTGGGAACATTTTAGTTGCATTGCTGTTTATGGAGGGTCAGAAAACTCTCGGATTTCTTCAAAAATATTTAAATTTGTGTTCTGAAGATGAATAAACATCTTATGGGTTTGGAACGACATGAGGGTGAGTAATTAATGACAGAATTTCCATTTTTGGATGAACTATTCCTTTCATCTATCAGGAAAATTATTTGATGTTAAAAATTTAGTTTTGTGCCAGGTGAAAACACTGTGTAATGCAAATGCATCTAACCAACAGCAGACAGACAAGCGAACTGACACCAGAGCAATCAAATGATTGACACAAGCCAGACTAACTGACAGAACACATGAGAGAGGAGAGAGATGCTCACAGGGGACAGAGTGGATGACAACAGGATTAGAAACATACGCCAGCAACTGACAGAACAGAACAACTGACATAACACAAGTTGTTGGAGCGAATGAAGGTGAAAAAAAAGGACTGGCAGATAAAAGAGAGAGGGAAAATCACCTCCACTATATCCCAGTGGTGTAGGAACTGCTCCAGGGTGGTGGCGAACACGCTGAGGGGTGAGAGTGTGGAGGAGGGCAACAGGCCGTCTTCATCTGTGTCCTGCAGGGCCCGCAGCATCTCAGAGGAGAAACCTGAAGCAGGGGATCATGGGAACACAGCTTTATTGATATCAAGTATGCTGTCATTACTCATATCGTTGAATTTGATGTGTGTGCGCACCTGTTAGTGTGGTGAAAAAGAAACTGAGGTAATCTACATCCTTCACCGGCACATCCTGTGAACTGCTCGACCAGCCACTCAGAGGAGACCTGCGGGGAAGCACACATGCATTACTGTGCAGCGTTCCGGCACTGATCCGCTCTCCCGTTACACATCTCACACTGTACTCGAGTGTGTGCGTGTGGTGAGAATGTCAGTCTAAAAATACGGGCCATCTGAGCTCCTTCATTTCCTTTGAAATCAACCTCCCGCCACGAACGCTCACCTTCAGTGAATGAGAACACTCACCGTATTAAGGAAACGCTGGGGTCATCCTTACAACATGACAGACAACGCTTACTGTTCCTTAAGAAGATTTCAAGACATCCCATGAACCCTCAGAGGTTAACTTTTAAACAATAACTCCAGCTGAAGTTTTTAACTCCTAAAAACTTCACCTATTGAATCAAACTACACTTAGACCCAGTGGTATATATATATTTTTTTTTTACACAAAAACTCCACCTTTACCTTTTAAAAACTCCACCTATTGAATCAAACTATACTTTAACCCAGTGGTATATGCTTTTTATTTATATAAAAAAAACAAAAAAAAAAAAAAAAAATTGGAAGGATGGTCTTAGTTGTTTGTTTGTTTTGAGCAATAACTCCACCTTTAAACTAACTCCACCTATTTAATCATAAAAAATTGAGAAAAAAAACTGAATCAATGTTGTTGTTTTTTTTTTTTTACACAATAACTCCACCTTTATCTTTTAAAAACTCCACCTATTGAATCTAACTATACTTAATAAATAATAAATAAATAAATAACTTTTTTGTAAGGATATTTTAGTTTTATTTATTTATTTACTTATTTATTTTATTTTTTAAATAAAACTCCACCTGTTGGTTCAAACTATACTTTAACCCAGCAGTGGTACATCCGTTTCATAAAATAAATACATAAATAAATAAATAAAACACTTTTTTGTAAGAATATTTTAGTTTTATTTATTTATTTATTTATTTATATTCTAAATTTTTTGCACAATAACTCCACCTTTTACCCCTTAAACTCCACTTATTGAATGAAACTACACTTTAACCCAGAGGTACATGCTTTTCATTAACATAAATAAATAACACTTTTTTTGTAAAGATTTTATTTTTATTTTTTTTATTTTTTTTTGCACAATAACTCCACCTTTAACTCTATAAAACTCCACCTGTTGATTCAAACTATACTTTAACCCAGTGGTACATGCTTTTCATAAAATAAATAAACAAATAAATAACGTTTTTGTAAGGATATTTTAAGTTTTATTTATTTTCATTTTTCATTTTATTTTCATTATTTTCATTTTTCTGCACAATAACTAATAATAATAAAAAAAAAAAAATAAATAAAAAAAAAACTTTTTTGTAGGAATTTTAATTCTTACCCTCAAACTCTGCCTACTGAATGAAACTACACTTTGGCCCAATAATACATGCTTTTCACAAAATAAATAAATACACTTTTGCAAGGATGATTTTTTTTTTTTTTTTTTTTTGCACAATAACTTTACCTTTAACTCCTTAAAACTCAACCGATAGAAACAAACTACACTTTAACTCAGTGGTACATGCTTGTCATTAAAAATAAATAATACTGTTACAAAAGACTTGCATTTTAGACAAATGCTGTATTTCTTGAGCAGCGAGTTATCATTTTAGAATGATTTCTGAAGGATCACATCTAAAGTCTGGATTAACATCTGTTGAAAATTCAGTTTTGCCATCACGATTAAATTACATTTCAAAATATATTAAAATAATAAACAATTACTGTATTGTACAGCATTTTTGATCAAATATACACAGCCTTTGTGTGCATAAGAGATGTCTTTTAAAAACACTTTTAAATGTTTGAATGGTAGTGTATTTAAATGCATATAAATATTTAAAAATTAAAAAAAAAGTGAAATATTTAAAATATAAAAATTTAAATATTTAAAAAAATATATGTAATTATATTTATATAAACATTAAAACTGAAGTACATAATTTAGCAGCAGTGAGTAGAACTGCGGGAAAAAGTAAATGTTTCCATTCTTCAAGGAAGCCAAACTATTAACAGCTCATTGTTTCTCCGCATAAAGCTGAAAATTATTACACACAGCACCTTTAAACTATGAAATGTTGCCAAATGAAGTACCAGCAGCTTTTGTAGACATTTCTCAGCTGGTTCGTAACAGTTAAAGCCTGCAAATCACCCAGATAATTGCTATGATCAAACACAGAGTGCAGGAGAACCAAGAGGTCACCGCCAAGACCTTCAGGTCAGTCCATCACGAGCTCCATGTGTGGCTGTGCTTCTATATGTGTGTTCAAGGCTTCAGTGGGAAATGTTCTGAGAAGGAAATCAGAGAGAACCAGTGTGTGTGCCTGTGATAAAGCTATTCAAGGACAATCCACGTAGTCTTATGATTCTCCCTTATAGATGTGGATCAGTCTCGAGGCCAATAAAGTGAATGAATATCTGATCTTTTACTTGTTTTGATTTCATTTCTCTCGTGTGGAATGAGCATGTGCTGGACTTCCTTAATACATACTGATTGGCTCATTTCCCATCAACCCATTAGTATAAAGAAGCCAGACAGACACACACACACACACATACATACAGAAAGATGCACAGAGGGAAAAAAAAATCCTACTGTTCATTGTGTCTTTCTGCGTGCCAACCACACACACACACACACACACACACACACACAAAATCTCTTTACTATTAACCATTCTTGTCTAAGTTTAGCAACACTTTCTGAACCCGATGGCCACCATTCAAAACTCTATAAGAGTTAGTCGTTTCACTGATGTGATCAAAGCTAAATTCTTGTGAAGGACAGAATGTTCGGTTCATGTAACGGCGTGTCACGCAGTTCTGCCATGAACAGAAGCGGCCTTAAGTGATGCTTCACTTATCGCGGAGGAATCCTGTCGCGGGGCCAGACTTTTTCAAAAGTGCAGTCGGTGTGAATTCACTTGCCGCAGCATTTGTTTTGGAATTTTGGTGTGACTCTGAACTTGACGATCGTTCCGTGTTTTTTGAAAAGAGTAATACTGCCCTCTGTAGGTGTTCGAACACATTTAGCCAAATCTTGTTCTTATGAGCAAACAGAGAGACCGGAGAAAAGACAGCGTATCCAAGATACACTCACACACGTCACACGGGGACTCAAAGTCACACACTCAGTGTGTTCTCAAACATTGCTCCCATTAGGATTTGAGGGGAAACCACAAATAAAAGAGTGGCTTTAGGCTAGTGACTATAAGAAAAGCAATGGGGACACAGCATGTCACAAAGACACACACGCAGGCACACACCCTAAGGCCCTCAGCATGCAGAGGAACTCACAAAGGAATATTCTGTCAATCAACCATAAACAAGTAACAGACTGTTGATTACTCACCCTGCAACAACTCAACTAGTAAAAAAAACAAAAAAGTCAGACTTGGATGCTTATCATTCCAGTGCTCTTGTAAGACGTTCACCACTTATACTCACAACATTTGAAATGATAAAGTGCTTTTTATCATTATAAATGTAGAGCTTTTATATAGACATGATTTTGATGTCTTTTGTACGTGAGATGTAGTATTATGTATATTCTATGATTGTATTTATTAATATTTAGTATTATCTTTTATTTATTTTTATTTAAATGTAGCATTTTTACTGCTTTATTTTAGTTAGTGGTCAAAGCAACATTTCTAATCTAAGGATAAAACGCTTTTTGTAAATGTTTTTATAGTATAAGTATAAAATATTAATTACATAAAAATATATATTAAAGCTGAAACGTGGTGCTACTTTTTGTGAAGAAAACAACATACTTGTAATTCATATCCTTTTTTTGTTTGCTTTACTTTTTTATCCTTTTTGCATTTCTACTGCAATTTTATTTTACCTTTATTTCAATTAAACATTACTTTTTTTTATATTTATAGGTAAATTATTCAACAATAAATCTACTCAAAATACCCATCCCCCTCCTTTCCTGAAGGCACCCTCACTATAAACAAAATTTCTAAAACCTTCTTGACAAAAACTTGCAAAGTGTTATGTCTTTTGTATGTGATGTGTAGTGATATTTTAGTATTCTATTATACATTTATAAAGTATAGTATTTATAAATATTTTGTATTAGCTTTTAGTTTTATATTTACATTTTAAGTTTTAGTCATTCTAATACATAATTTTGTCATTAAAATGGGTTATTTTTATTTAGCTTTTATTTCATTATATTTCAATTTAGAATTTGTATTGTTTTAACTAATTTTATTTTAGTTAGTGGCCAAGGCAACATTTACATTTTTTTTCAGGTTTAGTTTTAATATTTTTAACTAATATTTTATTCCAGCTTTATTTCAATTACTGGAAACAATTTTAATAGTTGTAGTTAACAATAACAATATTAATGAGGCAACATTTTCTAAATAAAATAGCTTTACTTTTTGTAAATAGTTATATAAAACCATATTATTATATAAAAATATACATATAGGTAAAACTTGATGCAAGGTTTGTAAACAAAACAGTATATTTCTATTTTTTTTTTTTTATTTTGTACTTGAGGTGGTAATCTTTAGGTACCAGATGATTCACGATTCGATTAAAAAACATTGATTTACAATTTTTTTATTTTTAATCATGATTCACAGTTTTTCCATCACATTTTTTGTGCACAGCGGACATCAAATGCACCGGTATTTTGATACAAAAACACACCAGTCTATAGTATGGGTAGTCCTAACTGAAGAAATTATTGTTTCCTAATAACTATTATCTTGCTAATAAATCAAAAATATTTTACAATTCCCATTAGGGATGTCCCTGAATCCAAATACTGTGTTCGGAAAGGAAATGGCATGTACTACAGAACCCCTAAAGGGAATAAATACGAGATGGGAGGAAAAAGAGTTACTCTGATGCTTTCTCTCGCAATTATATCGTTGGGTAATTATACTGTATATAAATTGCACACATCAGGGAGCCATTATTAATATGCTCGCTTTTTACTTTCACTTTCGAGATTTGCGATCGCATGTACTGTCTATACATGGAGCGGCAGTACTTACCACACATTTTACAAGATTACAAGATTAGATGTTTGTCAGTGGTGCTTAGGATCTGCAAATCATTTTATGCAATTTAATGTAACAGGCAACGCTAGCAGGAAGCTATCCATGTCCCTTTAGTGGCGTAGAATGCATTGTTTGTTTTCCGTGCCTTTGCAAACACGGATTCAGGCACTTCCCTACTTCCCACAAAAACAAAAGATCAATAATTACTTGCCCTTGACAAAAATGGGGCAGGATGTATTTGTTTTTCTTCCTCCATTGCTGTTGCAGTTGCTATTTTGTTCTGACAACATCATGTTGTTATTATTAGGCCTAAACTAGACTATTATTATTGTTATTATTTGAACTAGAAAATCGATTTTTGAAAATTGTGAATCGATGCGAATCGCTAGAAGACTGAATCGTGATTCAAATGTGAACAGATTTTTTCCCTTACCCCTATCGATCACTTAGATGTTAAATTATTCAACAACAAAACTGCCCATCCCTTCTGCTTTCATGAAGGCACTCTCACTATAAACAAAATTTCTGAAAACCTTCTTGACAAAAACTGCAAAATACTAACAGTTTTTGCGATAACCCTGAATACACTAAACTAACTGCAGTATGACCTCTGCCTCACTGCACAGTGACTCGTGGCTCTGTTCCACCTCATTACGGCCAATCACAGGTAATGACGAGCGGTCACGCCCAATCAGAGTTAAGTGGGTGAATTGGCCATCCTCTGATCGTGCCGCACAGTGCTTAGCCGTCTCTGATTGGTTAAATTGTTTGATTCTATTAGCAGTGAAAACTCTGAGACCGCTGTCTCCTCTCGGCAGTCGTAGAAAACAGAGTCACATTTTAAACATATCAGTCAGATGCAGACAGATACTCTTGTCCAGGTCTCAAACAAACATGCACTAATACATGTATTTTTCTGTTTTAGCAAGAATTATGTTAAGTAGCTCTTGACTAATGAAAACTACACACGCCGTTTAACAAAAATGTAACAACAAATGCACTGTCTTTTAGACAGTGAAACAGCTTACTAGGTTTAAAAGCGGAGTTCATGTGTTAACAATACCACACACGGTTCTTTTTTGCCTGGCATTTTACACCCATGTACCCCTGAGAAATCCGATCTCTGATGTCCCAGAGCGGAACACTGGAAGCTTTAGAATTGCATTAGTGAACGGTGATGTGTCATAACCCTCATACCTCAGGTGTACGGTGCGTATTAGCATGGTGGCCAGGCTAGCCGACACTCTCCCAGTGTTGCAGACCTGACTGAGACATGCCAGAAGCTCTGCGGGAAACGCTGGCAGGAAGTGGAGAATCTGAACCAGCATCTTCTGGGACTCCACAGGCAACACCACCACACAGCCCTCCTGTGGATCTGCAATGGGACACTTACATATAACTTGTGACCCTGGACCACAAAACTAGTCATAAGTAGCTTGGGTATATTTGTAGCAATAGCCAAAAAAACATTGTATGGGTCAAAATTATCGATTTTTCTTTTATGCCAAAAATCATTAGGATATTAAGTAAAGATCATGTTCCATGAAGATATTTTGTAAATTTCCTATCATAAACGTATCAAAACTTTATTGTTGGTTAGTAATATGCGTTGCTAAGAACTTCATGTGGACAACTTTTCTATAGGCGATTTTATCAATATTAGGATTTTTTGGCACCCTCAGATTCCAGATTTTCAAATAATTGTATCTCGGTCCTATCCTAACAAACCGTACATCAATGGAACATCAATATTCATTGTAAATGTGAAACTTAAGAAAGGAAAGAGCTCCCCCTAGTGACACATTTACATATCTGCTAAAGCTCAACAGTGAACGAATGTCTGAGAATGAGAGGGAGAAAGAAAAAAAAAAAGCAAGAGAGAAAGTGGTTTGCCCTGTCAGTGATCACAGATAGACAGACATTATTAGCTGCTGACGCACGCTGCTGATGTCATGAGTGCTAACACACACAAAGAGAGCGCTGTGCTCCCGAAACACAAAACTACTGAGAGCTTATATCACACTCAGAACCGGAGACGCCACCACTCTAATGCTCACCCTCACTACCGCCCGATCCCTTATGTAAGCCTTTTTCAAGCACACGCACGTTATAGTATTGAGAGAGTATGCTAAACAGTTGTTTGTGTATATTAGTATATATTATTACCATAAATACTGCAAGCATTTTTCTGAAGACTCTGCAGAAGGTCTTTATTGCCCCTCGCGGCAGCTGGATGGATCGTCTCTAGCAGTTGCGCTGAGAGTTGAGGATTCCTGCTGCCCAGCTGAACCAACTGCACTGGCAGTGACGCCAACCAACGTGCCAGAATCCTGCTCCTAAAAAAGAACAAGACTTCAGACTTCTCATTGTCACAAGGTGCATTTCTAGACTATCTAATAAAAAGAGTCTGGGGGAGTCTTCAATTCACTCGAATACAATTCATTTCACAAACCTGGACACATGGAAAACTGACAAACTGATAAAACAACTAAAAAGACAGACTACATGAAAAGAAAATATAAACATTAAAGGGATAGTTCACCCAAAAATGAAAATCCTGTCATTACTTACTCACCCTCATGTCGTTCCAAACCCGTAAGACCTTCACTCATCATCTGAATACAAATTAAGATATTTTTGATGAAATCTGAGAGCTTTCTGACCCTGCATAGACAGCAGCGCAAAAGGACACATTCAAGGCCCAGAAAGCTAGTAAAGACATTGTTAAAACAGTCCATGTGACATCAGTTGTTCAGTGGTCCGATTTGATAAAAAATACCTTAATTTGTGTCCTGAAGATGAACAAAGGTCTTACGGGTTTGGAACGACACGAGGGTGAGTAATGAATGACAATTTTCATTTTCAGAGATCAGGGTACAGGGTGTCACCAAAAAATAAATAAATAAATAAATAAATTCTGATCTTACTTTTTAACAGCAGATGACACTCTAGGCTAGTTTTTAACAGCACACTCAAACTGCTCACAAGAGCGCTTCCGCGTTCAACAGAGTACGTTACAGGAGAAGTTCACTTCCAGAACAAAAATTTACAGATAATGTTTTCTGAGGAAAACATTTCAGGAATTACCTCCATAATGGACTTCTATGGTGCTCCCAAGTATGAACTTCCAAAATGCAGTTTAAATGCAGTTTCAAAGGGCTCTAAACCAATGGTTCCCAACCATGGCTATGTCCACACTAATACGTTTTCGTTTGAAAACGCATCTTTTTCTCTCTGTTTTGGCCTTCCGTCCACACTGAGATGGCGTTTTTGGTCAAGAAAAACGGAGCTTTTTAAAAACGCTCTCCAAAGTGGATAAATTTGAAAACTCAGTTTTTGCGTTTCAGTGTGGACTGTGAAAACGGAGGCTTTTGAAAATGATGGCGCATGTTTAGTCATGTGACGCATATTGTACCAATAGATATCCATGTTTATACCAGTAATTGTGGCTGTTATGTGCTGTTCACTCTCACACTGCTGCTAAAGATATATTTGTACACTCTTCCTATTACAGTCCTAAAATGATGACAGAAAATCTACTTACAGTTGTTATCCTGACTCCTGCAGCTAACCGTGAGGGCAGCTGCTTTTTAGATCAAACATGAGAGCGTGCGACACAGACGCGTTAGTGAATGATGAGATATTTCTGTAAATAAAATGATCCTGCCAAGAATTGCGTGAAAACTTATTATGTCTCTTCCGTCTGTATCATCTTAATGAGTTTTATGCATGCGCAGTATGGCGAATTTAACGTTTTCCTACGTTTCAGTGTGGATGAGAAACGCTTGAAAACGCTAGTGTGGACGGAGATCGTTTTAAAATGAAAACTCCGTTTTCAAATGTATCCGGATTAATGTAGACGTAGCCCATGTACCTGGAGGCCCCCCCAGCACAGCATGTTTTCCATGTCTACTTAAACCAAACACACCTGATTCAGATCATCAGCTGATTAGTACAGACTCCAAGAACTAAAATGGGTTTGTCAGATAAAGGAGAGATGCAAAATGTGCAGTGTTGGGGGGCCTCCAGGAGCGTGGTCGGGAACCACTGCTCTAAACGATCCCAGCCGAGCAAGACCTCCCATCTCATTTTTTTCTCCAACTTCAAAGTCGCTCTACATCGCTGTTTTACCTTTTTTTGTAAAGGGCGTTTTATCTTCTTTGCTTTTCACTTTGTAAACACTGGGTCAGTACTTCTGAAGTTGGAGAAGAAAATGAGACCCGGTATTGACCCGGAGTGTTTGAGGTTAAAAAGTATATAAATTGTCAATTTGTTTAGAAAATGACAGATCATTTAGCTAGAATAAGACCCTTCTTCCTCAGCTGGGAACAATTAGAGTTCTCTTTGAAGCTCTTTGAAGCTGCATTTAAACTGAATTTTGGACGTTTAAACTTGAGGGCACCATTGAAGTCCATTATATGGAGATAATTCCTGAAATGTTTTCCTCAAGAAACATAATTTCTTTACACCTGAAGAAAATGAAAGAAAGACATGAACATATTGCATGACAAGGGGGTGAATAAATTATCTATAAATTTTTGTTCTGGAAGTGAACTTCTCCTTCAAGTGGTTAAATGTACTTCGCTTCAACCTTTTCAAACTTTATGAATGATTATTTTAGGTTCAAGTGGTGTGTGTGTTAAAGCATGCAGTCCCATCTGCTGTTAAAAACTTAGAATCAGAATTGAATCAAGAGAGAATCACGATACATTCGGATTTATTGTGACAGCCCCGGATAAAAATGGGTGGTAGGCACCTACCGGGCAATATGAGGATGGTTCTGATGCTCTTGAATGTAGAGCTGACTGAAAAAGCGCAGCAGCAGAGTGCGGATGCTCACAGCCAGGTTCCTCTGCTGGTACTGGACAAACACAGCCTGCAGGAGATCATCTGTCACCACTGAAAACACACACATATGAATTTTAAATTCAGCAGACTTAAAAAGCAAAAAATTGTCCAGCGTAAACTGGCCTCACCGCGGCTGCGCTGGGTGACAATCATCCTCCACACCACCTCCAGTAAGGCTGCCAGGTGCTTTAAGCTCAGCTTGCCCCCATTGGACAATGTCTCCCTAATAAATACCCTGATTGGTCCAAGCCAGTCAGCATCTTCGGCTCCTACGTGGTCCTGGCCCCTAAGACTGAGTGTCACCATAACTTGGCACAATGTCACGTTTAGGGCCAGTGGTTCCACATTGGTGCCAGCAACCGGTCCAGCTGCTACCTGCTGCCTAATCCTGAAGACAAAAATAGAGAAATAATTACCTGATTATTACCTGTAAACCTATGGGTGAGTCTTCCACCAGTACACTACAAACCAGTGTGCTCATAATTAAGATAATACATTAGAATAATATGGAAAGACACATTAATTTGCAATATCAAGCAGCAAAACAAGCTGTTTTGTACAGCTAAAAATAGCTGGACGTGGATGAGCCCGCAAGCCAGATACATAAAATGTACAAATGGTCCCACCCACTCTTATGGTGAGAAAAAAGTGGACAGGTCTTATGGGTTTGAAACGACATGAGGGTAATTAATAAATAACAGAATTTTCATTTTTGGGTGAATTATCCCTTTGATAAAACATTTGGACTTTTTAGTCACCTCTTTCCATCAGCTTTCTTCTTGTGTCTTGCCACCTCCAGCAGTCCATAGGGAAAGTTCTTCATGAAGTGGTGTTTGAAATCTGTCAGGTATGAATTCCGGAACCAGGCGTCCTGCACAGTGCAGTGGAAACAGGGTTTATGTGATGTTTATGTGTGGTTTATGTGGCTATGTAAGTTCAGCAATGCTGCTGCAGTATAAGTGCATGTACCAGTATGTCCTGTTGGTCTCTCTGTGGAGTAAGTCTTCTCAGTAGCTGCAGTATGGTGAGGATTTGGAACATAAGAGCCATGGCCTCCGCTGAGAGCAAGTGGCCGCTATCTGTCTGCACACGATCTCCACCTGCCGCCTCCACCCAGATCTCCAGCAACAGGGGCACCAGTGTTCCTGCAAAGCCCTGCACGGTCTCAGCCGAGCATAGTTCCTTATTCATTCCAGCCCCTGCCTTAGAGTCCGGCCTGTACAAAACCAACATAACAAGGCCTTTCTGTCTTTCGATTCAACTGAAAAGTGTAAATTTTCGCAATATAATGGTACTAAAAAAGCAGTGCAGTACAGTACTCCTGTGCAAATTTTGTTACCTGACCATGATTACATTGTTTAGGCAGTGTGACATTTGGTATAATACATCAAATTAAGATGGGAGGACAAAAGTGGAAGTGTATGGAAAAGTTGTTAAATTAGCTCCTGTAGTTGAAACAGCAGAGCATTTTTTTTTCTTCCGCTGAATGCAATATAAGTCACTTTAGATAATGTAAGTGTTATTTGCTAAATAAATGCAGATGTGACAAAAAAGATAAAAATTTGCAACAGTTATTTAAAATTTAGTAGATTTAGTACATTTTGTGCAAGCCGATATGTGGTTTCATTAGTTAGCTGTCTAACAATCTGACATCACAATAAATTTTTTCTTTAAATCACAAGTAATCTTTGTTATGTCTGGTTAAAAAAAACATTAAAGGAACCATTTATCACACTGTTCACCAATATTAACCCATTAACTACAAAATATTATGAGATGAATTGTAAAATCATTGAATTGTTAAATCTACTATCTGCTCTAGTTTCATTTCACTAGTCATATGCAACTGTTTACTTGTTGCCAAATTATGAATTTGGTAAGTTAGCAGATGCTGGTATTGTACTGAAGACACATTTTTGGGATCTAATCAGCTTTATTCTATACAAAAACATATAACTAGCTATAGAGGTTCATACTTGAGGTACCCAAAAGAGCTTTGTTACATCAAACCTTAAACTAGGAATTAATAAGGAATTATATTAAAGAGAAAGTGGTTAACCCTGGTTCTCTTCATTTAATATTTAAATATAATATTAAAAAACGACTTTGCAATATGCCGTTAAACTTCCTAAAATGCATGCTTGTCCTTGTGCCACACCCTAAATCTTGCCATTATTGTCCATCAATAAAAATGAAGAATAACGTCTTAAAGTTTATTTGAATTTTTGATAAAATGAACATATTTTCTACATTTACAATGCAAAAACATTAGAAATGTATTTATCTTTTTTATTCGTTTTATTTATTTATTTTTTACTTTTTGGTGATACACTGCCTTTCAAAAGTTTGGGATCAGTACTATTTTTAATGTTTGATAAAGAACTCTTTTCTGCTCAACAAGGCTGATTTATTTAATTAAAAATACAGACATGTAATTTCTGAAATTTTATTGCAATTTAAATAGTGGTTTTCTATTTTAATATACTTTAATTTTCAGCATCATTACTCCAGTCTTTAGTGTCACATGATCCTTCAGAAATCATTCTAATATGCTGATTTATTATCAATGTTAGACAGCTGTGTTGCTTTGATCCTTTTTTCAGTATTCTGCATTTATTTAAAATATATTTAATACATCCTTTTTTGTATCAATATACACTACCACTCAATGTTTGGGGTCAGTAAACATTTTCTTGCTTTCTGTTTGAAAGAAATTAATACTTTCATTCAGCAATGATGTGTTAAATTGACAAAAAGTCATCGTAAAGACTTATATTGTTAGAAAATATTTCTATTTTGAATAAATGTTGTTCTTTTTAACTTTTTATTCGTCAAAGAATCCTGAAAAAATATTCCAAAAAATATTAAGCAACACAACTGTTTCTGACATTGATAATAAATCAGCATATAAGAAAGATTTCTGAAGTGTCATGTGACACTGAAGACTGGAGTAATGGTGCTAAAAAAATTCAGTGTTGCATCACAGGAATATATTCTATTTCTAAAGTATATTAAAATAACTTTTATTTCAAAATGCAATAACATTTCATAATATTACTTATTTTCTGTATTTTTTATCAAATATATGTACCTTTGATGAGCATAAGAGACCTAAAAAACATTACAAATCTTACTGATCCCAAACTTTTGAATGGCAGTGTATATCGCACGGCAAGCCGAATCAAACATCATCAGACCCTAGTTTGGGCACCTCTGATATAAACAAATAACTTTCATGCAGTATATAGTCTGTTTATATGCAGGACATATTGATAATGGAAAGAGAAATGAGTCTGCAATCATTTACTGTAACAATTAAACATACCTAAGCTTATAAGCAGAATGTGGGGTCGGAACGGCTCCAGAGTTTTCAAACATTTGGATCTTGCCCTTGCCAAAGACATGATCCTCCCAACTCACATCTACAGGTTTCACCGAGCCTTTCTCTCCAGCCCACATTCCAAGGCCAATCCTGCTAGTCACACCTTCCTCCAGAGGTCTTTCCTCAACAACTGCCTGGAGAAAACTGCCCAACCTGAACAAATACACAAATTATTAGCAAACTACACAGAAGGAATAGAGAGGAAAGGACAGAAGTTATTTTATTTTTTAAGATTCAATACCTCAGCAGCACAGTGAGCCTCCACTGCTGTGCTGTTATTTTGCGATTTGTGCTGATAGTCAGAGCAAAGCCCCCTTTTCCGGATTTATCCTGCCCTGTTCCAGATTTTCGCTTTTGGGAGATGAGCTCTAGAAAATTTGTCAGAAGTACCGTATGTCTCTGAGACAGAAGTCCAGGATAGTGCTCCAGCAGCACATCCAGGACCCGGAGAGCATCTTCCTGGATGGCTTCTGATATGTGAGTCATGGCACAAGTTAGGTGGGCGCTGAGCAGGGGGAAGAAGGGAGCCACGCGTTCGGCAGGGATGCACTGAGCAATGAAACGCAGCAGACGCACCGCAGCTGCTCGCACAGAGCCATCTTTGTCGGTGAAGAGTGCCGCCACCTCAGAGAGCACCGCTGATGCATGCAGCTCAATCAGCGTAGGCTGAGCTGACAGCAGCTCCCGCAAACCCACCAGAGCTCCCTGCTTTATGTTACTGTTGATGTGGTGGAGCTTGGACAACAGATCCTGAGAGTGTGAGAGAAATATAGGGATGATTAAAACTATTTTGCCCTTCTATAATGTTGACACTATTCTATTTTGACACTGTGCGTTTTATATACCTTAATGTCAAGCTTCCTGTTCGTCGTCGGCCCCGATTCCGCATTCTTTAGCTGCTCTGGTAAATGGATAGCTTTGGATTTGAAGTTTACGTTTGTTGCATTGTCTGCTTTTGGCTTCTTTTTGCCAATCTTTAGCTGAACTTTCTGGAAATCACCTTGCCTTTTTTGCTTTTTGGTTTTCATCCTTCAGTTGTTATGTTGTTAAAAAAATAACTGTGACAAAAACAAAACAACAGTTATATTGGTTTTACATATAATAAATAAAAATGCACATTTTCGAATAAATAATGAACATAATCATCTTCATAATTACTGAAGTTATTCACAAAATAAAATCGATGTAAAAAGCAAATGTTATAAGAACGTAAATGTGAAAATTGCACCGAACAAAATATGCAAGGTTTGATCCTGATAGTTTTACACATCATTTGCTTTGCACTAAAATTGTACGTTGAACTACAAATTCACAATATCCACCATGCAAGTATCATTCAAAAATCAGTTAATGTAATGATTTACAGCAGCAGATGTGTTTTATTACGTATGTATAATAAGCTGTAAACACACGTTTGATTTTGTTTATATCAGTATGTTTAAGCGTGGTTATACGCAGCCATAAACATCAGCGATTAATCCCATTGCACAAAATCATTTACCCAGTTTAAATACAAACACCACAATAGAGCTAAAACTTTAGATAAGTTTATTTCACTGACCACAGATAATCACTCGTGCTGCTGTTGAGCCATTAGGGGTCCATCAACCTCTGCTGAGAAAATGGTCTGGCTAAACAAATGCCTGATTAAATTTAACACCGCAACTTTTTTATTTTAAAGCTTGCTATATAAATACAGATGTTAAAGAACTTGTAATATATTTAGTTTTAATGTAAATGTCTATATACAAACTGCAAATTACAGTCACAAATTAAGATTGATTCAATCTTTGTCAGGAGCCAAACAAAGCTCGCTTCAAAATAAAAGTATTGGTTGTGATTCCAGTCCAGTTCACTTTTGTGAAGTAAAGAGAGTTTTAATGAACTCTATTAATTTCATACTTATGTAAAAGTAGATATCAACGTCAGTAACTACTGAATATCTTTTACTGTAGGAGTACATTTTTTAAAGAAATGAATCAGCAAACGTTCGTAATTATATACTTTTATTTTGGAAATAGGCGGGAAACAGTCTAGGGTCTTGACGGTATTATTTCGGCCCTGTTTCTTGTCGTGTTTCTATTTTAAAAACGAAACAAGCCTTTGCTCAACACAAGGTTAGTAAAACAACATCGAACAGGTAAACAATTTAACAACGCTTTAAAGAACTGTTTTGTAGTGAATAGAGAGACCGCGTTTCATGTTACAGTGAGTTTAAATGTAGCTGCGTATAATGCAGCGTGAATGCGCATGATCTTTGTTATTGGCCAGAGGCGCCATTATTTACGTTCTCTTGCTACCGAAACTGTTCGTATTAGTTACAGACCAGTTATTATTACCCTTTTTGCCTTCAACAATAATCACAATACTGTAATATGTGTTTGTCTTTCTCAGCATGGAAGCTCGTCCAAATCCTAACAAGAAGGGCAGGGCCGGTGGGAAAGTGAGTCCTAGTAGCACCACATCATATCAGAACCACTCCATCAGCTTTATCCATACCTTACCACGTGGATATAGACCATTTGCAATATATCTTAAACAGCGGCCACTTAGACCATTGGTGGTCCATGAAAATGTCCGTTAGTAAACAACAATTTGTGATTAATCTCAGAATGAAATAAGATTTCACCCTATCACATTTGTAAATGCATCGTATTCGATGTCACTGCAAACGATTCATCCATGCATTTTTTTTTTTAAATCTGATGATTTTTAATTAAAATTAACTGTTTTTATTTTATTAACATAATGGTCAATTTGCTGGTAAAATAAATTTTGGTAATTTGTACTCCACCTAAAAGTGATCATAATGATTGATGTAGTTCGTGGTTGAGTGATTTCACCCACCCACCTGTTTTACCCTTAACTCTGTTATGCCATGAAGCTCGATTTGACAGTGCTTCAATCTATGGGCTATGGTTTTTATTCAGAGGCCCCTTTTTTTTTTTGCTTTGCATATTGTAATACAGTACAGATATTCCAACAAAAGGAGCCGATAAAGCCAGCAAACACACTGTGACCAACTGTAGTTGGCATAGTGTTGAAGAGGTGCAGGAATCCTCAAGTTTTGCTGACTGTATGACATATTTCTCAAGCCTCAAATAGTTAGTCTCTAAGAGATTAATACTAAATTGGTATTAATCTCTGCCCCTGATGTCTGTGAGGGTTAAGAGTATTTGCAAGCTCATGTGATAACTGAAACCAAAATTATTACATATCAATGAGAATGTTAAGGAGAATGGTTAAGTGGTCATCACATTCATTGCAGACCTTGTGTAGCAGACTTATGTGATTTTTCTAAAGTGACTTAAATGTACACTAATATTCAAAAGTTTGGGGTCAGTAAGATATCTTTTAATATACTTACAGAAATTAATGGTTTTATTCAGAAATTACACATTAAATTGATCAAAAGTGGCAGTAAAGACTCTTTTGAGTTTTCTATTTACCAGAGAATCCTAAAAAATGTAACCGTTTGCACCAAAAAAAAAAACTTCATCAGTATTGATAAGTGATGTTTCATGACCAAATCAACATCATGTGACACTGATGACTGAAGTAGTGGCTGTTAAAAATGTAGCTTTGTCTTCACAAGAATAAAACACATTTTAAAATCTAATAAAACAGAAATGTTTATTTAAATGTTTCACTGTTTAATTTAAAAAAATACAGCCTTAATGAGCATAAGAGACTCTCAGAAACCTTAAAAAAAAAGGTACTGCCCCCAAACCTTTGCAGGGTACTCTATTTCCACAATCTGTCATTGATCTGAAAAAGTGCCGTGTTTGTCCTGTAAAAGACAGATAAGCACTACAAAGTAAAAAATAAAACATTCTGTTTGAAAGCAGGATGTTACTTGCAGAACATGTTATTCTATCATCCCATTTGTTTTCTTGTGATTAGACTTCCATTTTTGGGGAGATTGATAAAACACGATTGTTCTTCTAGCCTGAGAGTGTCTGGTGAAGAGACACTTTGTGTCCTCCCGTCCAAGGACTTTCACCCTCTACTTTTGCAGTAGAGAGGAGAATTTAAGCAGTGGAGGAGGAGAGCGGATTCTGCTCTTCACCTCCGGTGCTGTTACATCTCTCTAATTCCTCTCTATTTCTCTCCCCCATCAACGATTTTATTTGTCGTCTGTGACAGAAAAAGCAGCAGCTCTTCAGTGGTGACATAGGTAAGTGCCGCCCTCAGAACCCTTCAGTTCTGCCCTTCAGCTGTGCCTGGCCTTGGTAATGTTATTGCCATGTGCCACTTCTGGGGGTTTCAGAGCTCTGGAGCTTCAACCCTGAACACAAAACACAAGCACAGCTCTCAGTCTAGCACCTTTTTCAAACCAATGCTTCGCACTATTTGAACTGCGGTGTGCTGAACAACATTAGAAACATCAACATTGAGCTCTTTCGAGCAACGTTAGAAATATTAAGACCTGGTCTCACCATGTGCTTTAACGTCAGGTCGAGATCCATATACACTCGGAGGTTGGGTATCCCACCTTTAATTCTTTTATGCCCGCTTAGGGTCTTCTGTCCGTATTGATTGTGGCGACTTGCGCAGGGCATGCTTTAAGCTGCCTAAGGAAAGTTAACATGAAATTTCAGGTGCCTTTAGGCTTGAACTCAATTAGAACAGTTACACCGCTGCAGTGTGATCAGTTGACGTCTCAACCGGTGTGCTTTTGTCGTTGTACTAGAGTTGTGGACAGTAAAACAGCAGGTGCCACGGCAGCTTTTTTAAAGTCTTCGTTCAAATCTGTTGAGTTTGTATATGTTGTTCAGCGTTTAAGCGCAGAGAGTTGTGGCTCACTTGTCTGACCACAATTTTCCATCAAGTGTGACTGTTGCCTATATGTAGGCCAGGGAGTAACTAATGAATGGGTGCTTTAAGCACTCAGCTAGTTTTGTTTTTGGGATACAGTAACCACTTGGTACTGTTTCAGTAGAGTGGGAACACTGTCTTCTGTGCTTTAAATCCAGGTTCACAATGCTTGTCCTTGTGCCTTTTGATTTTACTGATTCATGTGTGTTTCATCAGTCTTCACTTCCAAGAATGGATCCATCCAGACTATACCCTGTCTGAACAAACGGCTCAAATCGGTTACAGATGCTGTTATTGGTGAGTAATGATAAATGTTTTGTTATATCATAATATAAATGGAAGCTAATAGGCTTCTTGGTCAAGGCATCAGTTTTATTGGACCCTTTTGCTAATTAAATTAAACATGAATTTAACTAATTAACAGTGTTCATAAATGTCCATAATAAACGTTTAGACACATATAACTGATCACTGTATTTTTAAATTTATATTTAAAGGGATGGTTCACCCAACAATGGGAAATGTCATTAATTTCTCACCCTCATTTCATTCCAAACCTGTAAGTCCTTTGTTCATCTTCAGAGCACAAATTTGAAAAGCTTTCTAACCCTGCATAGACAGCAACATAAGTACCACGTTCAGGGCCCAGAAAGGTAATAAAGACATAAAATCGCGCTCATAATCGCAGATGAATCGCATTCGATTATGAGCGTGATTTTGCGTAGCTTGTCAGTGATTTACGGCTCTGTGTATTAATTGCCGCTCCAGCTGAACGCACCTGATGGAGCTTTACTACTAATCAAAGTACTGGCTTTACTGACTAAGCGCGCCTCACAATCGCATGCAATTTATCGTGCAGCCCTAGCGTCAAAGACTGCCGTTGTTGAATAAAGTCTTGTTTTTGTTTGTTTGCTTTGCGAGCAAAAATATTCTCATAGCTCCATAAAATTAAGGTTGAACCACTGATGTTACATGGACTATTTTAACAATGTTCTTACTACCTTTCTGGGCCTTGAATGTGTCAGTTGCGTTGCTATGCAGGGTCAGAAAGCTCTCGGATTTAATAAATAAATATCATAATTTGTGTTTTGAAGATGAGCGAAAGTCATATGGGTTTGAAGCAACATGAGGGTGAGTGATTAGTGACAGAATTTTAATTTTTGATTAACTCAACTAATGTTTAAAACTGTCATCCTTGTTCATTTTAGGTTTTAAAATGTTTTAAATTGTATCATTTTATAATTATTTTGCTTCCTTAAATAGCTTCAGTATGCTTGGCTAACTACATGTTTAAAAGGATAGCTAGACAGTATTTTAAACTTTAGTGTGTGCTTTGTATTTAAAGGCCTGCAGTACATATGGGAGTATCGAAGCCCATCTAAGTCAGTTCCTCCCCATTACCAGTGTAAACTGTGTAAAGTTCAGCGGCTGCAAAATGAAATGGCTGCTCACATCACCGGCTGGAAGCACGGCTTCAGATACATGGTATGATCTTCACAATCACTTTATGTATAGATATTAGAGATGCAACAATACAGTAAGTCCGTGGTTCAATACGTACCTCAGATTTTAACCACGGTTTTCGGTTCAGTTTTGATTTCTTGCCACTTAAGTGTGTGGTTTTTTTTATTGCAGCAAAATACTCCCATAAACCTCTGTACACTGGAAAAAACGTGGTTTAATATATGTCTGCTTAATTTTTCTTTTAAGAGAGGGTGTTTTTTTTGTTTTTTTTTTTGTTTTTTTTTTTAAAAAACGCAAAATAGAATGGTTTTTATTCATATTGGACGCCAGAGGGCGCCCTCGTGCAGAAAGTCCACGTATGTGTCAAAGAAGTATCACTGATGACATTCCTTTCCAGCATCTCTAATATGGATAAAGGCATCGCTATTAAAAAAAAAAAAAATGATAAAGGTGTCGCTATTGCTGTAACTGAATAAAAACAAGATATAACGTTAAACGTTTTGAATGATGAAGATGCTCTGCGTGTGTTGCTTTTTTAAATGTAAGCGGGGAAGCGTTTCCTCATTTCAGCACGTGTAATCGCGGACACACATACAGCAAATTCCGAGATAAAACAATGAAGTTATTTAAATGCAAAACCGAAAAAACGCAATTCACAAGCGCGTATTGAACCGCGGATGTCGTAATGAATGGTTCGATATTATATTGAGAATTGTGACATCCCTAATAGATATCACAGATTATCGCTGTCTATGGTTCTGATGCAGTACACAGCTGCTTATAATGTTGTGTTGTTTTTTTGGAAAACAGAAGCAGAACCACAAAGACAAGGTTCCTCATGAGGAAGAGGCTGCACTTAAAGATCCAGCCATCAGGAAAGCCATTAAAGCTGCTGCAGCTGAAGTGGAAAAAACTGAAGGAAGAGGTCAAATTAAGGTGAAAGAATAAATGGTGATGTACTCTAAAGATTAAGCCTAGCCTCACACTAGAACTTTTTAATTATACGTTCTTGTCCTTCTTTTCTTTCTTTCTTTCAGACTGTGCTGAAGGAGCCATTTGAGATTGTGGCGTTTCAGAGCATGAGTAAGTCTAATTGTCTTCTGTCATACACTATCCAATCTACTCCCAATTAATAAAATCCCACCTTGTAGTTTTTCTCATTGGATATCTTGTTTTACTTGGAAAGACATTATCTTGTGGAAGTAAAGCTGATTGCTAAAACCCTACTCTGGTATATCCGTGTTAGCAACTGACCCTTAGTCTTACTTATCGCTCACATGTAAATGTCAAAATAATGCATAAAAGTAGCAGGAAGTCTTTATGTTCAGTCATTATCTTTACTTATCATATCCCATAGTACTAAGTAGATAAATGTAATATTGTTAGTGCATATTTACTCAGTCTCGACTTAAAAGTCTTAAATTTAGTTATCAAATTTAAGGCCGTAAAGTTTTAAATGGTACAAGAATGTCTTAATTATGGTTTCAAGAGGTCTTAAATTTGGGGACGGAAAGACAAGAATTGCGTTATGGCTGTGAAGTACATTATCTGTAAATTTTTGTTCTGGAAGTGAGCTCCTTTAAAAATGTCTTAATAGTCTTAAATTTGAGCTTAAGAATCCTGCAGATACCCTGCTAGACTACTAAATCAAAGCAAACCAGCTCCAGCTGGTATTTTGTTCCCATTCCTCTGTATCTGCATTCCAGGGCTTGTTTAGTTTCCTTGACCTTCCAGTTCCTGGAAGCACCTCATAGTTTCAAGCTTGTCTCAGACCATGTGCACATATCAGAAATTTTGCTAGTAACCGTTCCAAACACTGGTTTAAACAATACTCCAAGTTCACACACATTTGACAATTGAAAATGTGAATATTTAAAAATCTTTTGCACATTTGTGTCCTTTGAGGACTAATTGTCAATGAGCAAGTCAATGTTCAAGAAAGGCATTTAACAAAATAAATAGATACCACAAGAATCATTTAATTTCTTGTTGTGTTTACCCAGGTTTTTGCTAATTTCCTAATTTAGAAAGACACTGTTCTGACATTTTCTAGCGCTATGCCAGTATCACTTCCCTTCTAGCATCCTTTAACTCCAGTTTCTGTTGTGCTGCACCAGACATGCACTCAGAATTAAGGAAGCCTCATGACCTGCTAAACTGGGAAGTTTAGTTATTTCTGAACATGTATGATGTTTAAAACAAGTTTGCAGAATATTTTGCTATAGAAATTTTCCTCCTAAATAAAGAACAGTCAGAGACATATTCTTTTGAGATTTTATTCTTGCTAGAAGGTCAGACAGTACAGCAGTGAACTCTGCCATATGTGTGACAAAAATAAGTGAGTATGCTTCACTGCTTTTATACCCTTTTGGTCTGTTTTTGTGGTAGTTCCTGCCCCTTCTACCTAAGAACCACACTCAGAGCCTTTGGTCTTGATTTCAGATGACAGACTTTATTTACAAAGAGAATAAAGCCGAGAAGTCCTCTGCAGAGCAAATCTATCTACGTTCTCTGTGTTGCCCCTTTTATACAGTTTCTTTAAGGCGTGTTCTATACCTTGTGTATATAATTGATTTCTCTCTAGGGTGAAAGAGAGAGGCCCCCCAGACTTGTTTTGATATAGAACGAGACCCTTGACAGGTCCATCTGTTTCTTATTTCTGAGGGTCCATACAGTTTCACCGTGCAGGCCTCTGTCTCCCACCAAGGTTTCTAGGCATCTAGGATTATAATGGAGGAATAATTTGATATATAAATGGCTACATTAACATTAATTATAATTGATTAATTCATAGCTTGCCCAATAAATCTACTACATTTTCAAAGCCGTCTCCCTAATATTACCATATATACTTAAGAAAGCATGATAAACACTTGATGTTTCAATCCTCACGTAGCGTCTTCCCAAAGATTTAAAATAGGGTTTTACTTTTGCCAGCTAGTTACTTACCTGATGTTTGTTTTTCTTAGAGTCTGCACAACCCAATCCAGCATTTGGAGGACCTGCTGGTCTTCTCGGGCCTTCTCCTAGAGGGTTAAAACAAGGTTAGTGTCTAACCAGTGTGTTTGTTTGGGTTAATAGAGGTGAATTATCTAAATCTGATTTAGAATGTACAATATATTTGCTTAAACTCCTCACATCCTCAGGTGGTCCATATGGAGGTCCCATGTTCATGGGGGATTTCACACCCCGGGGTGGCATGATGCCTGATTTCCCTCCTGGCATGCGTGGAGGTATGGATGAACCCCCCATGAGAAGAGGTTTTTCTGATATGGGAGACTTCACCAGCCCAGGTCGCTTTGGTAACGGCATGCCTGGACCAGACAGGGGGATGATGGAAACGGATGACATGCAACATTTCCCTGACGATGGACCCATGCGCATGGGCCCAGATGGCTTTGGGCCTGGTCAGCGTAAGGAGGGCAGGGGCAGACCTTTCCCTAATGACATGCCCATGAACAGCAGTGGCAACAGAATGATGGGACAAGGCCCTAAAGGCCCGGAGAACAATAGCCTCCCTGCAACACTGCTCAAATATTTGGTACTATTCTATTTTGGATATACAGTGCTTGTTAAAGCACTTAATTTGTTTACATTATCAACCAATTGGAGTTATTAAAATTTGTGTTTCTGGTTTATTATCAGGACTCTTTCCGTATTGAAAATGAGGATGATGCGCAGATTGTCTTGAAGGTCACACAGAAGCTCACAGATGTTCTGATGGAGTATCGCCTTAGAAGTATTTCATCGGTAAAGGCTCTCATTTATGCTCTATTTTTATTTATTTATTGAGTAATTTAATTGGAATTTTAAATACAACTAATTCTTGGGGTGTGTTCACACTTGTCATGTTTGATTCGATTGAAATGAATTCTGGTGTGGTTGCTCTGTTGGTGCAGTTCATCTGAGTAAGTGTGAACGCTGCCATCCGAACCCTGTTGCGCTAAACAAGCAGAACGAGGCCGCTAAAAAGATGGGTCTCGGTCTGTTTCCAAATGAACTCTGGTGCGGTTCGAATTAAATATGAACACGACATGGACCAAATTCTTCTCAGCGAACCAAAAACAGGAAGTAATGACAAGATGCGACGCTATGCAATTTGATTTCATGAAGGAAACACGGGGTGGTGTTGTGGTCCCCCTCTTTCTCGCTTGACGAAACACTCTTGAGTGCCAAAAGATAGACCTTATTGCTGATACAGTCAAGTCAAGTTTTCTATAGAGAACTGTTTCTGCCTGGTCCTCTCACACACACATCAACCTGAGTTGGGGGGTCCTTGGGGTTACTGTTATAATTTGAAACAGATGTTCTTCCACACCATGGTCTTGCTTGTGGGCCCCTAACAATAACAAAGAACATGCTCGCCCAGTTAAATGTAGAATAGAACTATGGTAAAATAATTTGTATATGATTCCTTTATATTTTGGTTAATAAAATCTAACTCAGTGTATCAAAAACAAACTGAACAGAGGGCAAACGTGGAGTAAAGAGGAGGTAAAGTGCCTTTTATGAGCTCTTTGTGAGTTTGCAGGTGGTGAAAATAAAATCATATACACGCAACTAATGTGCTTAGTCCAGAACACAGCATTAGGTGTATTCGACTTAAAGCGGCGTTGAGCAGACCAATCAGTGAATGGATGCTTTGGTGTCATGCACCCGCAGCACCGGTTTAAGTCGAACTTACCTTTTCCTTTTGTTTGGAGTGTTCAGTGAGTTCCGTCACAAAATATACGTCACTCAAACTGACCAATCAGGTTGTGAACATATCACTATGCCTTTAGGATTGGTATCTTTAGGTTCATTGTCGAACATGTCACTGTGAACGCTAAGTGGACTAGGAATAAATGTGTCATTTTCCTTTTTGGTCCGGACCAAATGAACCAACGAACTGAACTACAAGTGTGAATACACCCTTAATGCTACGCGATCCTGGTCGTTATATTAGGGCCCTATAAAATCAGTTTTATTTGTTCCCAAATTTAGTTGTGTTTTATTTTTTTTTTCTGGATTTTTTTTTTTTTTTTTCTTTTTTTTTTTTTCTATTTAATTTTTCCTAGACTCTGTTTTAATGGTTAAATTATTAAAAAGCATGTCTAATTAATTATAATCATGAAACTCATCACTAAAAACATAATGTTTAAGGTCCTATGAAATGCGTTTACTTTTTATCTCAAATTCAGTTTTATTTTGACCAAATCCTGCTCTGATTTAATTCTGTTCTGGTTTCGTTAAATTGTAAAAATCCAAAGTATCTATGATTTTATATAAAATTATGGTGTTATGATTTTATATAAAATCAGAGATGCTTTTGATTTTTACAATTTAATGAAACCAGAACAGAATTAAATCAGAACAGAATTTGGTCAAAATAAAACTGAATTATGGACTACACTGTATAAGAACAAAACTGAATATATATATATATATATATATATATATATATATAAATATACACTACCATTCAAAAGTTTGGGGTCAGTAAGACTTGTAATAGTCTTTAAAGAAGTCTCTTATGCTCATCAAGGCTGCATTTATTTGATTAAAATATAGAAAAAAAAACAGTAATATTGCAAAATGTTTTTACAATATAAAATAATGTTTTTTATTTTAACATTCTTTAAAATAGAATTTATTCCTGTGATGAAAAGCTGAATTTTTATCAGCTGTTACTCCAGTCTTAAGTGTCACATGATCCTTCAGAAATCATTCTAATATGTGGATTTATTATTAGAATGATCAATGTTGGATAATATCAACAGTTGTGCTGCCAAATATTTTTTGGAACCTGTGATTTTTTTTTTTTCAGGATTCTTTCATGAATAACAAGTTTAAAAAGTACAGTGTTTATTCAAAATATAAATATTTTATAACAATGTAAATTATTTATTATTAACTTTTAATAAACTTTTAATTATTAACTTAATACATCCTTGGTGAATAAAAGTATTAATTTCTTAAAATAAAATACTGACCCCAAACTTTTGAGCGGTGTGTGTGTGTATATATATATATATATATATATATATATATATACACACACATTATATATATATATATATATATATATATATATATATATATATATATATATATATATATACACACACACATTGTTGTGTATTTACATTTTTCTAGTAAATAAATTATGGTAACAAATTTTTCTGTTAAATATTCCTTAAAACGTAGTAGTAGTATCATTACATTAAATAATAAATAACTGTCACGGTTTCTTCAGCATAAACCAGACTTTTATTTTGACGGGTTGCCGTGAAGACCTTTAAGTTTTTGTTTGTATATGATGCAACAATAGTCTTTCTCAAAAGAAATGGTAAAATGTTCATGAAGTGACTCAGAGCAGTTCTAGAGATTGTTCATGTACTCCTATAGTGAGGCAGCAGAGGCTGAAAACACTGTGAGCATCAGGCACTTCAGTATGTGTGTAGTAATGAAAACGCACATGACATTCTGCGTTATATAGGAAATTCCATTTTTATAACTAGATTGTTACTTCCATCAGCGTGTCATAGGGCCCTATTATATGAAAATAATTGACTGCAGAATATCAGCTGTTCCAGCGAGCTGTTGTGGAGGTTTCTGCCGCTTCTGTGAGAAATCACTCGAAGTCTTGAGGTTTTTTTATGCCAGAAGATAGACTATATTGTCAGAGACAACGAAGCCAAGAGACTCAGCAGAGCATCTCCAGAATCTGTATCTGCACACTCTTTTATACAGTTGTTTCCACAAGGCATGTTTAACATAGTCCTTCTACCCCTATACAATGCATACATTTTACTCAGGAAACATGTGTTCATAGTATCTGAATAACATGATTATTCTCCCTCCTTACATACATGGTCATGATGGTAAACTAACTTCATTACACATTACACTCTTCTCCGGGCCCCTTTATGTCCTTCTGCAGGCCCTCCGTACATACAAGAGATACATGATTATAATAGTAGCTTACACACATAGCTATATTCACATTGATTATACGTGTTTACTTCAGACTTTGGTTAAAAAAAATCTTTTACACTGTATAATAACTACCCTGTAGTTATGCATAAGATTCATTAAAAAAGACAAAAAAAGTTTAGTTTAGTACTTCTAGAGCACAAAACTATGTTTTAGCTTCAAGGTTGGTCATTGAGAAACAAGTACATTTGCATTGTTGTTGTAAACAATAAGGAGTCAAGGAAACTGGTTGCAGATATGTTTTACGCAAACATGTCTGAGACAGGATGTGGTGGTGGTTTTATATGCTTGATTTCCTTTTTAAAGTATGAGGAGGTTTTCATTAAAGGCTTTAGTGATCTCAAACCAGTTTCACTGGGCTACTTCTAAAAAAAAAAAAAAAAAAAGGTTGAATAAATAATCTTTCTGAAAATTCTGAATCAAACTAGTGGCAAAAGAACATGTTATATATAATGAACAACAAAATCAACTCATCTGTGACATGATTAGCATTCTTTTTAACAGCCATGCTTTAGTTTTTTAAATTTGAGTTGTTTTTCAGGTGCCCAGTGTGAAGCCCCTGCCCTCCATGAACTACTCGTCCTCATGTCTTCCAAACAACTCTAATGACAGATTCTCCAGCGGCATGCCAGGTATTGCACAAAAAAGTACCTCTCATTTGCAAAGCACCCAAAATGGGCATTATTACATGTTACATAAAATAAAAAATATTTTGCTACACTTTACAGTAAAGTGTCAATTGTTAACATTAGTTAATGTATTAACTGAAATGAACGACAATGAAAAATACACTTTTACACTTTATTAATCTTTGTTAACGTAAGTTAATACAAATACAGTTGTTCATTGTTTGTTCATGTTAGTTCAGTGCATTAACTTATGTTAACAAACACAACTTGTGATTTTAATAATGCATAAGTAAATGTTGAAATTAAAATTAAGATTAATAAATGCTGTAGAAGTATAATTCATTTTTAGTTCATGTTAACTAATTTAGTTAACTAATGAACCTTATTGTATAGACGTGTTTTTGTTTGCCAGCATTTTTGTGTGGAATTTTCCAGCATCATGACTAAGTGTCAGATAAAATTACTCACATTCTAATAGTTTGGTTTATGCCGCCCACCCAGCTTTAGAATGTTTGCATATTTAACTGCCATATGGAACATTTGGTAATGCCTCTGTTATATCTGTAAGTAAGACAGACATTTAGAGTTCTTACTCTCTCCTTAACACAAGGGCAAAATGAGAACTGGATTGGTTCATTTTGACATGGCTTATGCAAAACAGAACTAAGGCCACAATAAGACAAAAATATGCTTTTGTTAGGGCACAGTTCTTGTTTTCTAATGCTGGTGATCATTTCAACCCTAGACATAGACATAAGCATAGAGGCTGGTAACAAATAAGAAGCAGAAATAAGCAAAATGAATATATTTTTATCATTTAACTATTTGGCATAATGCGTAAAGTTCATTTTCACTCAGACTGCTCTACTTTGACAGGTCCTTCAAGATTCTACAACTGAACGTTCATCTGATGGATGCAGCCAAGACTTGGATGCAACCTGCTTTGCCATGGCTTTTTTGACTTTGTTCATGACCAAACTTTCTTTTTTTTCTTGACTTTTAGGCTGCTTTGTTTTTACAGTATATACATGGGTAGACTTATTTTAAATGTTTCCTTTTTTTCTTTTCTCTTTTGATGAAAGAAACCAGATTTGTAGCAACACAATTTTAGTGAGTGATTAAACAGTCTTTAAGTGAAGTCAGTGAAATCCTCAAACAACGTGACTGCTCGTTTCTAAGGGTCTGTTGCCATAATGTGTAAAATAAATAGTTCCTTACAGAACCTTGTTACGTTTGTATGATTTGTACGTCCTTTCAGATGTCCTTGCTTCAATCAGGTTGTCCCATAGTTTGAATTTAAGAAATTCATCCAAGATGTTCATGTCTTTCTTTCTTCAGTCATAAAGAAATTGTTTTTTGAGGAAAACTTTTCAGGATTTCTCTTCATATAGTGGACTTCTATGGTGCCCCCAAGTTTGAACTTCAGAAATGCAGTTTACATACTTCTGCAGCTATGTAGGATGATTTCCTCCTTTAAGCACCTACATTGTCTTACACAGCTCACTGTTCTCCAGTAGAATTTAGGCTCTTCATTGGTTCTCCAATTACCTTCTGATATCTGTAGCTTGCTTACACTGGGAGATGTTGTATAAGCACAGTAATACTGATGTATCAATACTGATCAAACGCAACATGCTCAGTATTTTGTTTCATTAGGGTTCTGCTTGAATACTCATGTAGAACACATTTCATTTCCCCAGCAACTTTCCTACATGGTGCGGTACCACCTACGCAAATAACAGCAATGCAGTGTTATTTTGCCTCGGCCTTGACTGCTCTCAGTGTACCTTTATTCATTATTAAATGTATGAGAAAATGAATGGCATGCTGCTGTTGATCATACAGATTTCATAAGAAATATGTATTGGTACACAAAGTTTTTTTTTATTTTTATTTTTGACAGAACAATTCAAGACTGAAACATCACAGGGATTGCAAGTGACATTTCTATCAAATTTAATTACAATATAACATTAAATATACATATCAAATGAAAAATATAAGTTAATCCAGTCCCTAGGACATCAGAAACAACAAAATGGTTGTTTTAGGTTCTTCAAATATGCATGTATACAGATGCCAAATCAAAATACTGGATATCAAATAGATAGTAGAAAAAAAAATGATGGGTTTGAATGTCTTGATTGTAACATATTCCTTCTGTTGAACTTAAAATATATACAGTTAAACTCAAATGGCTTAATATTAATATGCAAGACAAGATATGTGATATCTGTTTTAATTAAAGCCGGTAAGCTGTATGTTCAGCTACAATCAAAGAAAAAAAAGTGCAATATATTGTGATTCCACTTGAATTTTAAATGTGAAAGTACACAGGTATTTTTATCCACTTGAAGCAGTCCTCAATAGTTTGTCAACCATTGTTTGAAATACAATATCTTTTTTTTCTAGGTGCCTCCTTTCATGTGGTTTTACTCTTCACATTGTTGTACCCATAATCACTTGAGCACATTGCTTGAAAAAGTTTATGTACAGCTCACAGAGCTAAATGATCAATGAATGAATTAAATTGTCCTTCTTTACACCACTTCTGGTGGTACTGAGAACATCTCACATCTCCAGTTGTTCACCGCGTACCAAGTATCTTCTCCTTCTGTTGACGTGTGATACAAGTGAGTAGAATTTTTGCTCCCATGAAAAACTTCCCATGAAGCCTCTGGGCATGTTTGGCCGTTTTCTCACATTCAAACTGGATGATGGCTTCGCCGACACCATTGCCCTGGCTGTCCACAAGCAATATGATTGCATCATCGCAGATGTTAAATTTCATGAAAAAGTTTCTCACTTCTTCTTTCCTAACATCTGCACGAAAATTGCGTGCATATACACATGACATGGTTAGATGTGCTTTTCCATAAGGCGGCGGCCTCCAGCCTTTAGCACATCGGTTTCTGCCGAGTATAGCGATCATTTCTTCTTTAGTAATGGGTGACACTTCGATGTTCTTTAAGCCAACAGTTGTGCCATTCATGTTCAGAGCTGAGGCATAGTCTTCCTCATGCTCGAAGGTGATGAACGCGGTGCTTGTTCTCTCTGCATATTTGTTTAATAAATGCTTAATTCTGTAGTTTGGGATTGCGTGACAGCGGAAAATCTCCTTGATCTCTGTCTTGGTTATGTTCTTTGAAAGATTATTGACAATAACAATGTGTTCCGTTTGAGGGGATGGAAAGTTCCGGCAGTATTTCTTTGGAGATCCAGAAGTGGGCTGCTCCTCTGCACTTCTTTTGGCTGAGGAACTTCTCATTGCATTTCTTTCTGTATTAACTTCCCTTTGTTCTGAGAAAGTGTGAGGTTTGATGTTTTGCGTGCAATTTTTGGACTGCTCCACAGCATCCATCCACATCTTCTCATGGGCAAGTCTGACCTCAACATTGTATTCTTTGAATTTTCTATGGCTGTATTTCAGCCCCTCCTCTGCATCTGAAAAACTGGTCAGTTTCACCAGACAGCACCAGCCCAGTTGCAATCGAACATTTGTGATGACCTCCAACACTGGGAGTCCCAGTAGGAACTGGTAGACCTCTTGCTTGGCAACAGAGTCAGGAAATCCAAAAAGCCGAAGGTAGCCCGGTTTAGAAGAATTGAGGTTTTCTCCTCCGCTCTTGTGTTCTTTGGAAGCCATGTCATGATTTATGTCCTGCTGAGCATCTGTATTTGCTCGGTTGTCAGTTGAGGACCATTTATGTGTTTCTGCAACATTTTGTTTGAAATTTCCAGGCGCTTGGCATTGATCCACTTTGTCATTTGAAACCGGTCCTTGAATGGCAGTCATTAGACTAAGCAAAAGAGCTCTGCTGGTGTCAGGTGGGGAGGATGGCATTATTTTAGTCTCCAGTGCTGTGGACTTTGGTTTCTTCAGACTTGACTCCATTTTTCTCTTGAGCTCAGCCAGGTTGCTAATATGTAATGTAATAGAAGAGCCTCTGAGGAGTTTTCCAGAGTAGCGCATGGCTAGTTGGCCTTCTTTCTCTGAATTAAAAATGATGAAAGCTTCACCCATCTCACCACCAAGAATATGCACACCACCCTTGGGTATGTCCAAGCCATGGAAAAAACTTCTGATATCTGCAAGTCCTGCCTCTGTGTTTAAACCTTGCAAACGCAGAACCACTATTGTCATGGTCAGATTCTTCTCACAAACCAATGGGATCTGTTAAAAAGGGAAAAAGCAACTTTTGAGATAAGTTCATCAAACATAAAAAAAAAAAAATCACTGTTGAAACTTTTCTCCTTTTTGTTCAAAACGGACAAAAACACCTCAGGAAATTCCCTTCTAGCTGAACAACCGACACGAATGAGCTTTACTTACCGTCTGTTTTTCTCTAAACCTTATGCCTCGATACGAATGCTTCTCTTCACACGACTATTTTCGTCACAGAAAACACGCGGTAACCTGCAGGCAGCACAGCTCACGCGTCCGGCGGGAAACGCTCAACTTCCTCTAGCAGGGACTTTTAAGGGCGCGCGCACGCTGCACGCCTCCTCAGCGTAAACAGGAACAGCTACATCATCAAGCGTCATCTGCACCATGGCGACGGGGACGCTGAGAGCGTTCGTGTGCAGTTTCTCCATCATATTTTTGTTAAAACTAAACGGTTTTTCTTGTCAGCAGTTCTCTATATCTTTTCAGCAGCCTTCGGATTGTGGTGTGGAAAGTTATTTTGACATTTCGAGCTTGTCTTGTGTGAAATGCGGGCCGAATCAAGTAAGCAGCAAATCAGGTACGTCGTGCACAGATTAACGTTAGTTTGCTTTGTTTTGACCAATCTAACCTGAAGATGACCATAAGTTGTACGATAAACAGATGTCATTTACTGATATATTCTCACATTTGCTATTAATTTTACATGGAGTAAGCATTTTGCGAGTAAATCAACTGCATGCTCACTAGTGAAACGTTATGCATTTGCAGCTGCAGATAACATCATTATAAACAAAGTGTATGTCATTATAAACATGGAGCTTTTGTAAAATGCTTAATTGTAAACTAACGTGTGTTTATGTGTGTTTCTGCCATATAGGATTGGCTTGTGAGTGTCAGACTGGTTTCAGGGTGCTGGTCAGTAACGGGGCGTCCATCACGTGTCAGCAGTGTCCTGATGCTAATCAGGTTCTGTATTGTATTTGAATTACTAATTTGTGACCCTGAACCACAAAACCAGCCATAAGGGGCAATTTTTCAAACCAAGTTGTACTATTGAAAAATCTGGAATCTGAGAGTCATGAAATAATGAGAAAATTGCCTTTAAAGTTGTCCAAATGAAGTTCTTAGCAATACATATTACTAATCAAAAATTAAGTTGATATATTTATCAGATATTTACAAAATATCTTTACATGAAACATCATCTTTACTTAACATCCTATTGATTTTTGGCATAAAAGAAAAATCAGTAATTTTGACTGATACAATGTGCTGTTGGCTATTGCTACAAATATTATTGGTTTCCTAAGTTCTTATATGATTAATAATATTAGGAATACTAATACTGTTATACATTTATATGATTGCTCTCATTCTTAGGGGGTCACCCAGGATGGGTATGGATGTATCCGCTGTCCTGGAAATTTAGGGGAGAATGGCAAGTGTCAGTGTCCTAAGGGAAGTGTGCTAGGTAAGTGGTTTTCATTTTAGTTGTATATAAATAAACATGATTCAATAGAGGGTTTGCACTTATAACACAATTTGGTCAGTTACCCAGATGTGTGGCCATATTGGTGATACTCAGATGTAAACAACAGCGTGGATTTCTTGGTTAATGTACTACTGAATACATTGTTTTGCTAATTTATGTTGTCTAAACCATGGAAAAAATGTGTGGAAGCTGCTAAATCAAATAGGACTTAGTAAGCAAAAGAAAGGCTATATTTTGACAAACTAAAGTTAATAGGTGGTAAAGATACATACAAGCAGTATTAATTAAGATATTAGCTTAATATTTCACCTACCTGACCAGAAATGATAACCACAAACAGGAATGTTCTCAAGATTCTTGCCCTGGAAATCCTGGTGCAGTTTGGCCAACCACAAACGCCTTTTTTCCTCAGACACTCTTGCACTCTTTTCCTTGATTTGTTGTAACTTTTGGCAGTCTATATTATTCTGAATGTTTTTCCCGGTCCGACTGATTAGTACAGCCCAAAATGTGACAATAATTGACCATTTTCATCAGCAAAATATGCGAGTTTCGTTCACTTCAGTGGTTTATGATTTATTTAGTGTTTATGATTTTATGGCATGTCTGTATTGTTCAGTGGAGAGAGATGGGAATGGGAATCCATTAAATGAAGCGCGATGTGAAGCATGTAATGCAACAGAGCCTGCTTTTTCTGCTCCCGATACGACAGGCAACAGGTAAACAGGCTACTTCTATCAGTGCTACTGGATTTCATGTTGAGCTTCGTGTTGTATAAAATAATTCATTTTGTTTGAACATGTATATTCATAGGTGTGTAAGGTGTGAGGACTCCTTCATCAACTCATCTCTGTCTTGTGTTTGCGGGGCTTCAAATGTACAGGTGAGAATCCCAGACATTTACATTAGCGGGAATGTTAATTCCAAACTTTTGAACAGTAGTGTATGTATATGTTGATATAATGCACTGAAAGTGATGATTGCATTGCTCTGTTTACAGGCAGGTGGGATGTGCTTTTCCCCTCCAAATGTTCTGCCTACCTCAGTTGCCTCAAATGTCATCTTTAGCCAAGTGGTAAGAATTCAAAGTTAACATCATGAATTGTGTTTGTGTACTCTTATTAGCATGCTGAGGTTTGTTTTTTGTGTTACGCAGACCCTCTCCATCCCATCAGCATGGTTTTCAAGCTTCTTGTATTCTTCAGCAGCTGCCTGTTTGGTAAATTTCTACACACATGCACAAGCCTGTTTTAAATGTTTATATGCTAAGCTTTGCTTCGAACATATGTAAAGTTTTGCTCATTTTGTTCTGTAGTCGTTCTCCAACCGAACAGCATGTCAGTCTCTGGGCAACATGTGTGTGATGAACATGCACTCCTCTAGCACCATCAACAATGATGCCTGTGGCCTCTACAACACAGTCGACAAAGCAACAGCTGCCCAGGGCAGCAGCCAGGACATCTCCTACTGGTAACACACATACAATTACTATATAGCACTTTACTGTTTTCTATTGGATCCCATTAAATGATATAATTAGCTCAGTGCAGATCTTAAGTGTATTTTGCCATAATGATCAGCTGACTATGCTCTCTTCAGAAGGTCAATGAGACCCTAGGTTTGAACCCAAACTATTTGAAATTACCATAGGAGATCATGTGCAACATAAATTGTATCTGTTATACATTTACATACAGTGTGACTCATTTAAGATCAGTTGTTTCCTGATTGAGAATAGATGTGGGTAGACTTGATTTTGATATTTGATATTGTTATGAAGTGTAAATTCACAATTAATGGGCAGAAGAAGCATGTTTACTTGTGTTATTTGTGTTTGTGACCCTCATATATCCTCACCCTCATTTGTGACTCTAGGAGGACAAACCTGCCTTGGCTCTACTATGGATACCAGCCTGGGTCAGCATCACGGATTCTACAGAATGAGCCACTTCCTGTTGGATTCAGCTTTAAAGGGGCACAAAAGGTAAACGGTTTAGACTCTCAACATATTGTAAGCATAAGCATAAATGTTGTTATTTTCACAAACCTTCCTCTCACTTTCAGAACACTAATATTGAGCTGCGGGCTGCTGTTTATTCAGTGCGCGGGGAGTTTCTGAGATGGGAAAGCGTTGGTGGAGGAAACCTTCAGGTAGGCGGGCTTGATCAATTTCTCTTCTGTGGTCGAATTCACAAATAATTCTTAAAGGGATAGTTCACCCAAAAATAAAAATTATTTCATTAATTACTCACCCTCTTGTCGTTCCAAACACATGAGACCTTTGTTCATTTTCGGAACACAAATTAAGATATTTTTGATGAAATCCAAGAGCTTTCTGACCCTGCATAGACAGCAACACAACTAGCACATTTAAGGCCCAGAACGGTCCAAGTGACATCAGCAGTTTAACCGTAATGTTATGAAGCTACAAGAATATTTTTTTTGTACACAAAGAAAGTCATTGTTTTCTTTTGCATGAAAAGTATTCTCTTAGCTTCATAAGTTAGGGTTGAACCACTGATGACCTTTCTGGGCCTTAAGTGTGCTAGTTGTGTTGCTGTCTATGCAGGGTCAGAAAGCTCTCGGATTTCGTTGAACATATCTTAATGTGTGATACGAAGATGAACCTTATGGTTTTGAAACGACATGAGGGTGAGTAATAACAGAATTTTCATTTCTGGATGAACTACTCTTTTAGGAATTAAATTATTCTTAACTGCTATTTTCTTAGTTTCTACCTTAAGAATAAAGTTCAGAATATTTTGTGTTCTTTAAAACTATATAAACAGCACATTAAACACATTTAAAGTGTACTTAGTAACATTTTACCAACTTCTTAAAATTTGTCTTTAGAAATGTAAAAATTGAAATTGAAAGGCATTGTGAGAGACAAAAATGCTTAATTAAATCCTCTATAGCTCTGTCCAGACACCCCTACCAGACAACAGTCCGCATTTACGTTTGGGACGGCCTACAAGCAGAGTGTGAGTCTAGCTTATGTTCTGTTGTTGTCCATATGTGTTCCATATTGTGCAAGATGTTTCTCTGTTTGGTCAATATACATGTTTTTATTTTCAGCTGGATATGTGAATGTATGTTAACTTTTGATTTTATTTTTATTTATTTATTTATTTTATTTTTTTGTCTTCTTTTCTTAGTGTGTGCTCTCTGTGTCAGAGCTTCTAAATGGGTATCCAGAGCCTGTGTTCTATGACGTGTTCTTGGTCATTCAAAAGCCACAGGAGGACAAGCGTCTTCTTGCAGTGCCTCTCCTAAATATCAACCAGCAGTTTAATGGCCAGTTTACTAATGAAGGTACAACAAACACATTTTTTGATCAAACACTTCCATATCATCCATATCATGCTGCTTTATCACCATGCTGACTTCTTTTGTGTCAGGATCTAACATGAATAACTGGTATCTCACCCGGAGGCTGATGCTTTTGGACACGTTGAGTGGAAGGGAGATGTCTTTGAGTTCTACACCCAAGGTCATACGTGTGGCCACTAACATTAAGATCGGGTAAGTAGGCCTACTATACACTCACAAACACATGACATAGTGTGATTACACGAAGTTTAATGTCCTGCACTCAATAGATTTCAGCTGGTGCCGAATACACAGAAAGGTCAGGTGTACCCCCCTCTGATGACTGTGACTTACTCAGATATACTTGTCACTGACCCCAGCACACAGACTGTTGCTGTAAGTCTACAGCATGCCTTTATACTCTGTTGACAGAAGAGATACATGATAGTTTAAATGTAATAAATGATAAACTGTTTATATGATCAGCCAAATAGGTTAATTTCTGTTTTTTTGTACATATGTACAGGTGTCATTCTCTCTTGAGTATACAATGGACCAGGAAGAAGCTCGGGTCAAAACTGACGTGAGTATAAACAACCAAAGTCATTTTTCTGATTTGTGTTGGTCAGCTTATTCATATGTGGATTCATATCTAGATTGCTCTTGGTGTACTGGGTGGGGTGGCAGTTGTCCACTCTTTATTAAAGACAGCAAGCTGGAAAAGAAGAATCGCATCTCCTCTCATTGACCTGCAGGTAAAGACTCACATTTAGAGATGATTATAAACGCAATTCACAACACAGATGCATAATAATGTGCTGTCTGTTTCAGACCATTATGAAGTTTCTGGTGTTCTATTCTGGTGACCTGGCAAATGTTTTCTTCATCATCACAGTTGGAACAGGCCTCTACTGGCTTATATTCTTTAAGGTTTGCATTTGTTGTGTCTGTGAGTAGCAAAGTCTAGTCTATTATGAATATGATTAAGCCTTACATGAGTTTTTTCCTTTTTCTTTCTTTCTTTCTTTCTTTCTTTCTTTCCTCTCTATTTTTCAGACAGTGGAGGCAAGTCTATCACCTTTTCTGTTAATGTAGTCTCATCCACTTATCAGATATCAGTTTAGTATCTGTGTTTCTGTGCTTGTCTTCCTCTGTCTTGTCAAATTAGTTTTTTTTCTTGGGTGTGCAGTCAAAAGTTTACATCCCCTTTTAAGAAACATTTTTAGTGAATCTGAAAACTTTTGACCTCAACGGTACTCTTTATTTTTGGATGGAGCTCTTTAGGTCTAGAGGTCTGTTCACGTTAAGCGCTGTGCAACATTGTGTTTCTGACACCCACTTGTCACAGATAAGAAAGGAAGTCATAGTATTTCTATATGTTATCAAAAAAGCAGTCAGTATACTCTGTTTGTGTGTGCCACCAAGCCATAGTTTTGTAAAATAGCAGTGGCTCTGGTCATGTGAACAAAAGCATGAATCTTATTGGTTCGTCATTGTGAACACGCCTTAAAATAGAAATCAAGACATATTATTTTTGTGTGTCTCCAGGCCCAGCTATTTGTGTCTGTGTTGCTGCCATTACCAGCCCAGGAGGAGCGCTTTATTGTTTATGTTGGCTGTGCCTTTGCTTTGAAGGTGAGTACAAATATGAACATTTGCGTATTCACTACATTATTTAAGTACATGTCTGTCGTTTCCCTTCTTTCCCTTTCTTCCCAGGTTACCCTCAACTTTATTCTTTTGTTACAGATTGTACAATTTCTTCACAAACTCTTTGTTCAGCTGACTGTGGATATTTTCTTCATAGACTGGGAAAGACCTCGTGGTAAAGCCAGTAAACATGTGGAGGGTAATTGTCAATGTGCTTCTCAAATGCATGTTCCGTTATACAGATACAGACTTTTAATCCCATTTTTTCTATTTTTTAATCATACATATTTTATAATTGCATTGTAATGTGCTCAGGGTCTGGTGAAACAAAAAGTCAAGCATCTCCTGTCAGTATCTGGAGAACATATTTTGTGGCTAATGAGTGGAATGAGATTCAGACCATTCGCAAGATCAACCCCACTTTTCAGGTCATTGCTGTGCTCTTCTTTCTGGAGGTGAGGCCACAACCACAACATCTTTGTTCCAAAACATCTGCAGTTTGCCTCAAAAATGAACATTCTGTCATTAATTACTCACTCTCATGTCATTCCAAACCCGTAAGACCTATTCATTTTCAGAACACAAATTAAGATATTTTTGATGAAATCCGAGAGGTTTCTGACCCTGCATAGACAGCAATGCAACTGACATGTTCAAGGCCCAGAAAGATAGTGAGGACATTGTTAAAATAGTCCACGTGACATCAGTAGTTCAACCATAATGTTCTGAAGCTAAGAGAATACTTCTTGTGCACAAAGAAAAGAAAAATAAGTTTTATTCAACAATTTCTTCTCTTGTGTCAGTCCTCAACGCACAATCACAAGAGTAACACAACACGTGTGTTGTGCTGCTGATGCAGGAGCCGACATTCTGATGTAGAACTCAGATGTGCTGCACCTTGTTTACTAATTGTTGAATAAAGTATTTTTGTTTCCTTTGCAAACAAAAAGTATTCTCAAAGTTTCATACAATTATGGTTGAACCACTGATGTGAGATGGACTATTTTAATGTCCTTACTACCTTTCTGAGCCTTGAACTTGTCAGTTGCGTTTCTGTCTATTCAGGGTCTATTCATTTGTGTTTTGAAGATGAATGAAGGTCTTACAGGTTTGGAACGACATGAGGTGGATAACTGACAGAATTTTTGTTTTTAAGAACTACTGTCTTAACAAATGTCAAATATTGTGCTTATAGGTTGTAGGCTTCTCAAATTTGGCTCTAAGAGATCCCTCATCTGACCTGCGTCGGTCTCCTGAGGCATACACACCTCCATACAGCCTTATACTCCGCTATGGTGTGGCTTCTGCAATGTGGCTTTGCATTGGCTTAATACAGGTGAGAACATACTTAAAGGGGTCATCGGATGCCCATTTTCCACAAGTTGATATGATTCTTTAGGGTCTTAATGAAAGTCTCTAAAATACTTTGTTTAAATATTCTCAATGGTTTTGTAAAACAAAACCCTTTTTACCTTGTCGAAATCAGCTCAGCAAAAATCATCTCATTCTAAGGGGTTGTTCCTTTAAATGCAAATGAGCTCTGCTCACCCCGCCCCTCTCTTCTCTCTGTGAAATGAGGATCTTGTTTACTTTAGCCGCATTTAGCCACGTTTAAACTTCCTAACTACCACGTTATAAGGAAAGGTGATCGCAAAGATTCATAAAAAACGCTTATACACACTTCTGCTGTAAGTGAAGCTGGATCATGAATGATTTGCGCGAACATAGACAGATATATGTAGATCGGGAGGCACATTCCCTTCACAAACAAATGTAATCTACTGCATCTTCAGCTGCTCAGATGTCGGGAGTAAATGACGACCACTATTTTCATTATTACATCCAGCAACACAACACCTCAGTCGCTCAATCAGAGATATTCTTGTCTAACTTACATCCCTGCTTCGGCATCGAAACACAGAAAGTGACTGGACTGTGACAGCTGCTCTGGGGTAAGAGCTCATGTCAATCAACTATCATGGGAGTGGCCTCTGTGGGTGTGTCGGCACACCGACAGGCATCTCAGAACGGCTCGATTTGAAAAAGGGGATATTATCTTTACAGATTAATTAAAAACCACTGCATGGATTTTTATCATTATAGGGTAGATTTGTACATACACTGCAACCCACATTAATGTTCAAACAACCTGAAAAAGTCAACTTAGCATCCGATGACCCCTTTAAAGACATGCAGCCTGTCTCTTTGTGCTGTTTCACATTCTTTTTTGTGTAATTTTGTTTTAGATGATATTTTTCACAGTATTCCATGAACGCTTTGTTGAAGACAAGATTCGCCAATTTGTGGATCTGTGCTCAATCAGCAATGTAAGTATTTGGTTAGAAAGCTTCTTTGCAAACAGACTATATTCATAGCCAATAAGTGTACAATTTTAGGTTGCAATATATGTTGCTTGATTTTTGTCTTCTCTTTCTTTGAATGTGTGTATTCATGTCTGTTAGATCTCAGTGCTGCTGCTGTCTCATCGATGTTTTGGCTACTACATTCATGGACGCACTGTTCATGGTCATGCAGACACTAACATGGATGAGATGAATACAAACCTGAAGAGGGAGGCGGTAAGATGAATTTTAAATCTTACATTTAATAATAAAAATTTGAATGGAACATTCAATTGTTAGACTTATGTTATTTTTATGCATTTTAGGAGAATCTGTGTGGCCAAAGGGGACTTTTACCAAACTCAGACACTCAGACATTTCAGATTTCAATAACCAACCGCCTACGAACACAATATGACCGGATAATCGAGCCAATCAACAGGGTATAAAAACAAACGTAAACACTTATTTTAAAAGTGGACCTACCATAGGCTTGAATTGTTTTTTAACAAAGACGATAATATTAAAGATATTTAATATTAAGAAATTTTATTATTATGTAGCAAAGTAATCTCCCACACAAATCACTCTCAGTAAAGATGGCTAATAATGTCTCAACCCCTACAGAGAAGTGGGCCCTCAAGGTTGGTGGATGCTTCAGCCAATCCATGTGAGCAGAGCACAAGAGCTTACCATACCATGAACCGATTTCTGGGCTCTGTCATTGATCATGTGAGGGTTCCATTTCGTTGATGCTTGTGATTTGTTTGTATTGGTTGCTTTGTGTTGATTTGCTCATTCTGAAAGCTGTTTTTCTCAGGCACATCGTGAGATGGATTACATAGTGAAAGATAAGCTGCTGTTTGAGAGGCTTATCGGTATGGAGTTCATAGAGCCACTGGATAAAAGCATCTTCTATAATGGTAAAAAAAAAAAACACTCTTTTAATCTGTTATATTTATATTCCCCCTAAATAACTAAGGACTCCAACACACATCGCCACAATCCAAATCCAATTGACCCTTCGCAAAAACCCACCCTCCTTAGTTACTGTTGCTATGTCAGACAAACAATGCCACTCTGATACTGCATATCATGTGAATGATGATGAAAAATACATCCCGGAACAAAGTGAAAACTGACAACACTGACAGACAAGACAGAGCAGGTTCATTCTGGTATGAAACAAGGTCTCAGCTTTAATTTTTTAAAAGAATTTCAAACAATAATTACCGTTTGTGGCTCTTTGTGTTGTGACAGATCACTGTATTGCCTTATTCAATCGACACGTGAACCGAACATCTTTTCTTATTTACTTAAAGCACAAAATAAACATGAATGAACATCAGAATGTATTTTATTTTAACCATGGAAAAATGTCAGTACACACAATTTTACAAGTTTAAGTCCACCAAAGTTAATCTACTCTCCTGTCTGATTTGTTTGTTGGACAAAATGGCAGATTCGGCATTTTGATTGGTCAGATCGCCTGTCAATCAAGTTGTATGCGAACGGTCAATTCCAAATCAAAATATTTGTCCTCACCTTTAGGTTGAGAGCGCTGTCAGCTGCTTAAAAATTTGAGGGGAAGTGCCTTTTGCTGACCGCAGCAAGAGACACTTGCTTCCCTCTCGCCTCAGTTCTCTAACAGGATGTCAGTTGCTCTATTATTACTCTATTATTAAACAATGTTTACTTAGGGACAGTGCTGAGGTTTTGTAAGTTCAAAGCATTAACCTCGTCTATCATAGTTTCCAACTCAGAATAAAATCCATTAAGTACAATAATCTCTTTTACCATTTTCATTAATCTTTATTTATTCTCTCTTGCTGTCTAATTAATCTTATCATCCTTTTTCCTTTAGAGAATAGTCTCCTCTTGGTTGGTACTTCCTCCTTCTTCTTTTTTTCTTTCTTTGTAGCTTTGTCTTGCTTCCTTTACAAACCTTGCACAATTAAATCACTCATGTCAATTGTGTAGGTCACCTGGTTCTTTGTTCAGGATTCCTGTCAGTAGGGATTGGTTAGGAGAGTGCATCTCATTTATTGGATCTATTGGATTGGATACAACAAATCTTATCAAATCATCAGTGTTTTAAGTGATGGACTCATTTTTGTGTTTGTCTTCCCTCAGATGATTCACACTCATTTGCTGATGTCCTCTTTTATGGTAATGAAGCTGTGCTGTTGGTCTTTGACACCCTCTTTTTCTGTGTGGTGGATCTGGGCAGTCAGAACTTCATTCTTGCAGCTGTGTTAACATACCTCCAGCAACTGGTTAGTATATGTGGGATATGGTAAAGGAGACGTTCACTTCCAGAACAAAAATTTACAGATAAGTTACTCACCCCCTTGTCATCCAAGATGTTCATGTCTTTCTTTCTTCAGTTGAAAAGAAATGCTCATCTTGTCTAGGTCTGTGTGAACTGTTTTTTCCAGTTCAAGACAGTTAGGGTATGTCAAAAAAACCCCATCTTGCTTTCTTCCCCAACTTCAAAATCGTCCTACATCGCTACAGAAGTACCGACCCAGTGTTTGCAAAGTGAACATTCAAAGGTGATCAAACGGCCTTTTCAAAAAAAAAAGGTAAAACAGCAATGCAGGACGATTTTGAAGTTGAAGAAGAAAACGAGACGGGAGTTTTTCGACATCCCCTAACTGTATTAACCCGGATAACACAGACTATGCATGCGCATCGCAGAGATGAGACAAGACAAGCATTTGAGGTTAAAAAGCATATAAATTATCAATTTGTTTTATTTGGGATTGTTTAGAGCCATTTGAAGCTGCATTTTAAAATCTGGGGGAACCATTGAAGTCCACTATATGGAGATAATTCCTGAAATGTTTTCCTCAAGAAACATAATTTCTTTACAACTGAAGACATGAACATCTTAAATGAGAAAGGGGTGAGTAAATTATCTGTACATTTTTGTTCTAGAAGTGAACTTCTCCTTTAATGACCTGGTTTAAATCGACCGTCTAGAGGTGATGATTAATACGACGTTTTAATGTGCTCTCCTTCAGGTCTTCAGATTAATCCGAAACGGAATGGGCCGCAGGAACCTAGCCAGCAAAACTCTGGTTGACAGACGATTTCTCATCTAGTTCCTCTGCTTAATCTATCTGCTTTCTGTTGTTTTAATGCTGTTTGTGTTTATGCCATCACAGCCTTCAGACTTTTGTATTGTTTTTGTATAAAAGTATTGTTTGTGTAGGATTTTTGTACTTTCTTGTACTTTCTATCCCAAGACAGTTGGGATTTGATGTGAAAAATGTTTTGATATTGAAGTATTTTTGACCAATTAAATCAGTTCTTGGTTTTTATAGCAGCCTTCCTGAGTAAATTTGATTCTACATGTAGGCAAAGTAGTTTTCTTCAGGTTTTTTAGAAGATCTTCAGAGCACACAGACACAAGAGATGGCACGTAAGTGTTCCTTTTGTCAGTTCTGTGTACATAGTTCTCCTTGAAGACATGTATGTTTGCAAATTCTTTTTGATACTTGTTCAAAATTAATTCTTAGGCCCCAGCGAGAATTGAACTCGCGACCCCTGGTTTACAAGACCAGTGCTCTAACCACTGAGCTATGGAGCCTCACCTGCTCTTGTGCTGTCCTTATTACCATATGAAAGGTATTGACAATCTTTGTGCTTCTGTAAGGGGTGTGTCTGGCATACCACACGTCACAGACAACAGGTCAGTCATATCTCAAGAGGAGCAAGTTATGACATTTTGATTAAAAATTACAAAGTCAAAAAAAAAATGTTATTCTAATATGCTGGTTTGGTGCTCAAGAAACATTTCTTTTTATTATCAACACTGAAAACATCCGTGCTGCTTAATATTTGGTTTTACATCTTCTACACCGTCTAACCAGATTGGAAAATAATTAGTTATGTAATTGAGAGACTTGCTATATTTGCCCTTTTTTAGGATGGCTGAATATCTGTGATGTTTCTTAACTTGCTGTTTTTGTTTACTCACAGTTGAACACTTCATATCAGATCTGGGGCCTGTTTCATAAAACAAGTTTACCAGATTAGTCAGGCTTATTTCAGTTAGTCTGATTTATTGTCAGTTAATTTGGTTCCATAAAGCAAGCTCAGGCACTTTGGCAATATATGCTGGGAAACTTACCAGGGGTGTGTTTCCCAAAACCATCGTTAGCTAACTATGGTCGTTAATTTCATTGAACTCTATTCAACGACCGAACTTCCAACTGCAGTCTGAAGGTCTGGCTAAGCTAGACTAAGGGAAGGCTAACTGTCAGGATAAGCTGAGTTCCTCTAACACTGACCACTGCTAAATTCTCTTCTGTTGTACCCTAGTCATATATATCTGTAAACTTTTTTGTATAACTATTCAAAAGCATCTTTTACATGCCTTCCAGGCCCCAGCAAGGATCAAACTCACGACCCCTGGTTTACAAGGCCAGTGCTCTAACCACTGAGCTATGGAGCCAGACCTGTTCTGATATTGTCATATGAAAGGTACATATGAAAAACGCTCTGTAGGACTTCAAAGGGTGTGTCTGACATTTCCCTGTAGCTTTGATTGTTTAAAGTTTAGGAGGAATGACAGGTGATTCATCTGTCACAAATAGCATTCTTCTATCTGTGTAACTCCATTGGTTATCCAATCCTAGCACATTATAATTGTGCTGTACAGATTATAATAGAAAAAAAACATATATGCTTGTTTTTTATATATACTTTTTTAAACTAAATGGATATTTATGAAGTAAAAGTTTTAAGTAATAATGTGCCTTTACCATATATTAGATTTCACCTACATATTTCCTAATAAGAGAAGACTACACACACATGTAAATCAGAGCGATGAATCCCAAAATGTTTTGGCCTATTATGGTCAATTTCAAATTATTAATATTTTTATATAATTTTATATATTTTAATATAATCACACTTAGTGTGAAATTATGCATATAGTCTGAAGTCCTTGGTGACTTTTGCAGTGATGAACAATTATCAGATCTATTTGAGTGATTCTCTTTTATTGACAACCATTTACGTCTGTAAATTTGTGTTTTGGTAGTGGTTCAAAAGCATCCTTTAGGTATTAATCAGGCCCCAGCGAGGATCGAACTCGCGACCCCTGGTTTACAAGACCAGTGCTCTAACCACTGAGCTATGGAGCCTTACCTGTTTTAGTATTGTCCTTATTACCATATGAAAGGTACGTATGAAAAACCCCGTGTAGGACTTCGAAGGGTGTGTCTAACATTTCCCTGTAGCTTTGATTGTTTAAACTTTAAAGTTTAGGAGGAATGGCAAATGACTAATCTTTCACAAATGACATCCTTCTATCTGCGTAATGCTATTGCTCATCCAATCCTAGCACATTATAATTGTGCTATACAGATTATAATTGAAAAAAATGATTGTTTTTTTCCACGGCAGTGTTTTAATTTTTTTCTAAATGCTTGTTTTTTATATATATACTTTTTTTAACTAAATGGATATTTAAGAAGTGAAAGTTTTAAGTAATAATGTGTCTTTTCCATATAGTAGATTTCACCTACATATTTCCTATAAGAGAAAACTACACACACAGATGTAAATCAGAGCAATGAAAAAAAAAATCTATCCCAAACAGTTTTGGCCTATTATGGTCAATTTCCTATTTCCAAATTATTCATATTTTTTTATATATATCACACACTTAGTGTGAAATTATGCATATGAAGACCTTAATGACTTTGGCAGTGATGATCAATTATCAGATCTATCTGAGTGATTTGCTTTTATTGACAAGCATTTATGTCTGTAAATGTTTTGGTCGTGGTTCAAAAGTGTCCCTCGGGAATTAATCAGGCCCCAGCGAGGATCGAACTCGCGACCCCTGGTTTACAAGACCAGTGCTCTAACCACTGAGCTATGGAGCCTTACCTGTTCTAGTGTTGTCCTTATTATCATATGAACAGAGTCTGGCAGTCTGTGTGTCTCTGTAAGGGGTGTGTCTATCTGTTGATTTACTGTTGTATACACTAGCAAACTATGCTGCTGATAGTGTGTCAAAAGGTCACTAGTAGTAAGTCACTTTTCAAGTTTAAGTCACAAGTTTCTTTGCTTGTAAGTCACAAATGTCTTTGCTTGGCTGAAACCAGTATTGGTTTTTGTGTCTGTTTTGTTTGATGGGCCAAGACCTTCATAATTTTAAGTACATTTGACCAAACGTGTGACTGCTTGTGATGAATAGCATGCTTTTCAGTCTTACAATATATTATGACTGAATATTATATTTAGCATATGTTGTACATTATCTTAATTCACTGCAATTTGCAGTGAATTGGGAGGGTTGTTGTCAGTTGTTGCCACCACCTCTTCTGCCAAGAGGTGGGGACAACTGCCCGTTTAAAAAAACGTTTGTTCATTCATTCATTCATTCATTCATTCATTCAGGAGATTCCAATAGTCAAACAAGTCTTAATGATTTGACACACTGACTCCTTCATTGAATTTTTTTGTTTAATTTTGTTTAAATGAATATGTGTTTTTAAAAGACTTAAGCAATGAACATTTTGTGAGAACCACTAGTAAATTACGTTATTTTGTTTAGTTTTTTAATCTTTTTTCTCCAGAATCGGGAGAGAATCATGGTCTCCAATTTATTAAAAACAACTGGGATTCTCAGTTTATCCAGAATCGTGAAGCTCTTGTTTAAATGTTGTTTATTACTGCATATAATTCATTAAAATGGAAGCTCAATTTCCATTTTACATTACATGACTATTTACAAGCTGTGTAATTGACGCTATAAATGCTTGGAAATGATATTTAAAATTTTTTAAGTGTGTTCGTTATTCAGTAATTGCAGTAAGCGTGTTGTTGCTTTTTATATAACACAATTCATAGCCTTTAAATTCTGTCAATATTATTAGAGCCCTTTGAAGCTGCATTTAAACTACATTTTGGAAGTTCAAAATTGGGACACCAATAAAGTCCATTATATGGAGAAAAATCCTGAAATGCTTTCCTCAAAAACCATAATTTCTTCACAACTGAAGACAGAAAGACATGAACATCTTGGATGACAAGGGGGTGAGTAAATTTTTTGTAAATTGTTGTTCTGAAAGTGGACTTTTCCACACATGGTAAGAAAGTCAAAAACACATTCTACTATATCAAACTTCTAAAGTTTGGACCCTCATATTTAAGGCCATGATGACCTTCTAGGTCATGGACAGATGCCTTCGGGTCTGCCACACTCTTAGAAACAAAGGTTCACTGGGGTTCTATATGGAACCCTAAGGTTCTTTACCCAACTCCAAGAACTCTTTATGCCAAAAAGGTTCTATATAAGAGAAAAAAAGATTATTTAAAACAAATCTTTCTTTCTTTCTTTCTTTAAAAAACACTCTACTGTATGGTGCAGGCATAATAAATATAAGAATGGAAGTGAGCTAAATACAACTGAAATCACTCTTCATTAACTTTAAACTCTCGAGATTGGAGGAACCAGAGCATGTTTGCTATAAATGATAACCAACTAATTAACCACTCATTTTCTTCATTCATGCATAAGGCTTTTATTTTGAAGTTTATTTTGAATCTGCTAGTTTCAACGGCTCTTCAAGAAACTCTTTTGACTCTTCATAGTTTGCACTGACTCCGATTGACTGCACAAGACACAGTGACAGGATAACAGCAAGTTGGTGAGTGAATAATCATTTGTTATTTTATAAATAATTATTGCTATTTCTTTTATTTTAATCATCACCATATTTTACTACACAGGAGAAAAGTTCACTTAATTTAAGATGGCAGATGTAGTAATTGCCATAAATTATTTAAACTCAATAGCCAGAAGAAAAAAAGAAAAGAAATATACTATTCTGTCGAATTTCCTGAGCACCGACACCAAATACATTTATATTATCATTATTATTCATTTTATTTATTTATTTATTTATGAGGATGTTTAGTAATGTAGGCTAATAATTAACGTTACCAAAGCAGCATTTTTTAATTGGCGTTTTTAAATTTCTAAGGGGGCACAAATCACGTTGAGGGGGTGGGGGGCTGTGGTGTTTGTGGTTAATGCAATCTGTGATCGCGTGCAGAAGGCGAAAGCGTGAAATGGCTATTGTATGCGCGCTATTTTTTTCAATCTTCTTTCACTTTCGAAAGCACAACCTCAGCAAGGAGGTGAGAGGTGGCGAGGACCACAAATGAACCCCCCCGGAACAATGTAGAAATGTAGAACAATCTTTTGTGTGTAATTTCACTTTTTTCGGTTTTATTATGATTAACATGGCACAGTAGGGGAGCGCGGGGGAAAACTTAACGCGGGGTTAATTGTAATTGGTTTAAATATTTCCACACATGCTGGCATAAACAAATGTACGGTATTTACTAGAAAAAAGTGCGCCAAAATTCAAACGCCTTTTGAAGATATCACTAAATATTTCTTTTACCAGAGTAAAAGGTCATTTCTGGCTGAAGTAATTTTTTTATATTTATTTTGCTATTATTTTTATGATATTATTTATTACGCTTATTACGTTGCAACACTGCGTTACAGTCTGCTATTAAGCTATATAATTCTATGACATTAGCGATGTAATTTTCACTATTTACTTTTATGGATTTTAATAAGAAACCACAAGAAACAGGTGGATAAAGACTAACAATCGATGATTAATGTTCAGAAATTTTTTATTTCATTTCAGAAGTGACTTCATCTCATAAACAGCTTTTCTCAACCTGAAAGGATGATACGTACAAATGACAGAGGACATGAAGAACTATACTATAGTGGGAGTCACCTGTGGCTTAACCAGCTCAAAAGCATGCGAATACAGAATACCTATCTGTATAAAACAATCCCAGAATACCCTAAGTAGGTGGAATTCCAAGTGACAAAACTTCGGCATAACACTAACTTTCAAGGACTCCTTGGCATTTGGAATTGTAAGGGATTTACAAAGCCGATACCCAGCGACTCAGCAAAACGCGATCTGGTATGGTGGAGCCCAGACATTTCCAAAAAGGACATTACTTCGGCTGAGCAGCAATACTTGGATACCCAACAGTGTTATGCAGAAAAGCCTTTCCTGCACAAGTTCACCACTTCCCCAGCCTTTCTGTCATCCTCTCGCATGGGGAACTTCCGTTTCAGCATGCCGATCCATGAGTTGATGTGTAGCTTTCAACAACAGTTCTGTCCAGACCAGAAGCCCGACATTCGCACCTTTGAGACTGTGGTCTATAAGCAGAAAGTGATGCATTCTATTGTGGTTCACGCGCCTCGTGCACGTAACCTGTTTTCTGAGTATCCCCTTCTCGAGGATACCCAGGATCCAGCGTGTGTGTTCCATGAAGACACCATTATCTGGTATCCACAGGCAATCTGTAAAACACATCGTTTCAGGCTGTCTCGTAACATGAAAGCTATTCCGATACCTGTAAAAGCCAGAAAAGAGTACATGTGGGATAACATCGGAGTGGCATTCCATGTTCCACATGAACAAATCTTCCGCTTTAATGAGGAAATTCTGTTAGAGAGTCTCAGATTCTGTGAGGGAGCTCATCCAAAACTTAACACAGAAGAGTTTGTGGAGTGTGAGTTTGGCCCTATCAGGCCTTAAAGTAAATATGAGCATCCATTGCCTGAAGCTGGCACTTTTAGAGAATGAAAGTGATCAGAAAGTTTTTGTAATCACAATCAAGGTGGGGGAAATATTCATTTTTTACCTGTTTGTTTTACTATTTTGAGAATATAATTGTCCATGCTGCATTAATAAAGCACTGATGCTGAAAAAACTATTCTGTCCTCTGACCTGTTTTACATGAATGGTGGCTTTTGATGGAAAGGGAGATGCAGAATTTATTGTTCATTAGTTTTGCCTTTCTTCCACTGAATACCTCTTTGTTTAGCTCATTCATCTCACAAAAGCAGTAAAGCACAAACCTTGAACCATGCTACATTTTGTAGACTACTTGTAGGAAAGTCTTCCCCTTTAGTTTCACTTTCATGTTTATCCACTAGAGGGCACATATCTTCCTGATATACTGATACCTATACACCTTCCCTTTAAGACATTGCGCTTTATATGCCACACGCGCTGGCTCACGGTGAGCATCCGAACTTTAAAGCTGTGTGCGTTCATGCAGAAAAGTAAGTTTATTTTCACATTTTCTAGCAGAAACATGTATGTTAATTATGTTGATGTTATTGTGATGATGTTATGTTAATCTTGTAAGTGTATATTTGCACATTATGACGTGATTTGTTAATCTACATTGGGAAGCTAACATGCTAGTTTCAGAGACATGTGCAATAGTGCGTTGTTGTTATTATAACGTATAAATCTTGATCTGTTAGCCAATTTAAGATAATTTGAGATGTAGCACTATAATAATTGTGAATTTGTCAGCGAATTTTAGACCATTGATGGTTATTTATCTGTTATTCAGGATGTTTAATATCTGTAGCATGTTAATAGAAATACAGTAATATTGTTTGTATCTAATTTCCACAATTTTCTTCTATTTCAGACCACACACTCACACACACCCGACCTAAAGACAGTAATACATTTTGCTTGTATACATTGATGCTCACCAACGTGACTTGTTTAAACCCAACTCATTAAAGCTTTCTTGGATGTAACTCTGAGCCCTTTACTCTCTTATCGGAGTCACCAGTTTTCAAGGGTCTACCAGAACAATCCAGAGGTTCGCCTCTACATAATGGTCCTTCGAGCCGGATGGTAGTACCTTTGAAGACAACATGCAGTCAGAGCAGGTCACCACGCCAGTTGTGCGGCCTCGTACTCAGCGGGAGAGACATCCACCAGCCTACTTCAGTGATTATGATGTTGGGTATCAACCAAGCCACATTCCAGTTTCCAATGCAGATGCCAGCAGTATGATGCCAGTGGCTACCATTCCAGCTGCACAACCGGACGAAGTGCCCGTGCCATGCAGACCTCCTTCAGCACATTCATCTGCAAGTTCACGTCACAGCCAATCCAGAACAAAGACTAGCAGAAGTGATGGATCCAGCCGGACAACAGCTTCACGACTGACAGAGCTACAGGCAGCTATTGTAGAGGAGAAACTGAAGAGCATGGAGCTTGAAGAGATGCAGAGACAGATGGTGGAGGAGAGCAAAGCTGAAGAGCAGTGTGAGTTCCTGGATCAACAAGCACGCCTAGGCTTATATGAGAGGGAAGATTTACTCAGAGAGCAGCAGAAGAGAAGTCGACAGCTAGATGAAGAGGCTCGTGCAGCACACAAGACCAAAGAACTGATCACCAAACAGCTTGAAAGACAGCGCCGCATTAAGCAAAAGGAGATGGAGCTAGAGAAAGCACGCCTCATCGCATCACTTCTTCAAGAATCAGAGACTGAAAATGCAGCATCTGTTCCACAAACCAGAGGTGAACTTGACCCCGGACAGGTACAGACTGATATACTCTGTTCACAGAAGGTAGAGGTTGCTCACCACACACCACATCAGTTTTCTGATAATACCCAGCACTCTACATCTTACACATATCAGAGTAATCCTGTCACCACTCAGCCTATGGTTGCATACTCTGTTCCTGAGCACATTACATCTCTCTCTACACCCAAACCATTACACGCAGAATCTGTAACTGTTGTTCCTTCTCCTATCTATACTGTAGCATTGCCACGTGTGTCCCCCCAACAGGTGAAATTGCCTACTGCAGATGTTTACCCTCCTACAACGGTGCAGCCATCCTTGTCTTTTGATAGACAAACCCCTAGTCTAGGTCAGTCAGGTGCTAACCTTACATTTCCAGCTCAACCATACAAGTCTCAAGATTCAACGGGGACCAGCTACGCCCAGCCTCCTACCCTTTTAGTCCCAGCAGAGTCTCAACCTCATCCTCCAACAGGTCAGTTTCATCAACCTGTTAGGCAATTGCAGTTTAGCTCACAGCCATTATCAGTGCCTAGTGCTCCAGGTGTACAGCCACCAGGCCCAGTCAATATAATGGACATGTTGATTGCCAGCTCATATGGTATACCCAAGCCAGCACTGCCTAAATTTGATAGTGGTAAAGAGTCAGACTTTGCCTTACTCAAAATGGCACTAGACAGTCTCATTGGTGGCCATGCTCATCTTACGGAGCGGTTTAAATATCAAGTGCTTCTGGACAGATTAAAGCTACCAAGTGCCTACAAATTAGCACAAGCCTACATGCATGACCCCACTCCGTACACAACGGCATTGCAAGCCCTCCAAGATAAATACGGGCAACCCCGTCAACTCGTACAGAGTAAGCTTGGAGCCATATTGAACTCTCCACCGGTCAGAGTAGGGGATGCTGAAGCATTTGATAACTTTGCGCTTTCGGTACACGGTCTTGTGGGCATGCTTCGTTCTTTGGAGGGTGAGAATGGCTATGAATTGAAATGTGGCTCACATGTAGATAGACTTTTAGTCAAACTGCCTGCCAGCTACCGTGATGGGTTTGTTGAACATTGTCTAAGCCGTGGTATACTTATCACAGGAACAGACAAAACATACACGCTTCTGGACCTATCAGCATGGCTGCAGCTAAAATCTCAGGCTAAGCGCATCTCCAGCAGAGCTGTTGACATGTTCCAAGAGCAGATGAAGCCTCAGAGAAAAGGGAAGAGGAGTCAGAGTCAGTCATCATCTTCTGTGTACTACAACACCAGTAGTAGTCCCGATAAATCACCCCGTACCTTCCCGCCAAAGCCGAGAGACAAGTTCAAACCTTATTGTCCGTATTGTGACACGCGTGAGCACTATCTTAGTTTGTGTTCAAAATTCAAGTCACTGACAACTACCCAGATCGCAGAGTGGCTTAAAGGCAAAAGCTGTTATCGATGCGGACGTAATCACAAACCTGAAGCTTGTACCCTCAAGAAACCCTGTAAAATATGTCAAAAGCAGCATCTTACAGTGCTTCATGATGTAAACATACAGGAGCCCAACAAGATCCTCATGGTTAGTACCCCTCCAGACACCATTTATCTTGACCGTTCCAACCGTCCTCAACAGGTCATGTTAAAGGTAGTCAAGGTACTTTTGCATAATGCTGAACACTCACTAGAGGCATATGCGTTGCTAGATGATGGTTCGGAAAGGACCATCCTCCTTTCTTCTGCTGCATGTTCTCTCCAGCTACAGAAAGAACCAGAAACACTCTCACTAAGAACGGTACGACATGAGGTCGTTCACCTGAAAGGGGCATCTGTTTCCTTCGAAATTTCCCCAGCTGACAACCCTAGACAAAGATACCAGATCAATCATGCATTCACTGCTGATGACCTGGGCCTTTCCGAGCATAGTTACCCAGTGAAAGTACTGATGAAGAAGTACACGCACTTACAGGGGCTGCCAATCCCAGCAATTGAAAAAGTAAGGCCAGTACTACTAATTGGTTCCGACTTTCCACATTTGCTCATCCCTACCCAGCCTGTTCGTCTTGGCCCTTCTGGGGGACCTGTAGCAATATGTACTTCCCTCGGTTGGACACTTCAAGGTCCTGCCAGCTTAATCCATCTTCCCTTTGATGAGCAACAGTGCTTCTTTACTACGGTTGGACCTGCCCACATTGATCTCCAGAGACATGTGGAGAAATTGTGGCAAATAGACACTTTGCCCTATATCGGTGAGAAAGCAGCCACCCGATCCAAGCTTGATCAGCAAGCACTGGAGTTACTTGAGCAGCGCACTGTAAGGGTGAATGTAAACGGCATCATGAGATATGCCACACCACTTCTCAGACGAAAGGACAGTCCTCATCTAAAAGCACCCAAATCAGCTTGCCTTTCACTGCTTCGAAGTACAGAGCGAAGGATTGTAAATGACAACGAACAAGTCATGATCTATTGTCAAGAGATCCAGAAGCTGGAAACTGCCGGCTATGTGAAGAGATTGACACCTGAGGTTGTAGATTCCTGTACTGAGTCATGGTACCTCCCTCATCACTTGGTCCACCACAATAACAAAGCAAGACTTGTTTTCAATTGCTCATATCAGTACCAAGGACAAGCACTGAATGATCACCTCCTGCCTGGTCCCATCCTGGGTCCTTCCCTTCTTGGCGTCCTCCTCCGGTTTCGGGAGCACACAGTGGCTATCAGTGGAGACATTAGAGCAATGTTCCACCAGATCAGACTTTTGCCAGAAGATTGCTCACTGTTACGCTTCCTCTGGAGAGACATGAAGAGGGACGAGGAGCCAAGTGTTTTTGAATGGCAGGTTCTCCCGTTTGGGACTACCTGCAGTCCTTGTTGCGCCACATATGCGCTACAAAGACATGTGAAGGACAACAGCGAAGGCTATGAAGATGTTCAAAGGTCTGTAGAACAGGCATTCTACGTTGATAACTGTTTGCAGAGTCTTGACTCACCAGAGAAGGCCCGTAACCTCATCGACAGGATGCGCAGTCATTTGTCTACTGGTGGGTTTGAAATCCGCCAGTGGGCTAGCAATGTCCCTGCTGTAATAGAACACCTCCCAGTTGAAGCCAGAGCAGCCAGCACTGAACTGTGGCTTTCTGAGCATAGTTCAGACCCACAAGAGCCGGCTTTAGGTCTCCGTTGGAATTGTCTCACTGACCACCTTGGATATCAACATCGCCATGTTGACTACTCCGGACCCACACTACGAAATGTCTATAAAGTACTGGCCACGCAGTATGACCCGCTTGGTTATCTTATACCCTTCACCACAAAAGCGAAAATACTGATTCAAGATCTCTGGAAACTCAAGCTCGGGTGGGATGACATTATCCACCCGGAAAGCCTATTAGTACAGTGGCAAGCCTGGGAAGCCGAACTGGCCAATCTGTGCACTGTTGAGATACCCAGAGCATACATACCACCATGCGCTGACACAGAGGGCACACAGAGAACCATCTATATTTTTTGCGATGCCTCTGAAAGGGCATATGGATCGGTCGCCTACCTGCACACTCAAGATCAGCAAAGTCAGATCCATGTAGCCTTTGTGATGGCAAGGTCCAGAGTGGCTCCCCGTAAACAGATATCAATGCCCCGTTTGGAGCTTTGTGCAGCTCTCACAGGAGCGCAGCTGGCAAAGTTGCTGAGTAAAGAGCTGTCTATTCCTTCAGATGATATTATTCTGTGGACCGATTCAACAACAGTCCTGAGCTGGCTGAGATCAGACTCCTGTCGCTACAAAGTCTTCGTCGGGACACGCATCGCTGAAATCCAGGACATGACTCTGGGGTCAAATTGGCGATATGTCAACACCACCGATAACCCAGCAGATGACCTGACTAGGGGGAAGACTTTGTTAGAGTTGCGCAACTCTCAGCGCTGGGGTCAAGGACCGCGATTCCTTCATCAGCATCCCAACACCTGGCCATCCCTGCCTGAATTAGCATCTCCTGATGACCATGATGAGCGAAAAAAGCAATCATTCTGTGGAAATGCATGTCTCGCCAAGTCTCAGCCTGACATCTCCAATATTAAGAGTTGGAATGAACTGTTAAAGGCTACTCACCAGTCCATTCACGGGGTGGCAGCTATCATGACTGCAGCAGATGTCATAGCAGCTGAACTACACCTGTTAAGACAAGCTCAGAGGGACAGCTTTCCAGAAGAGATGGATGTGCTGACCAAGGGTAAATCCATATCTGCTCAGAGTCGTCTTGCTTCACTTTCCGCTGAGTATGATCAAACACTTGGTTTAATCCGAGTTGGAGGACGACTCCGCCGCGCCGAAGGCCTAGATCCAGACACAATACATCCTATAATACTAGACCCTAAACATCATATTACAATGCTCTTAATCAAAGAATATGACAACCAGCTTCTACATCCAGGTCCAGAACGGGTCTTAGGTGAGATCAGACGCAAGTACTGGATCCTGCGCGGCAGGGAATCCATCAAGAAACACCAGTACAATTGTGAAGCTTGTCAAAAATGGAGAGCAAGTCCTGTGATTCCAAGGATGGCAGACTTGCCCCCCTCACGACTAAGACTGTACAAACCACCTTTCTGGTCCACTGGTATGGACTGTTTTGGCCCTTTCACTATTAAGATAGGCCGACGCACAGAGAAACGCTGGGGCATCATATTCAAATGCATGACAACAAGTTGCATACATCTTGATCTTTTGGAGAGCATGGACACGGATGCCTTCCTGTTGGCATTAAGACGATTTGTATCACGTCGTGGTAAGCCATTTGAGATACTGGCTGATAGAGGTACAAACTTCAGAGGAGGAGCTACTGAACTCCAGGAAGCCTTTGCATCATTAGAAGTTCCACTTAAAGAACATCTAGCAGGCCAGGAAATTGCTTTCCAGTTTAACCCTCCACATGCCCCACACTTTGGAGGAACCTGGGAGCGAGAGGTACGATCAGTGAAAAGTGCTCTTCAGGTAGTCTTGGGCAATCGAACAGTGACTGAAGCAGTCTTGCGTACAGTATTGGTAGAGGTTGAGGGAATCCTCAACTCTAAGCCACTCGGTTACGTTTCATCAGATGTGGCCGACCCGGACCCTGTCACACCAAATCTATTACTGATGGGTCGTCGGGATGCCTCTCTCCCACAGGCAATCTACTCATCTAGTGATCTGTTAGGGAGAAGACGGTGGCGACACAGCCAAATTCTAGCTGTTCACTTTTGGGTAAACTTTATCCGGCATTATTTACCGAGCCTACAGCCCCGCCAAAAATGCCAAAAGGACACTGCCAATTTGAGTACTGGACAGATTGTCATGATAGCCGATCCAGAGCTGCCCCGAGCTTTGTGGCCTATTGGCAGGGTAACTAAAACATATGCAGGAGTAGATAATCGCATACGCACTGCAGAAGTGCAAGTGAAAGGACGCACTTATCTTCGGCCTGTTGCCCGTTTAGTTAGGTTGCCATCATGGGAAGATGAGGAAGAAAAGAGTAACGGACACTTAAGACTTTCCTAACTAGTTACAAATTTAGGTACTAAATTTGGGGGCGGCAATGTAGGAAAGTCTTCCCCTTTAGTTTCACTTTCATGTTTATCCACTAGAGGGCACATATCTTCCTGATATACTGATACCTATACACCTTCCCTTTAAGACATTGCGCTTTATATGCCACACGCGCTGGCTCACGGTGAGCATCCGAACTTTAAAGCTGTGTGCGTTCATGCAGAAAAGTAAGTTTATTTTCACATTTTCTAGCAGAAACATGTATGTTAATTATGTTGATGTTATTGTGATGATGTTATGTTAATCTTGTAAGTGTATATTTGCACATTATGACGTGATTTGTTAATCTACATTGGGAAGCTAACATGCTAGTTTCAGAGACATGTGCAATAGTGCGTTGTTGTTATTATAACGTATAAATCTTGATCTGTTAGCCAATTTAAGATAATTTGAGATGTAGCACTATAATAATTGTGAATTTGTCAGCGAATTTCAGACCATTGATGGTTATTTATCTGTTATTCAGGATGTTTAATATCTGTAGCATGTTAATAGAAATACAGTAATATTGTTTGTATCTAATTTCCACAATTTTCTTCTATTTCAGACCACACACTCACACACACCCAACCTAAAGACAGTAATACATTTTGCTTGTATACATTGATGCTCACCAACGTGACTTGTTTAAACCCAACTCATTACAGCTTTCTTGGATGTAACTCTGAGCCCTTTACTCTCTTACCGGAGTCACCAGTTTTTAAGGGTCTACCAGAACAATCCAGAGGTTCGCCTCTACACTACTGCTTAATGAAGAAATGTGGTATGATTTTCTTTACTTGTGCAACCTTTTGGACATTTTTATCCATTTCAATTAAAAATATATATATATATATATATATTGCCAGCTGCATAAATTTTGGCACATGTGTGTATTTTTAGTGGAATTTTACTATTTCACCCCTTTAATAAATCTATTTTGCACTAGATACAAAAAATAGCTCCTCTCAGGACCTTAAGGACAAAATGTCCCCATTGAAACCCATTAAAACTGCTATTTTTAATCACAGTGCCATTTAGTTGTAAAATGATGCAATTTTTGTTAACAGACTTTCATTCTGTTGGCAAAGCTTCAAAATTAAATTTTGTACCATTTTTTACCAGATGGTGCCATTTTTTCAGATTTGGCAAATACTCGATTTATTCCTGTTTTCTGCTTCTGCATATTATAGAGCCAACTGGATAAATAATGCAGCTATAATTGTGTGGGTGTTGGTATGGATGTCAGAGTGTGGTTTGTATGTGTGTCATAACAAAAATAGTGTGTGTGCTTGTAATATTTGAGAGAGAAAACTCCACTGCAAATCACAAATCCAACCACTGTGTGCACCACCGGAGTTTTGCTGGCATCTAATGCAGAAAATTTGGTACTGTACCCAAACAAAATCATTCTGAAAGCTCATTTGTTGAGATATCAACCTCAAATTTGGAACACAACTTGTTTAGATTCATTGCCTTGCTTTTCTAGCAAGTTTAGAGTTCAGCATATTTAATAAAATATATATTTTATATAAAATTTTGTTCATAAAGCATATTTCACTTTTTAAACTTTTTCTACTTCAACAATAATCTGCCATGAGTCTTCTTTAAAATGAGACCAAACTTTAGTCTGTGCTCCGTAGCTTCAAATTTTTATGACAGTTTTTTGACATGGACATTTTTGTCCACTAAGGACCAATGTGTAACTTTTTTTATTGACAAAGTCACTGAAAGTTGCCCAAAAATGCTTATATCTTAGTAATACACAGTTTTAACCCTTTCATGTTTGGTATCATTATGAATGTTCTGGTGTAACTGGAAAGATGGTCTCATTCCCATGTCAGTATAGACAAGAATAAAGGTCTCAAACTATAGAGAATTCTGTTCTGGTTCTGCTGATGGAGAATGTGACCCTGCTAAGGTCTCTGGCAAATGTTATTTTCTTACCCCAGATTAGATGTGACCCTTCAGGTCACAAAAAATTACCTAGTAAAAGTTTGTATTGCTTTGAATTTATGGTTCTCTGTTTTGATTGAGCTGTTCAAAGAGAACTGGCAAACTGCTCAAGGAAGCATCTGTAAACAACTTGCCACACCATCTCTCTATTGCCTGTGTCCTGACCTTTTGACTTAAAACTTTACTCTCAAAATATAGTCTGTGTTTCATGCTGATCAGTTGTGTAACCAATTTCAATGAATTTAGTTGTTTTCATTTTGATTGACATGTATAACTTATTATTTATTCTGGATTCTTCTGAAATCATTATTTGTAGAAGTGGTGTGGTGTTATATAACTTCCACACATGACACAACCAACACTATTATTTGCTGTTTAAATTATAAAACACAATTTAAACATAATAAATCACTTGAGAATTGTGCTACTGATCTGTGGGTTAATTTTCACACTTTTATGAAGTTATTTTTTTGAAGCATGCTTCGTCATGATAATACATGCCTGTTGGACGGGGACCTCTGGGGACTCCAGAAGTCATTTACCTGAATACCTTTGGTCTTTCACTTTCTTTTCACCAGAAAATGTACTTTTATTTGCCTGTACAGCTGAAAACAAAATGTTAGTAATTGCTGGAATTCCCCACATGTGAAGTGCAGACAAGAGTTGGCCTTATTATTGGATATCATTGCAACAGAATTATTAATGACTTGTTAGAACAACAACATTAGAGACGTGAAATGCTGCTTTTAAGTCTGCCTGATCATTTGTTTCCTCATTTTATTGTCAGGCCTTTATTTACAGTAATGCAGTGTACAGACAGTTGCAGTCAAAATAATTCAACCCCCTTGACCTGCAAGACATTTTGCTGCAGAGAACAAACTTTTATGAAAACAATTCTATTGCAGCATTAAAACGGCATTCAAAACGGCATTCAAAAAGTATCAAAACAAATGTGGTAAAACATGCTTAAAATGTTTATTGGAAAACATAAAAAAAAATGTATGTGACACAAAAAGGGAAAGTATTACTTTTAATAAAAATTTACTTCTGGGAACCCACCACATATATATAATAAGAATGTACAGTGACAATTGTCTGGGACAATTTTACATTTTCTACTGTTATGCTATGTAAATACTGATTACATCCGTTCAGGGGCGGATCTAGAAAATAATTTTTAGGGTGGCAAAGGGGTGGCATGGGGTCTATGAGGGGTGGCAACACCAAAGCCCCCATGCATAGTTTTAGGGGATTTATAGTCTGACATACACAGCTGTGTTCACAAATATTACCATTAGGTAATCATCTATACTGTTTAAAATGAAAAATAAATAACATTTCAATATCCATCATGGCACCAAGTCAATACAAAACAGAAAAAACTTCAACAGGTTATAAATATTTCTGAGCTTCTATCACTAAAGAAGACATGCAGTTCTATTAGGCTACTTAGATGGGATAAATCACATTTTAGTGCAAGTTTAAGAGCAACAAATACGTTTGAATTTCCTAACATTAGAAAGAAATACAATAATATCAAATCACTGAAACTGGATCAGTTTTGAAAACAATGTTTGATTTTATGTTATTAACAGAGGTGGGAATGTCTGTAATCACCCACAACACACTATCAAACATATACTCTAGCAACACCCCAGCAACTGCATAGCAAGAGCCTAGCAACTACCCAGAATATTCTAGCAACCAACTAGCAACACTTTAGCAAACATCTAGAACACCTGACCAAACTATTTATGTTTTTAAACAAGACTTTAAGACATGCCAGCATAAATTTGTCTTTCAAACTTTTCAATCTAGAATATCACAAGTGTTCTTAAGACTTTCCTACCAATGAACACTCATGAGATCAATAACACTAAAACAGATACAGATGTATAAATCCGCAATTAACTTTTAGGAAAAATAGATTTTCATTTTACCACTGTAAAGTAATCTTGCAGCAGATGAAAAGCACAAAAATGTTCAAATACCAAAGAATTGTATATGAACTTGGTATGCCACAAAACCACAATACAGTCCAGAAAAAAAAAAAAATAATAATTTAGCATCCTCTGCACATTTGGTCAAATTTCATTACAGTATACAACACTACAGTAGTTTCTTGGTCATTTCTCAGTTCTGCAAAAATGCAGTACACATATAGGCCTACTGTATATAAAAAAATGGTTACAAATCAAAATTTGAGAGTCACACGTTTGAATCTGTGCATGTGCTACAGTTTACTGTACATATAGAGTAGTGAAATTTCCATAATCTGATGTGCTGGTACTGTGTACTGTAAATGTACTGTATTTGTAAGTATAAATTCACGTGCTGATTCGTTCATTTCTCTCCTCTCTCCGTTTTTAGGATGCACAGATTCTGATTGGTGTCTAATGTTTAACATAGTTTAACTCATTGTTAAACTTTTTGAGAAATGTGTCTTTGTTTTGAGAACTGAATGAATGGTTCAGGAAAATTTGCCAACTAAAATAAAATCAGTTATATTGTTAACTATCGAGAAAACTGCAATAGACCTACGACTAGATTCTTACCTCTGCTATAAGTTTCCGTGATCGACATCTTCTTATTGATTTCATGTTTATGTTTCGTCAGATTTGGCATAAAGGCCTATATCTATGTTGAAATTGGAGCGAGCGGTCGGAGAATCGGACCACCAAAGAATTACGCGATGAATCTCAGACATATCCGGATTAGATTTCTCAAAGGACGAGATAGCCGAGAAGCAGTAATTATTATCTGATTTACGAACAAAGGTAAAAACAATTCGTTAATGAACTGGACCGCGCTTTGTGTTTTTGACTTAAAAAGACCCGGTTCATAAGAGTCCTTTGTTAATGAAACCGACTACACTGGGCGCGCTGCGTGCGCGTGCAACCATCTTGAACAGTTTATTGAAAGACGTGTTTTTGCCATTATTTTGCCTTAACTGTCATCGCTGCTGCTGAAAAGTAGCATATGAATGCACATGCAAGCGAGAGAAAGCGTGTCATTTCATGAGCGTGAAGAGAATCCACCTGTGACAAAGGATATCTGGGCCTGCGCATTTTGATGCCTACCGCATTACAATAATGCGTTCTAGACATTTGTCATTAAAATAACGCCATTAAAGAAATATTAAATAAGAAGAAAGTCGCGTCTGATTTATTTATTTTTTTATTATAGGTTAAAGTGATCGGTGGTCCTATCCCTTGATGAGGTCCGCAAATCCTTTGAGCAGAAACTATGCCGCAAAAAAGGTTAAATAAAAAGTTTTCTTAAAAAGACAAAAGAACGCATGGATGTTTTCTTAATATGATCATTATAAACCAACAGACTAATGAAAATGCGGGGCATTTTCTCAATATGCGACGTGCGGGACAAGGGGTGAAAATGCTGTGCGGTACAACGCAAAGCGTGACAGGTGGTCACCCTAATCTCAGGTGATTGCTGTGTCTAATGTCCGCATTCACCCCTCATCACTTCGTTCTGGCATAATCTGGAAATGGCAGGCTTTATCTTCGATAAGTAAAAATGTCAGCTTTTCTAAAAACAAAGGGGGCTATCTGAAAAAATGAGGAGAGGGGAAAATATGAGTTAGTCAAATCCACATCTAGGTTATTTTTACTAAAGCTGATGGTGTGAAAGTTGTGGAATACCAAGTGGACATGGCACATGGAGCAGATAAAAACACAGCTTCATCGTTCCCACAGATTTAAATTTAGTTTCACTGTAAACTTACTGGATGTATAGCCTATTGCTTTTTGTGTTTGAACGTATATTCGCTTATGGGTTGAGAGATAACCTGGTTGAAATATGTAAATCGTTTTGCGCGTCATGATGTAGGCTAATCCTTTTATTATGTTATGGTTTAAAACAAATTTAACTGTTCAAGGACATTAAGCAGCAAGGCAGAATTAATTTTGGCAACTACGCGCGTAAAGATGATTTCAGCTTGATTCATACAGCGCGCACCTGCTCGTGACTAAACTGCCTGTCTGCTCATCAACGCAGTCATTTGTGTCTTAAAAATGAACGTAGTGTAAGGTAAAGCATGTGTAGTAGTAGGCTATACGAGATCTTGTCATTGTATGAAGAGATTTTAAAGGGATAGTTCACACAAAAATAAACATGCTGTCATGATGTACTCACCCTCAAGTTGCTTTAAACCTGTACATTTCTGGTCCCCACTGACTCCAATAGTGTTTTTTTTCATACTATGAAGGGAGGTCCAGCAACTGTTTGTTTACCAGTATTGTTTCAACTATATTTTTTGCGTTCAACAGCAGAAGAAAACTCATACAGGTTTAGAACAACAACAGAATTTGTGTGAACTGTTTCTCTAAAGCAGCCTAGATGCTGTTAACATTTGTGTCAAACATTAGAAAGAAATCACTCACTGTCCTTGACTGAATCACTAAATTATGTTTTTTCCCCATTCTATTGTAAGTGACTGTTTACTTGTCTTCAGTAAGCTTGTTTTTATTAGGCTAGTTTTTTTTATTTATATATATATATATCATTATTGTGATGGGGGGCCCTGCAGTAAGTCATAGCCCCGGGGCCCAGTGAGATCTTAATGCGGCCCTGCCCTTGTGGTATGTAAAAGCATGTGAAGTCAGTATAGTTGCCCGTGTAGAGTCGTAAATGATTGGTGTGGTGTAGTGCGTTGTGTGTGGTGGTGGGGTGTGACACGGTGATTGACAACAGGAGGTCAGGGTGGTCATTCTCACTAAACCAAATAAGCTTTAATGGTTTATAACAACTTCATTAGTAATGCTTGTTAATCACTGTCAACACCTGCTATAAACCATATTTATGAGTAGATAGAAATCAAATACATATTACATGAGGAATACACTAGGAAAATAAATTACTAAAGAGTTTGAAATACATTAAATGTTATTCAATGTAATGCAATAAACTCAGAGCTGAAACTGAATGATTATTGTGTTGTTGTTGTCTTCATTTAAACACTTCAGACACATAATTCAAACTCAGTTGTGATGCAGCATCCAAAGACTTCAGTGCATATTACATGAACTTGAAAATATATAGGCAGAATACAAAAACAAATAAATCTTCCAAAGACTGGACTGCTGTGGACTGTAAGCCAGTAATAGGCTTGTATTTAATGATATGGAAATCAGTGGCTAAGTCAGCCCCACCCATATGAAAAAACATTTGTAGGTTAATGTGGGCTCTAACGCTTCTTACTGTTGTAATTTCTCATACAGTAAAAGTATGGTAAATCACCTTACATGACTATTCACAAGCTAATTGATGCTATAAATGATTGGAAATGATATTTAACATTTTTTAAGTGTATTCGTTTTTCAGTAATCGCAGTAAGCGTGTTGTTACTTTATATATAACACAAATCATATCCTTTAAATGCTGTCAATATTATCACAAATTACAAACAATAAATGTTTTTTTCTGCTATTTAATGTGGCGTGAGATCACTGTATTCACCTCAGTTCAAGCAGCATTTGAATATTGTGGCAAAAAATGAAAATGACTCACAGCTTAAGAGACAAACCCACTCAATTTGTCTTTTCTAAAGTTTTATTCTTCATAAAGAAGGTCAAACAGTCATACAGAAACACAAGTTGCTGTTGAGTGCGACGAAGAAGGGAGGGTTTCCTCCACCTTTATATCTCTTCCCTAGCCTTCAAGGTTACATCTCTTAACAGCTGTATACTTTTCCACACATGGGAAGAAAGTCAAAAACATTCTACTATATTAAATTTCTAAAGCTCAGACCCTCATATTTAGGGCCATGATGACCTTCTAGGTCATGTACAGATGCCTTCGGGTCTGCCAGTTGTTCCCCCCGAGCCCACACTCTTAGAAAAAAGGTTCATTGGGGTTCTATATGGAACCTACTATATGGTGCAGGCATAATAAATATAAGAATGGAAGTGAGCTAAATACAACTGAAATCACTCTTCATTAACTTTAAACTCTCGAGATTGGAGGAACCAGAGCATGTTTGCTATAAATGATAACCAACTAATTAACCACTACTTTTCTTCATTCATGCATAAGGCTTTTATTTTGAAGTTACACCTGCTAGTTCCATAACGGCTCTTCAAGAAACTCTTTTGACTTCTCACAGTTTGCACTGACTCCGATTGACTGCACAAGACACAGTGACAGGATAACAGCAAGTTGGTGAGTGAATACTCATTTGTTATTTGATAAATAATTATTGCTATTTCTTTTATTTTAATCATCACCATATTTTACTACACAGGAGAAAAGTTCACTTAATTTAAGATGGTAGATCTAGTAATTGCCATAAATTATTTAAATTCAATAGCCAGAAGAAAAAAAAAGAAAAGAAATATACTATTCTGTCGATTCTGTCATTCAGCTGTCAGACATAATTATTAGTACGTACGAGGTAATACATAATTTCTTATTTGTTATTAGACGAAAAAAAAAAAAAATATATATATATATAATTAAATTATTTTGGAAGTAGAGTTGTCTAAAATGTACAAAAACGTATGTGGTCAAGCAGCTATTAGAAATGTTTTTAAAATATTTTAGTGAAACTTTTGTTCCTTTTTTTCTTGCTTTGGACATGTTACTCTGTTAGACTGTCTAACTTAGACATGCCCACAGTTTCGATTTCCAGACAAACCAGACACTACCAGCCGTGTTACCCACGATGAACTAACGTTTATTATGACGTAAAATAACCTAATCTTTCTTGAAATAACGTTATCTTTAGTGTAAATCTAATAATACGTTTTAGCAGTGATACATTCTTTTAACCTGCATCACTTAGTGTTAATTTGGTTGTTAGCTACAAATGAGAACATTTTTGGCAACTTCCTGAGCACCGACACCAAATACTGTTTATATTTTCATTATTATTCATTTTATTTGTTTATTTATTTATTAGTGTATATATGAGGATGTTTAGTAATGTAGACTAATATTTAACTTTACCAAAGCAGCATTTACCTCATGTAAGAACATCCTGTAATTAGCTGATCACACGCAAACTGAGTTAGGTAAAAATATTAAGCCATTTGCAGTGGGATACGATATTTGTATTTGCAGCAGGTAGGGATGCTAGAATGCTTAAAAAAAACCGAACGACTTAGGGATCGGTTACTTTCCAGCCTTCAACTGCACATTTATTGAGGCATGTGATTTAATTCGATTTTAATTATTATTCATTTTATTTGTTTATTTATTTATTTAATTAAATAATAATTAAAATCTCGTAGGTACTCGAACGACGTGACTTGTAAAAGTCCAGTGAAGATTAATAACAAATAAGTGACTAGGACTGTTTTGACAGCATGTGAAGACTCGCTAATAGACGTGCTAAATATCACAAACGTAACAAAGGCTATTTATAGACATAAAATGTTGCCGAAGAATATCTCTAGAGAACATGCTTGAATTTTATAATTCAGATCTCAGTGTTGGTCTGTTCCAATTTTTTTTTTTTTCATGGTTGACATAAAAGTGTTGCCGTGAGTATCCGCCTTATTTTTCTGGTAAGAGCAAGCGCAGCCATTGAATTTTAATATGTCTGGTTTCCGGTCTGGGACAACTCGTTTTGCTGCTTGATATTGCAAACTGATGTGTCTTACCATATTGTTTTAATGTATTATCTTAATTATGAACACACAAACAGTTTTACCGTTTACTGCACGTTGTTATTCTTCTCGTTATGTCCCAATGGCGGCTTATGAACCGGAAGTCTCACACATTACCAGAAATAAGCTTACTTCTGCTCTGATAAATAAGGTGGATATTTGTTGAAAATATTGCATATAATGCTAACATGACAAAATATACATTTGTATTGTTACAGTGCAACACGTCATTACACCTCCATTTCAGAAGTGACTTCATCTCATAAACAGCTTTTCTCAGCCTGAAACGATGTTACGTACCAATGACAGAGGATGTAGCGGACTACACTATAGTGGGAGTCACCTGCGGCTTAACCAGCTCAAAAGCATGCGAATACGGAATGAATATCTGTATAAAACAATCCCAGAATACCCAGAGGAGGTGGATTTCCGAGTGACAAAACTTCGGCACAACACTAACCTCCAAGGATTCCTTGGCATCTGGGATTCTGAGGGATTTAAAAAGCCGAAACGCAGCAAGTCAGCAGAACGCGATCTGGTATGGTGGAGCCCAGACATTTCCAAAGGTGACGTTACTTTGGCTGAGCGGCAATACTTGGATACCAAACAGTGTGATGCAGAGAAACCTTTCCTGCACAGGTTCACCACTTCCCCAGCCTTTCTGTCATCCTCTCGCATGGGGAACTTCCGTTTCAGCATGTCGATCCAAGAGTTGATGCGTAGCTTTCAACAACAGTTCTGTCCAGGGCAAGAACCAGACATTCGCACCTTTGAGACTGTTGTCTATAAGCAGGAAGTGATGCATTCTATTGTGGTTCATGCGCCTCGTGCACGTAACCTGTTCTCTAAGTATCCCCTTCTCGAGGATACCCAGGAACCAGCGTGTGTGTTCCATGAAGACACCATTATCTGGCGTCCACAGGCAATCTGTAAAACACATCGTTTCAGGCTGTCTCGTAACATGAAAGCTATTCGAATACCTGTAAAAGCCAGAGAAGAGTACATGTGGGATAACATCGGAGTGGCATTCCATGTTCCACATGGACAAATCTTCCACTTTAATGAGGAAATTCTGTTAGAGAGTCTCAGATTCTGTGAGGGAGCTCATCCAAAACTTATCACAGAAGAGTTTGTGAAGTGTGAGTTTGGCCCTATCAGGCCTTAAAGTAAATATGAGCATCCATTGCCTGAAGCTGGCACTTTTAGAGAATGAAAGTGATCAGAAAGTTTTTGTAATCACAATCAAGGTGGGGGAAATATTCATTTTTTACCTGTTTGTTTTACTATTTTGAGAATATAATTGTCCATGCTGCATTAATAAAGCACTGATGCTGAAAAAACTATTCTGTCCTCTGACCTGTTTTACATTAATGGTGGCTTTTGATGAAAAGGGAAATGCAGAATTTATTGTTCTTCATCAGTTTTGCCTTGCTCCCACTGAATACCTCTTTGTTTAGCTCATTCATCTCACAAAAGCACAGGCATGGAGCACCTTGGGATGTTTCCAAAACACAAAGCACAAGCCTTGAACCATCCACATTTTGTAGACTACTGCTTAATGAAGAAATGTAGTATGATTTTCTTTACTTTCTTTATCCCTTGTGCAACCTTTTGGACATTTTTGTCCATTTCAGTTTTGTATTTTTATTGGAATTGTACTATTTTACCCCTTTAATAAATCTAGTTTGCACTAGGTACAAAAAATAGTTCCTCTCAGGACCTTAAGGACAAAAATGTCCCCATTGAAACCCATTAAAACTGCCATTTTTAACCACAGTGCCATTTAGCTGTAAAATTATGCAATTTTTTATAGACTTTCATTCTGTTGGCAAGGCTTTAAAATTAAATGTTTTACCATTTTTTACCAGACGATGCCATTTTTTCAGATTTGGCCAATAAAGCAAATACTCGCTTTATTCCTGTTTTCTGCTTCTGCATATTATAGAGCCAACTGGATAAATAATGCAACTATAATTGTGTGGGTGTGTTGGTATGGATGTCAGAGTGTGGTTTGTATGTGTGTCATAACAAAAATAGTGTGTGTGCTTGTAATAATTGAGAGAGAAAACTCCACTGCAAATCACAAATCCAACCACGGTGTGCACCACCGGAGTTTTGCTGGCATCTAATGCAGAAAATTTGGTACTGTACCCAAACAAAATCATTCTGAAAGCTCATTTGTTGAGATATCAACCTCAAATTTGGAACACAACTTGTTTAGATTCATTGCTTTGCTTTTCTAGCAAGTTTAGAGTTCAACATATTTAATAAAATATATATTTTATATAAAATTTTGTTCATAAAGCATTTTCATAAACTTAAAACTATAACTTTTTTTTTTTTTTTGGTTTCACTTTTTAAACTTTTTCTACTTCAACAATAATCTGCCATGGGTCTTCTTTAAAATGAGACCAAACTTAAGTCCGTGCTCCGTAGCTTGAAATTTTTATGACAGTTTTTTGACATGGACATTTTTGTCCACTAAGGACCAATGTGTAACTTTTTTTATTGACGCACAAGGTACATTCTTTGTTAGATGCTTTTATTCCTCTTTGAATTACATGTATTAAGTTTATGTTCTCATAAATTCAACATCACTGCATTTATTTATTAGTATTTATCCTTTGTTTAGTAACTAAAGTAAATTTAGAGTGTGTAGAGTGAGTGAGTTGTTTTTAAATTCTGTTGTCATTACTAAAAGTGATACATCCGTTTACACACGTACATATGGTCAAGAAGTCACATATTTACTTTAACTGTCATGATGTCTGGTGATCTAAGTGCTGAAGGTCACATAGGTCAAGTAGGACTGTCTCTAGTATTTTTTATGGTTAATTTTGCATTCCACTTAGTCTCACATTCTATTGAATAAAAGAGAATGTTGTTCTGTGTGAAAGTTCACCTGGATCTCCACTGTTTTGGACAAAAGATAGCAGCAACTCCCAGAGCATCTTCACCTTGAGGGAGAGTTGAGTGTGTGTGTGTTTCACTTCTATGTCTCGTTGTCTTATCTTTTGTTATAGAGTCTGAATTGACGGCGTCAAAGTGGTAGCTAAATCTATGGAAATGCTGACCCTGACATGCATGGGTCATTTTGTACTGTGTGGGAATGGTCTGATCTCTTCATTAGACAGTGCTCAGAAACTTTCTCCAGATGTCATCATTTTGATTGACATGTATAATTTTTTCTGGTAAATAAATGTTAAACTTCATTTATTCTGGATTCTTCTGAAATCATTATTTGTAGAAGTGGTGTGGTGTTATGTAACTTCCACACGACACAACCAACACTATTATTTGCTGTTTAAATTATAAAACACAATTTAAACATAATAAATCACTTGAGAATTGTGCTACTGATCTGTGGGTTAATTTTCACACTTTTATGAAGTTGAGTAGGAATGTCCTTTATTCTTTTTGAAGCATGCTTCGTCATGATAATACATGCCTGTTGGACGGGGACCTCTGGGGACTCCAGAAGTCATTTAACTGAATAGCTTTGGTCTTTCACTTTCTTTTCACCAGAAAATGTACTTTTATTTGCCTGTACAGATGAAAACAAAATGTTAGTAATTGCTGGAATTCCCCACATGTGAAGTGCAGACAAGAGTTGGCCTTATTATTGGATATCACTGCAACAGAATTATTAATGACTTGTTAGAACAACAACATTAGAGACGTGAAATGCTGCCTTTAAGTCTGCCTGATCATTTGTTTCCTCATTTTATTGTCAGGCCTTTATTTACAGTAATGCAATGTATAGACAGTTGCAATCAAAATAATTCAACCCCCTTGACCTGCAAGACATTTTGCTGCAGAGAACAAACTTTTATGAAAACAATTCTATTGCAGCATTAAAATGGCATTCAAAAAGGCATTCAAAAAGTATCAAAACAAATGTGGTAAAACGTGCTTAAAATGTTTATTGGAAAACATAAAAAAAAAATGTATGTGACACAAAAAGGGAAAGTATTATTTTTAATAAAAATTTACTTCTGGGAACCCACCACATATATATAATAAGAATGTACAGTGACAATTGTCTGGGACAATTTTACATTTTCTACTGTTATGCTATGTAAATACTGATTACATCCGTTCAGGGGCGGATCTAGAAAATAATTTTTAGGGTGGCAAAGGGGTGGCATGGGGTCTATGAGGGGTGGCAACACCAAAGCCCCCATGCATAGTTTTAGGGGATTTATAGTCTGACATACACAGCTGTGTTCACAAATATTACCATTAGGTAATCATCTATACTGTTTAAAATGAAAAATAAATAACATTTCAATATCCATCATGGCACCAAGTCAATACAAAACAGAAAAAACTTCAACAGGTTATAAATATTTCTGAGCTTCTATCACTAAAGAAGACATGCAGTTCTATTAGGCTACTTAGATGGGATAAATCACATTTTAGTGCAAGTTTAAGAGCAACAAATACGTTTGAATTTCCTAACATTAGAAAGAAATACAATAATATCAAATCACTGAAACTGGATCAGTTTTGAAAACAATGTTTGATTTTATGTTATTAACAGAGGTGGGAATGTCTGTAATCACCCACAACACACTATCAAACATATACTCTAGCAACACCCCAGCAACTGCATAGCAAGAGCCTAGCAACTACCCAGAATATTCTAGCAACCAACTAGCAACACTTTAGCAAACATCTAGAACACCTGACCAAACTATTTATGTTTTTAAACAAGACTTTAAGACATGCCAGCATAAATTTGTCTTTCAAACTTTTCAATCTAGAATATCACAAGTGTTCTTAAGACTTTCCTACCAATGAACACTCATGAGATCAATAACACTATTACAAAAAACAGATACAGATGTATAAATCCGCAATTAACTTTTAGGAAAAATAGATTTTCATTTTACCACTGTAAAGTAATCTTGCACCAGATGAAAAGCACAAAAATGTTCAAATACCAAAGAATTGTATATGAACTTGGTATGCCACAAAACCACAATACAGTCCAGAAAAAAAAAAATAATAATAATTTAGCATCCTCTGCACATTTGGTCAAATTTCATTACAGTATACAACACTACAGTAGTTTCTTGGTCATTTCTCAGTTCTGCAAAAATGCAGTACACATATAGGCCTACTGTATATAAAAAAATGGTTACAAATCAAAATTTGAGAGTCACACGTTTGAATCTGTGCATGTGCTACAGTTTACTGTACATATAGAGTAGTGAAATTTCCATAATCTGATGTGCTGGTACTGTGTACTGTAAATGTACTGTATTTGTAAGTATAAATTCACGTGCTGATTCGTTCATTTCTCTCCTCTCTCCGTTTTTAGGATGCACAGATTCTGATTGGTGTCTAATGTTTAACATAGTTTAACTCATTGTTAAACTTTTTGAGAAATGTGTCTTTGTTTTGAGAACTGAATGAATGGTTCAGGAAAATTTGCCAACTAAAATAAAATCAGTTATATTGTTAACTATCGAGAAAACTGCAATAGACCTACGACTAGATTCTTACCTCTGCTATAAGTTTCCGTGATCGACATCTTCTTATTGATTTCATGTTTATGTTTCGTCAGATTTGGCATAAAGGCCTATATCTATGTTGAAATTGGAGCGAGCGGTCGGAGAATCGGACCACCAAAGAATTACGCGATGAATCTCAGACATATCCGGATTAGATTTCTCAAAGGACGAGATAGCCGAGAAGCAGTAATTATTATCTGATTTACGAACAAAGGTAAAAACAATTCGTTAATGAACTGGACCGCGCTTTGTGTTTTTGACTTAAAAAGACCCGGTTCATAAGAGTCCTTTGTTAATGAAACCGACTACACTGGGCGCGCTGCGTGCGCGTGCAACCATCTTGAACAGTTTATTGAAAGACGTGTTTTTGCCATTATTTTGCCTTAACTGTCATCGCTGCTGCTGAAAAGTAGCATATGAATGCACATGCAAGCGAGAGAAAGCGTGTCATTTCATGAGCGTGAAGAGAATCCACCTGTGACAAAGGATATCTGGGCCTGCGCATTTTGATGCCTACCGCATTACAATAATGCGTTCTAGACATTTGTCATTAAAATAACGCCATTAAAGAAATATTAAATAAGAAGAAAGTCGCGTCTGATTTATTTATTTTTTTATTATAGGTTAAAGTGATCGGTGGTCCTATCCCTTGATGAGGTCCGCAAATCCTTTGAGCAGAAACTATGCCGCAAAAAAGGTTAAATAAAAAGTTTTCTTAAAAAGACAAAAGAACGCATGGATGTTTTCTTAATATGATCATTATAAACCAACAGACTAATGAAAATGCGGGGCATTTTCTCAATATGCGACGTGCGGGACAAGGGGTGAAAATGCTGTGCGGTACAACGCAAAGCGTGACAGGTGGTCACCCTAATCTCAGGTGATTGCTGTGTCTAATGTCCGCATTCACCCCTCATCACTTCGTTCTGGCATAATCTGGAAATGGCAGGCTTTATCTTCGATAAGTAAAAATGTCAGCTTTTCTAAAAACAAAGGGGGCTATCTGAAAAAATGAGGAGAGGGGAAAATATGAGTTAGTCAAATCCACATCTAGGTTATTTTTACTAAAGCTGATGATGGTGTGAAAGTTGTGGAATACCAAGTGGACATGGCACATGGAGCAGATAAAAACACAGCTTCATCGTTCCCACAGATTTAAATTTAGTTTCACTGTAAACTTACTGGATGTATAGCCTATTGCTTTTTGTGTTTGAACGTATATTCGCTTATGGGTTGAGAGATAACCTGGTTGAAATATGTAAATCGTTTTGCGCGTCATGATGTAGGCTAATCCTTTTATTATGTTATGGTTTAAAACAAATTTAACTGTTCAAGGACATTAAGCAGCAAGGCAGAATTAATTTTGGCAACTACGCGCGTAAAGATGATTTCAGCTTGATTCATACAGCGCGCACCTGCTCGTGACTAAACTGCCTGTCTGCTCATCAACGCAGTCATTTGTGTCTTAAAAATGAACGTAGTGTAAGGTAAAGCATGTGTAGTAGTAGGCTATACGAGATCTTGTCATTGTATGAAGAGATTTTAAAGGGATAGTTCACACAAAAATAAACATGCTGTCATGATGTACTCACCCTCAAGTTGCTTTAAACCTGTACATTTCTGGTCCCCACTGACTCCAATAGTGTTTTTTTTCATACTATGAAGGGAGGTCCAGCAACTGTTTGTTTACCAGTATTGTTTCAACTATATTTTTTGCGTTCAACAGCAGAAGAAAACTCATACAGGTTTAGAACAACAACAGAATTTGTGTGAACTGTTTCTCTAAAGCAGCCTAGATGCTGTTAACATTTGTGTCAAACATTAGAAAGAAATCACTCACTGTCCTTGACTGAATCACTAAATTATGTTTTTTCCCCATTCTATTGTAAGTGACTGTTTACTTGTCTTCAGTAAGCTTGTTTTTATTAGGCTAGTTTTTTTTATTTATGAAATTTTAATGCAAAGAAATCGATAGGATAAAAATCCTGTGTATATATATATATATATATATATATATATCATTATTGTGATGGGGGGCCCTGCAGTAAGTCATAGCCCCGGGGCCCAGTGAGATCTTAATGCGGCCCTGCCCTTGTGGTATGTAAAAGCATGTGAAGTCAGTATAGTTGCCCGTGTAGAGTCGTAAATGATTGGTGTGGTGTAGTGCGTTGTGTGTGGTGGTGGGGTGTGACACGGTGATTGACAACAGGAGGTCAGGGTGGTCATTCTCACTAAACCAAATAAGCTTTAATGGTTTATAACAACTTCATTAGTAATGCTTGTTAATCACTGTCAACACCTGCTATAAACCATATTTATGAGTAGATAGAAATCAAATACATATTACATGAGGAATACACTAGGAAAATAAATTACTAAAGAGTTTGAAATACATTAAATGTTATTCAATGTAATGCAATAAACTCAGAGCTGAAACTGAATGATTATTGTGTTGTTGTTGTCTTCATTTAAACACTTCAGACACATAATTCAAACTCAGTTGTGATGCAGCATCCAAAGACTTCAGTGCATATTACATGAACTTGAAAATATATAGGCAGAATACAAAAACAAATAAATCTTCCAAAGACTGGACTGCTGTGGACTGTAAGCCAGTAATAGGCTTGTATTTAATGATATGGAAATCAGTGGCTAAGTCAGCCCCACCCATATGAAAAAACATTTGTAGGTTAATGTGGGCTCTAACGCTTCTTACTGTTGTAATTTCTCATACAGTAAAAGTATGGTAAATCACCTTACATGACTATTCACAAGCTAATTGATGCTATAAATGATTGGAAATGATATTTAACATTTTTTAAGTGTATTCGTTTTTCAGTAATCGCAGTAAGCGTGTTGTTACTTTATATATAACACAAATCATATCCTTTAAATGCTGTCAATATTATCACAAATTACAAACAATAAATGTTTTTTTCTGCTATTTAATGTGGCGTGAGATCACTGTATTCACCTCAGTTCAAGCAGCATTTGAATATTGTGGCAAAAAATGAAAATGACTCACAGCTTAAGAGACAAACCCACTCAATTTGTCTTTTCTAAAGTTTTATTCTTCATAAAGAAGGTCAAACAGTCATACAGAAACACAAGTTGCTGTTGAGTGCGACGAAGAAGGGAGGGTTTCCTCCACCTTTATATCTCTTCCCTAGCCTTCAAGGTTACATCTCTTAACAGCTGTATACTTTTCCACACATGGGAAGAAAGTCAAAAACATTCTACTATATTAAATTTCTAAAGCTCAGACCCTCATATTTAGGGCCATGATGACCTTCTAGGTCATGTACAGATGCCTTCGGGTCTGCCAGTTGTTCCCCCCGAGCCCACACTCTTAGAAAAAAGGTTCATTGGGGTTCTATATGGAACCTACTATATGGTGCAGGCATAATAAATATAAGAATGGAAGTGAGCTAAATACAACTGAAATCACTCTTCATTAACTTTAAACTCTCGAGATTGGAGGAACCAGAGCATGTTTGCTATAAATGATAACCAACTAATTAACCACTACTTTTCTTCATTCATGCATAAGGCTTTTATTTTGAAGTTACACCTGCTAGTTCCATAACGGCTCTTCAAGAAACTCTTTTGACTTCTCACAGTTTGCACTGACTCCGATTGACTGCACAAGACACAGTGACAGGATAACAGCAAGTTGGTGAGTGAATACTCATTTGTTATTTGATAAATAATTATTGCTATTTCTTTTATTTTAATCATCACCATATTTTACTACACAGGAGAAAAGTTCACTTAATTTAAGATGGTAGATCTAGTAATTGCCATAAATTATTTAAATTCAATAGCCAGAAGAAAAAAAAAGAAAAGAAATATACTATTCTGTCGATTCTGTCATTCAGCTGTCAGACATAATTATTAGTACGTACGAGGTAATACATAATTTCTTATTTGTTATTAGACGAAAAAAAAAAAAAATATATATATATATAATTAAATTATTTTGGAAGTAGAGTTGTCTAAAATGTACAAAAACGTATGTGGTCAAGCAGCTATTAGAAATGTTTTTAAAATATTTTAGTGAAACTTTTGTTCCTTTTTTTCTTGCTTTGGACATGTTACTCTGTTAGACTGTCTAACTTAGACATGCCCACAGTTTCGATTTCCAGACAAACCAGACACTACCAGCCGTGTTACCCACGATGAACTAACGTTTATTATGACGTAAAATAACCTAATCTTTCTTGAAATAACGTTATCTTTAGTGTAAATCTAATAATACGTTTTAGCAGTGATACATTCTTTTAACCTGCATCACTTAGTGTTAATTTGGTTGTTAGCTACAAATGAGAACATTTTTGGCAACTTCCTGAGCACCGACACCAAATACTGTTTATATTTTCATTATTATTCATTTTATTTGTTTATTTATTTATTAGTGTATATATGAGGATGTTTAGTAATGTAGACTAATATTTAACTTTACCAAAGCAGCATTTACCTCATGTAAGAACATCCTGTAATTAGCTGATCACACGCAAACTGAGTTAGGTAAAAATATTAAGCCATTTGCAGTGGGATACGATATTTGTATTTGCAGCAGGTAGGGATGCTAGAATGCTTAAAAAAAAAAAACCGAACGACTTAGGGATCGGTTACTTTCCAGCCTTCAACTGCACATTTATTGAGGCATGTGATTTAATTCGATTTTAATTATTATTCATTTTATTTGTTTATTTATTTATTTAATTAAATAATAATTAAAATCTCGTAGGTACTCGAACGACGTGACTTGTAAAAGTCCAGTGAAGATTAATAACAAATAAGTGACTAGGACTGTTTTGACAGCATGTGAAGACTCGCTAATAGACGTGCTAAATATCACAAACGTAACAAAGGCTATTTATAGACATAAAATGTTGCCGAAGAATATCTCTAGAGAACATGCTTGAATTTTATAATTCAGATCTCAGTGTTGGTCTGTTCCAATTTTTTTCATGGTTTAAAAGTGTTGCCGTGAGTATCCGCCTTATTTTTCTGGTAAGAGCAAGCGCAGCCATTGAATTTTAATATGTCTGGTTTCCGGTCTGGGACAACTCGTTTTGCTGCTTGATATTGCAAACTGATGTGTCTTACCATATTGTTTTAATGTATTATCTTAATTATGAACACACAAACAGTTTTACCGTTTACTGCACGTTGTTATTCTTCTCGTTATGTCCCAATGGCGGCTTATGAACCGGAAGTCTCACACATTACCAGAAATAAGCTTACTTCTGCTCTGATAAATAAGGTGGATATTTGTTGAAAATATTGCATATAATGCTAACATGACAAAATATACATTTGTATTGTTACAGTGCAACACGTCATTACACCTCCATTTCAGAAGTGACTTCATCTCATAAACAGCTTTTCTCAGCCTGAAACGATGTTACGTACCAATGACAGAGGATGTAGCGGACTACACTATAGTGGGAGTCACCTGCGGCTTAACCAGCTCAAAAGCATGCGAATACGGAATGAATATCTGTATAAAACAATCCCAGAATACCCAGAGGAGGTGGATTTCCGAGTGACAAAACTTCGGCACAACACTAACCTCCAAGGATTCCTTGGCATCTGGGATTCTGAGGGATTTAAAAAGCCGAAACGCAGCAAGTCAGCAGAACGCGATCTGGTATGGTGGAGCCCAGACATTTCCAAAGGTGACGTTACTTTGGCTGAGCGGCAATACTTGGATACCAAACAGTGTGATGCAGAGAAACCTTTCCTGCACAGGTTCACCACTTCCCCAGCCTTTCTGTCATCCTCTCGCATGGGGAACTTCCGTTTCAGCATGTCGATCCAAGAGTTGATGCGTAGCTTTCAACAACAGTTCTGTCCAGGGCAAGAACCAGACATTCGCACCTTTGAGACTGTTGTCTATAAGCAGGAAGTGATGCATTCTATTGTGGTTCATGCGCCTCGTGCACGTAACCTGTTCTCTAAGTATCCCCTTCTCGAGGATACCCAGGAACCAGCGTGTGTGTTCCATGAAGACACCATTATCTGGCGTCCACAGGCAATCTGTAAAACACATCGTTTCAGGCTGTCTCGTAACATGAAAGCTATTCGAATACCTGTAAAAGCCAGAGAAGAGTACATGTGGGATAACATCGGAGTGGCATTCCATGTTCCACATGGACAAATCTTCCACTTTAATGAGGAAATTCTGTTAGAGAGTCTCAGATTCTGTGAGGGAGCTCATCCAAAACTTATCACAGAAGAGTTTGTGAAGTGTGAGTTTGGCCCTATCAGGCCTTAAAGTAAATATGAGCATCCATTGCCTGAAGCTGGCACTTTTAGAGAATGAAAGTGATCAGAAAGTTTTTGTAATCACACAGGTGGGGGAAATATTCATTTTTTACCTGTTTGTTTTACTATTTTGAGAATATAATTGTCCATGCTGCATTAATAAAGCACTGATGCTGAAAAAACTATTCTGTCCTCTGATCTGTTTTACATTAATGGTGGCTTTTGATGAAAAGGGAAATGCAGAATTTATTGTTCTTCATCAGTTTTGCCTTGCTCCCACTGAATACCTCTTTGTTTAGCTCATTCATCTCACAAAAGCACAGGCATGGAGCACCTTGGGATGTTTCCAAAACACAAAGCACAAGCCTTGAACCAATCTACATTTTGTAGACTACTGCTTAATGAAGAAATGTAGTATGATTTTCTTTACTTTCTTTATCCCTTGTGCAACCTTTTGGACATTTTTGTCCATTTCAGTTTTGTTTTTGTTTGTTTGTTCTTTTTGCCTGTGTTATTGCCAGCTGCATACATTTTGGCACATGTGTGTATTTTTATTGGAATTGTACTATTTTACCCCTTTAATAAATCTAGTTTGCACTAGGTACAAAAAATAGTTGCTCTCAGGACCTTAAGGACAAAAATGTCCCCATTGAAACCCATTAAAACTGCTATTTTTAACCACAGTGCCATTTAGCTGTAAAATTATGCAATTTTTTATAGACTTTCATTCTGTTGGCAAGGCTTTGAAATTAAATTTAGTACCATTTTTTACCAGATGATGCCATTTTTTCAGATTTGGCCAATAAAGCAAATACTCGCTTTTTTCCTGTTTTCTGCTTCTGCATATTATAGAGCCAACTGGATAAATAATGCAGCTATAATTGTGTGGGTGTGTTGGTGAGATTGTGGTTTGTATGTGTGTCATAACAAAACTAGTGTGTGTGCTTATAATCAGTGTTGGGGAGTAACTAGTTACATGTAACGGAATTACACAATTGAATTACAAAATAAATGTAATGTAATGTGAAAAAAAAATGTGTAATTAAATTAGTTACTTTTGAAAAATGCCAGTGATTACAAAGGGGATTACATCTGAATTTTTTCACACTTTGACTTCTTTTATAAATTGCATTGACTGCTCTAAAATGAGACACCAATGTTTCAGAAGTTTAGGACAGAGAATAGGACACTTATTGATAACTGTTTTATTCGTTTATAAACTTTATTTTTGTTTTTTAGGCATTGTTAGATGCTAGTGTTTTCTGTCATAACTATGCAAACATTTGATTTCAAACCCAGTATCATAGCTATTCGCTCTTTCCTTTTAATTTAATTTTAATTTGGCCCGCAATGTTTGAACAGGTGTTAAGTCACATATAAGCACTGTGATTCCGAGGCCCTTTGCCGATCCCCTCAGCTCTTTCCTGTCATCTCTCTACTGTCCTATCACAATAAAAGGCATAAGAAGCCCCAAAAAGTAAAAAAAAAAAAAAAAAAATGAATTTGTGGTGGCTGATTACACAGCTCAGGGGCTCAATCGGGGCAACTTAAGTCAGTGCTATATGCTTGATAATTTTTCTTGGTGGAAGCTTTGTGTTTGGTTAGCTCATAAAATTTTAAAGCTTAATTCAATATTATGTGGACAATTTCTTAATTCTGTCATTCTGGTATTGTGGACTTGCTCTACTGCTGCCATTTATTATTATTTTTTGTACACTGTAATGGATTATAACTAACAAACTAGTACTGCTACTTAATTATTTATGTGGTGAAATGTTGTGTAAGAAAACTGGTATGACTGCACTGTATCCCTAAAATAAAAGTCTGACAGTAATCAGTGTTGAGTGCTACTGTAAGGTTAACTTTGCCTGGTTTAAATGTTTCAAAATGATTAGCAGTTGAAAATATTAGAAATTTAGAAAAGTAATCAAAAAGTAATTAAAAGTAATAAGTTACATTACTTTAATAAAGTAATTGAAAAGTTACACTACTTATTACATTTTAAATCAAGTAACTTGTAATCTGTAACCTATTACATTTCCAAAGTAACCTTCCCAACACTGCTTATAATATTTGAGAGAGAAAAACCACTGCAAATCACAAATCCAACCACCGTGTGCACCAGTGGAGTTTTGCTGGCATCTAATGCAGAAAATTTGGTACTCTGTCCAAACAAAATCTTCCTGAAAGCTCATTTTTTGCGATATCAACCTCAAATTTGGAACACAATTTGTTTAAAATCATGGCTTTGATTTTCTACCAAGTTTAGAGTTCAGCATATTTAATAAAATATATATTTTATATAAAATTTTGTTCATAAAGCATTTTCAGAAACTTAAACCTCTATAACTTTTTTTTGGTTTCACTTTTTAAACTTTTTCTATGTCAACAATAATCTTTAAAATGAGACCAAACTTAAGTCTGTGCTCTGTAGCTTCAAATTTTTATTTGACAGTTTTTTGACATGGACATTTTTGTCCACTAAGGACCTATGTGTAACTTTGTTTTAATTGACGCACATGGTACATTCTTTGTTAGATGCTTTTATTAATCTCTGAATTACATGTATTAAGTTTATGTTCTTATACACTGCATTAAATTCAACATTTGCATTCCACTTAGTCTCACATTCTACTGAATAAAAGAGAATGTTGTTTAGACTTCTGTGTGAAAGTTCACCTGTATCTCCAATGTTTTGGGCAAAAGATAGCAGCAACTCCCAGAGCAGCTTTACCTTGAGGGAGAGTTGTGTGTGTGTGTTTCTCTTCTATGTCTCGTCCTCTTATCTTTTGTTATAAGATCCGGATTGACAGCGTCAAAGTGGTAGCTAAACCTATGGAAATGCTGACCCTGACATGCATGGGTCATCTTGTACTGTGTGGGAATGGTCTGACCTCTTCATTAGATTGTGCTCAGAAACTTTCTCCGGAACAGACCCCATGCAATAAAACTATAAATCTGAAGAAGAAGAGATTACGAAGGGCACAGATTTTTTTTTTTTTTTGCACTGTCGTCATCGTTGGCCACTTATTTACAGGGTCGCTGTGATTTTGCCAAATAAGACATGTCTTTTGTTGACCCTGGATCAACATTACTGTCCAGAAATATAGACTTAACCCAATCCCTTCCCCCAAACCTAACCATAACAATAATTTATTCCTAAAATCAGAGGGAAATGATAGCTGATTAACAAGGGTGTAGAAGCATTAAACTCTAATCATAAGCCTAAAACTGACATTTCCTGAAAAGTTATACCTCTATTCTGATTGGCTGATTGAAATTTTGTTCCAGGATCAACAAGGGTGTTGATCCAGGAACATGATGTACTTGGCAAAATTATGTTCACCTATTTACAGGCCTCTTCTCTCCGCTCCCTCTTCTTTCCATCTGGGGATGTCACTTGAAAGTTCACCAATAATGCTTATATCTTAGTAATACACCGTTTTAACCTTTTCATGTTTGGTATCATTATGAATGTTCTGGTGTAACTGGAAAGATGGTCTCATTCCCATGTCAGTATAGACAAGAAAAATAGTCTCAAACTATAGAGAATTCTGTTCTGGTTCTGCTGATATAGGATGTGACCCTGCTAAGGTCTCTGGCAAGTGTTATTTTCTTGCCCCAGATTAGATGTGACCCTTCAGGTCACACAAAATGACCTAGTAAAATTTCCATTAAGTTTTTATTGCTTTGAATTTATGGTTCTCTGTTTTGATTGAGCTATTCAAAGAGAACTGGCAAACTGCTCAAGGAAGCATCTGTAAACATCTTGCCACACCATTTCTCTATTGCCAGTATCCTGACCTTTTGACCAAATTCAGTGAATTCTGTTGTTTTCATTTTGACTGACAATTTTGCCTGGTAAATAAATGTTAATCTTAAATTAATTTTGGATTCTTCTGAAATCATTTTTTCTAGTAGTGGTGTGGCGTTATATAACTTCCACACATGGCACAGCCAATACTATTGTTTGCTGTTTAAATTATAAAACACAATTTAAACCTAATAAATCACTTGAGAATTGTGCTGCTGATCTGTGGGTTCATATTCACACTTTTATGTCCTTTATTCTTTTTGAAGCATGCTTCGTCATGATAATACATATATTTTGGACGGGGACTTTCGGGGATTTCAGAAGTCATTTTACTGAAACACTTTGGTCTTTCACTTTCCTTTCACCAGAACATGTACTTTTGTTTGCCTACAGCTGAAAAAAACAAATGGTTGGTAACTGCTGGCATTTCCCCATGTGATGTGCCAAGACAAGAGTTATTATTGGATATAATTGCAACAGAATTATTAACGACTTGCACTGGTGCTAGAACAAGAACATTAGAGACCTGAAATGTTGCCTTTAAGTCTGCCTGATCAGTTGTTCCCTTATTTTATTTTGGGGCCTTTATTTACAGTAATGCAATGTATAGACAGTTGCAATCAAAATAATTCAACCCCCTTGACCTGCAAGACATTTTGCTGCAGAGAACAAACTTTTATGAAAACAACTCAAAGCATCAGTAAACAATTAGAGAAAGTTTATTAATACACATTTGAGTGATTCTTAGAATGTAACATTGATGAATCATAACCAAATTCAAACTGGCTCTAAACATTCATGTTCAAAATTATTCAACCCCCAAGAATCAAATTTTGTGCAGAATCTTTTATTCTTTAAAACCACCAATAAACACTGCTTGAATGTGCTTAGAAGCTTCTATCACCTCTTTACTGCAATCCTGGCCCATTCTTCACCTGAAAAAGCTTTCAGATCACTGATAATGTTTGGTTTTCACTTTGCCACTGCTTTGTTCAAATTCAACGAAATATTTTCAATGTGAATTTAATGTGGAGACTGAACAGGCCACTCAAGAACATTCTTTGGCTGATCTCTGAACCAAGCATAAGTAGATTTTGATGTTTACTTTGGAATGATTGTCCTGCTGGAAAGTCCATTGGTTGTCTGGTCATCAGCTTTAGTCTTTGCACCAAAGACATCACAATTCTTGCCAAAATGTTCTGATACATCAAAGAATCTATGATGTCTTTCATATAGTCATGATTACCACTTCCTGCAACAGTAAAACAACCCATAACAGTACTGAACCACCTCAAAGTTTGACGATGGAGATGGTATTCATCTGCTCATAAGTTTTGCCTTTTTTGCACCAGACATACCGCTGATCTATAGGTCCAAAAAGTTCCAGTTTGGTCACATCACTCCATTGAACATTCTTGCAGAACTCCACAGGTCTATCCAAATGAATTTTAGCATGTTTAAGTCAGTCTTTTTGCTCTTCTTGGTCAAGAGTGACATTTGGCAAAATGCCTCAATATGAAGGCCATACTTGTCTAGTGTTCTTCTTATACAATGCTTTGAAATGTTTTTCCACCTTTCATTGGATCATCTTGCAAGTCTTTGGCTGTACATTGCAGGTTTTTTCTCAGGTGTTCTGATCAAACATTTTATAATATTGTGCTTTTTTATTCAACACCCTCAAAGGTTTTCCGGTATAACGCATTTTAAAGGAATAGTAATTTCTTCTCTATAGCTTTTTTGAGAGCTCTCATGACTTTGCCATATTTGCTCAAACTTCAGCACATGCATGGGCAAACTGTACGTATGTGTAACAGCTCAAGCTAAGTTCACTTTCAAAACAAAAATTTAGAGATAATATACTCACCCCATTGTCATCCAAGATGTTCATGCCATTCTTTCTTCAGTTGTAAAGAAATTGTTTGGTTTTTTTTTTTTTTTGAGGAAAACATTTCAGGAATTATCTCCATATAATGAACTTCACTGGTGCCTGTGAGTTTGAATGTCCAAAACGCAGTTTAAATGCAGCTTCAAAGGGGTCTAAACGATCCCAGCTGTGGAATAAGGGTCTTATCTAGTAAAATGATCGGTCATTTTCTAAAAAAAAAAAAAAACATTTATATATATTTTTAATCTCAAATGTTCGTCTTGTCTAGCTCTGCCATGTGCATGTGTACTTTGTGTAATCCGGAGCAATACAGTTAGGGTATGCTGAAAAAACTCCTATCTCATTTTTGTTCTGGAAGTGAACTACTCCTTTAAGACAATTTTGTTTCCCACCATACAAACAAGTGACTAAAAAGAGCAGTGTTGAATAGGGGTTGAATAATTATGGCATAGTTGTGTTATTAAACAACCCTAGAACCTGAAAATACTACATTATATATTGACATTATCACTTTTAATATGCCAGTAAACTGTTATAGATGCAATTTTTAAAAAGTCCTGGATCTTTAGAAAAGCCTGTATTTGTAAAGTACTGCAGTCTCTGGGGGTGGTGGGGGCTGCTGTCCAAATGGCCGTCTCATTTTTCATATCAGTAATAAGTAATGAATAATGAGTTTTTGGTCGTTCCACCCTGTAAACAGATAGTGTTAAAGATGTTCAAACGGTTAACAATAGGCATATGAAAGAGTTTCTAACGACTGGCAGGCGCCGATTTGCTGATTTTGAAACAAGAGGGGAGGAAAAAACACCCTTTCGTTCAGTGTTTCTTCCGGAGCAGAAGAAGTGCAATCAGAAAATACCGTCTCTCTGGTAGCAGGTAACGTTAATATATTGCAATTTACTATTTATGAATGGTTTTGAACGAGCGTTATCAGTATCACAGTTTGGCAAGTAAATGTGGTAAAATCGAAACTTAAAATGTTCGGCATCATTACAGTCTTTCAAAAGTGTAATTAGGGTAAAATCATTCAAGTAATGTCGACGATGACAGCTGATGGCATATTTGTGCAACTTCTAAATGTTTGTTTGTTTTTAATTATTTTAATGAACTCTAAGTTTGTGGCGCCACCAGGACCATTTTTAATTCGCCTCTGTCACGACCCTAAAATATGCTGCACAAAACACATAGTTTTAGTTACTCTTTTTGGACACGTTTTTTCTTTAAAATAACTTATAAAGTAGAGACGGTAAAGGCAAGCAGACCTGACTACACCTGCAAAGCCAAGTTTTCATTTTTGTTTTTGCTTGAAAAGCCAACTATGTGTTGTTTGGTTTCATAAGACCTGCTGTAAGTGTTTTGCAAGAAAAAAAAAAAGAGTGACTGAGTAAAACATATAAAAAGCTAACCCTCATCTTTTTCTTTGTTTCAGAAAGAAAATGAGACGCACAAATAACCGAAACTTTAAAGAGACATACTTTGAGGGACAGCATCTAAGTCTGTCGGACCTAAAAGAAACTGATATACAGAACAGATACCTGTATAAGAAAAACATCCCTGCTTATCCAGAATCTGTGGAGTTCCATGTAGAGAAAGTGTCTCATGTCACTGGAGAAAGTGGTCTTAGGGGTATTTTTCTTGATTCAGGGTTCAAACAGCCACCAGAGCTGGTGGCTGATGATCAGCACCATTTTCTCTGGTGGGATTTAGCAGTCACACCTGATGACATATCCTCAGCAGAGGAGCATTTCCTCACGTCCTTATTCCCTCAACGTAGAGCTGCTCAAATTCGCAACCAGCCACCCGTCCTTGAACGCTTCACAAGCTCAAAGGCCTTCCAAGAAAAGTCTTCCTATGGAAACTTCCGCTTCACCTTTTCTCTTAAGGAGCTTCTTTGGCACTATTGTGAGCAGTTCTGTGGTGGACACAGTCCAGTTCTGCGTGTGTATGAGACTGTGCTTTACCGGCGAGAGATTCTCTATAAGGTTGTGGTGCATCCTCGTGACATAAATCTTTATGACCGCTATCCTCGACTGCCTGATCGGGAAGACGGCGTGTGTGGGTACTATGATGGGGCTTTGTGGTGGCGCTGTCAAGCCCCCTCTGAAACCTACAAGCTGAAGCTTGAGGTGAACAGGCTGAATTGTAGTGTTCATGTGAGACCCCACAAAGAAGAATACTATGTGTGGGATCAAGTGTGTGTAGCATTCCACATGGAGCCGGGGTGGGTGTTGCATGTGGACCAAAACAGACTGTTAAAAAGGGTGAATGTGTGTGAAGTGTCTCAACCGTGTCTTCTGAGACCTCCAGAGACTCCGCTGAGTTTAAACGAGGCTGAGCGTATACTAGTTGATCTTAAGGCAGAAATGGGGAGAGCTGAGGCTTGAAGCTAAACACACCGCAGTCTTTGCTAAATGTCACATTCACATGGAATAGCAAATAATGTCATTGATGTTAGTTTCATTAAAAAGCTTATAGTGCACAGTAAGAAACATTTGTGAACTCTGTTGTGTATATTGTATTTCTTTTGCATTAACGACTCCTATCAAGTAGCACTGTACATTGCTGTGAAATTAAAAATGTTTTAACTAACAAAAATTTTGCAGTGCCATCTTTGTAACGGATTTATATCAGACTCGCGGCTAATCGAACATGAAGGAAATCCATGCAAATGTCACATTCACATGGGATATGTTCAAAATATGCCTACTGAAAATGTACTCACCTGTGGTTTTACTCAATAGACCCTAATAAAAAAAAAAAGTAGTTAGAGCTTATGCTATACCCAGGTGTAACCAAGATGTCTGTCTAAGATGACTTGATCTGGAAATCATCTACTCTGTCCAAACATCGGACATCTGTCTTTAAGATGTCAATTTTACATTTGCATTTTAAATCATAAACATCTTAAAGACATTTAATAAATGTCTATTTGACATCTGATAGCAAACGTCCTGTAGACGTGTCGCATATGAGCAAACAAAAAATATGTCTTCCAGATTTAAATGCACATGTTAAATGGACATCTCCATGATGCACGTGTGCTATCAGGGTATTTAATGCTATTTCCTCAGAAGACGTCTATTTGATGTCTATACTTACATCTGGAAGATGTATTCTTTAGAGTGTTTGCTCATCTGCAATACGTCTATAGGACGTTTCCTATCAGATGTCAAATAGATGTCTATTAGACGTCATTAAGATATTTATGATTTAGAATGTATGTAAAAATGACATCTTCCAGATGATTGTACACAGCAGATACTTTCCAGATGAAGTGATCTTGCAGATGTATGTGTGCTATCTGGGGAAAGCTTACCTGTCTTTTAAGACCTTTTGAATGCATCTGAAAAAACTGCATCACAATATGCTAATATAACTTAGTATATTGTGGTATGGCAATTACATTGTCTTGGATCAGGAAGCCCTCTACTGGCCTGGTGCTGAAACCTTGCCAACACATCCCTGGAGACCACCTTCCTTCGTTTACGGTGAGAAGTATGATCAAACACATTTCCCACCACAAACATAAACTGTTCATTCTTGTAAGCAGCCTATCTGACAATAAAGTTGACAAAATCGCGAACGACAATATAATATGCTAGGTTTAGGTAAGGTCACAGCTCATGTCCAATGATTTACAGGTTTCCGGTTTCAAAGGTCCGTGACGGTTTATTTCAAACCGGAAGGCGGGAACATCTTGGGTGGAATCTGCTGATCATTTTATTGCAGTGAGCAGAACAACAGCACAGAGCTTTTCAAGCGCAATAAAACGTCCCTTTCACACAAGGTAAAGTGGACAATTCAGTTATGAAGTTAGTATTTTATGTATAGTAGCTGTATTGTCGTTAGTATTTTGCTTCGAACGAGTGCTTTTGTATTTTGATAATTTGGCGGCAAAGTCGGGTAGAGGAGGAACCGAAACTAAAAGCCCTCTTGTATGATTATAGCGAGATGAAATGACAAACGCCTAAAAAGAAAAACGATATTTTGGTACCCACTAAATGCATTTTACTGTCTAGACTAGCTAACTAAATGAGGACAAGACACAAGAAATTAAATCTTATTATCCTGACTGTTTGCTTTAATGATACAGTATTAGACATTTTCTGTTTTTCTACATAAACTGCACTTAACTGAAGATTTTTCGGTTTGTTTTTATTTGTAAATATTGTGACCTTTTAAAATAGATGCAAAGCTAATTCTCATCTTATTTGGTTTCAGAAATGGCGAATCAAAAAGGACGTGACTGTGAACGGACGACTTTTGAGAGACAGCATTTGAGTCTGTTACACCTAGAAGATCTTGGTATAGTGAAAAAGAACCTGAACAATCCTATTTATCCAGAATCAGTGGAGTTCCGTGTAGAGAAAGTGTCTCATGTCACTGGAGAAAGTGGTCTTAGGGCTATTTTTAAGGATTCAGGGTTCAGACAGCCACCGGACCTGGCAGCTAATGCTCAGCAGAGTTTCATCTGGTGGAGTTTAGCAATCACATCTGATGACATATCCTCAGCTGAGGAGCAGTTACTCATGTCTTCATTCCCTCATGGAAGTTCTTCGCAAAACCAGCCACCCATCCCTGAGTACTTCACCTCGAAGGCCTTTCAGGAAAAATCTGCCTATGGAAACTTTCGCTTCACTTTTTCACTGAAGGAGCTTCTCTGGCACTACAGCAAGCAGTTCTGTGATGGTCAAAGTCCAGTTCTGCGTGTGTATGAGACTGTATTCTACAAAAAAGAGATTCAATATACAGTTGTAGTGCATCCTCGTAACGTAAATCTTTATGACGACTGTCCGCGACTTCCACGTCAGGGTGATGATGTGTGCGGGTACTCTGAAGGGGCTATGTGGTGGCGCTGTCAAGCCCCCTCTGAAGCCTCTATGAAAAGGTTTCATGGAAGTGTTGAGCATTACAAAGTATACAATGTGTGGGATCATGTGTGTGTAGCTTTCCATATGGAGCCAGGGTGGGTGTTGCATGTGGACCGGAAGAGGCTGTTTAACAGAGTGAATGTGTGTGAAGTGTCTTATCCATGGCTTCTAAGGCCTCCGGATACTCCATTGAGTTTAAACGATGCTGAGGATATACTTGCTGATCTTTAGGCAAAAAATGGGCTATAGGCTGAAACCACAGACCATGTAGATATTACATTCACAAGGAATTGGAAAGAATAATGATGCTATGCATGCTAGTTACATAATTTACACCACTAGCCATCATTAAACAGCTTAAGTGCACAGCTGTCATAATAAAAATACATAGCCTTACTTACAAAGCAGCGCCATAGTTCTGTCAGTTTAAAACTTAATAAATTATAGATTTTTATATTCCATACCTAGTGTAAACTTACAAGGCTGATGATGCACACTTTATGCAACAGTTATCCTAACTACATAGTTAACTATCTAGTCTAGTCTTGTTTGATGAATTATTCATGCGCCTTTGCACTGATCATCACAATTAAGTGAAGAATTAATCACATTTTAGCATTCATGCAGATGCCCAGTTAAAGCTTTTTATAATATGTGACCCTGGTCCACAAAACCAGTCATAAGTAGCACGGGTATATTTGTAGCAATAGCCAAAAATACACTGCATGGGTCAAAATGATCGATGTTTCGAGGATATTAAGTAAAGATAAGTAAAGAAGTATGAAAGAAGTACTTAATTTTTGATTAGTAATATGCATTGCTAAGAACTTCATTTGGACAATTTCAAAGGCGATTTTCTCAGTATTTTGATTTTTGTGCACCCTCAGATTCCAGAATTTCAAGTAGTTGTATTATGGGCAAATATTGTCCATACTTCAATGGAAAGCTTATGTATTCAGGTCCAGGGTCACATATAATTAACATTTCTGTTATACATGTATGTTAACAGTTATTTTGCACGAACTCTTTTTAAAAATTGCATTTTTGATTCTCTCCACCAGAGGTCCATGTTGGCTAGCTGGTAATATTGCTTTGTCATATTTGAACTAAAACCCTTGCTGATATTTTCTGTCATTATTATTACTTTATTCATTTAAGTAGCTTTTTGTGTTTATGATGTTTTTTAAATGCCATATTTTAGTCAAATGTACCTAAATCCAATGTCTAAAATTATTACTTTAACTGTTTAAATCTGATCACTAAAATTTGAATTAACATTGATCAGTGATGTTACTTAATGTCATGTATGCTATTGCTATTGCTAAACCAATAAATATGACTATACAACAGCAGTTGGCTTCCTAGTGTGTTTTTTTTTTTTTTTCACTAGAAAAAAAGCAGAATTTGAGTTTACAATCTTTATTTCAGGTAATTATCGAACCCTTTAATTCAGGGCTTGGTTATGCTATTTTAAAAGCTTGTACAGCTGTTGGTTTGTATTTGGTTTAACTCAAGTGTGTGGTTTGAGCTCAATGCTTCCAGCTGCATTGCCAACACCATATAAGGCCACTTGGCTCATACAGATGATGTCATCACCATGGTCCTGACTGGAGATTCTCCTTTGCCCTGTGCAAATTGTGAGAGAAAGAAAGTGAAGGAGGTGTGGTGAAGAGCAAGGAGAAGGAAGAGCACATACATTTATAGGAGCTGCTAAAATGCATTCAACTGAAGCTTGCTTGTAAGATGTTTCAGTGTGTGGCTTCCAGAGAATGAAAAGCTAGATGCTACTTGCTTAAACTGGGAAAACACAAGAGAAAAAGAGAAGAGAAAGAAACGGGTGGGGAAAAAGAGTGAGGCATTGTAACAGCTGCCAGGAATTGTGACAGTGAGAGAACTACTTCGCTTAAAGGAGTCGTCTTACCATGGGGAAGTCAGGTAAGTACACAATTCACTTCCAAATCCCTGTCTCACTTTAGCATTTGTGAAGTTGTCAAATATGTATTTTTGTCAGTCTGTCACTGCCATCCTCTGCTGTTGAATGAAGTTTTGTCAGCACAGGTTGAGTATATGCCAGCTTTATCACGCTCTATGTGTGTGCTGGGGATTGTTTGCTACTCAATCCCTGCTTTGTTTGAATGATAGCATCACGTAGTTGGATTGATGCCCCTGCAATTGTGGCAAGCACAACTGTTTGGCATAATAGTTGTTGCATTTATAGCACAGTTTGTTAATGTTCAGTCTTCTTTATCAGTAATATATTATATTGCAAATCAAATTAAGATATGCTTCAATGGTTTGTTTTTTTTCCTGTTTCTTCCCACTCATATGACAAAGGACATCAAGGGCCCTGGTTTGGACATCAAACTAGTACTAGCCTTGAGTAATGCATATTTTAAGCTGTATGTTTGAGTTTAACAAAGAATAAAAAAAAATGCAGTGCTTTCTAATCTCTTGCTATCGATTCCCTGTTGACTTTGCAGCCTCCAAGCTTTTTTGTGAGGAAGTGTTGAAGACTCATAATGAGTACAGAAGAAAACATCAAGCCCCACCTTTAAATCTCAGCAGTAAACTGAGCCGTGAAGCAGCACGGTGAGATCTTTTTTTTTCATATTTTTTGCTGTTAATTTCTTAGCTTCTTTGACATAGCTTTCATCTTTACTACAGTTTGATGGTTTTCAATTAGTCCATGTTTCTTGTAGATATGCTGAGAGCCTTGCTAGCACTAGGATTCTGAAGCACAGTGTTGAGTCTAGTAGAGGAAACTGTGGAGAAAATTTAGCATGGGCATCTTATGATCAAACAGGTACGAATCCTCTTCTTCTGTCTGAAAGTGTCCATCTGAAACATATTCATATGTAAGAGTGTAGACTGCCCTCTTTTTCTCTTTGCAACAGCTGGGACTCATTATGAATTGACTACCTCCATGTTCAGTCTAAAGCTGATTACTAAGTAGATTGGAATGCCTGGCTAGTCTGGGGTGATTTGTAAAGTGTCACTAAATGTATAGTGGGTCATATAAAGTTTCAAGTTATACTTTGGAATCTCCAGTTTGATTTACTGTTATATTGTAAATAACCAGTTTGCACAAATGTTCAAACACACATTCTACAAAATAAGGAATTTGGTATGATTTAAACTTTTGAAACATTTTTAAAACTTCCTTTTCATAATAAATGCCCAGTTCTGTCATTAAACTTTAGATGGCGTTAACACAAACTGATGATATTCACAGCGTTAAACTGCTTGTAGCAACCTGATGTTTATGTTTACGTTTAAATGGCTGGTTAGCATTCAGTCGAGCATATTGCAGCGTGCTTGCAGAGTTCCTCTGAAAGCTTACACCTCTCCAGTTCCATCTGTGTACAGTTGAGGTCAAAAGTTTACACCCCCCTTTCAGAATCATTAAAAATGTCAATTATTTTACCAAAATAAGAGGGATCATACAAAATGCATGTTATTGTTTATTTAGTACTGACCTGAATATGATATTTCACACAAAGTGTGTTTACATATAGTCCACAAAAGAAAACAATAGTTGAATTTATGAAAATGACCTGGTTCAAAATGTTTTGAATATAAAGTTCTGGGTAAACGTAACTTATTTTGTCTTCTGGGAAACATGTAACCGTCTTCTGTAGCCTCTAAAGGGCAGTACCAAGTGGAAAAATATGATATTTAGGCAAAATAAGAAATATGTACACATCTCCATTCTGTTCACCCCCTGGTCTTAATGCATTGCTTTTCCTTCTGGAGCATCAGTGAGCATTTGAACCTTCTGTAATAGTTGCTTATGAGTCCCTCAGTCGTCCTCTGTGTAAAAAAACAAAACAAAACAAAAAAAAAAACACAGCTAAAAATTATACAGTCATTGTTGGAAAGGGTTCAAATACACAAAAATGCTGAAAAAGCAGCAAAGAATTTGTGGATTTTTCTGAAGAACAGCAGCCAGTTTAACTGTTCAGGACAAACAAGGGACTCATGAACAACTAGACAGACAAACAATCAAAAAAAAAAAAAATCAGCTGTGGATCATTCAGTTAACACCACGGTATTAACACAGTATTCTCTTGTGGACTATATGTAACCATCTTTTATGTGAAATATCTTATTCAGGTCAGTACTAAATGAACAATAACATGCATTTTGTATGAACCCTCTTATTTTGGCAAAATAATGAACATTTTCAATGATTCTGAAAGGGGGATGTAAACTTTTGACCTCAACTGTAGATCTTTGTGCCGCAGCTCACAGCATCGCATCGGCATATGTACTGACAGTAGCAAATTTCTGTGCTGCTTTGCAGCAGCAGCAGCAATAATCTACAACAAAAGCAGCAGCAATTCAGCAGCATAGCAGATCTGTTCTGCCAAGACCAAATACATTAACATTGTCATATCCATTACTGTGTTAAAATCTTCCAAGAGTTATTATGACAGAACTGATTTTTTTTGGGGCCTGCCCATTTTCTATGAGACTCTCTGTGTTTTGTGTGTGTGTGTGTGTGTGTGTGTGTGTATGCCGACAGGTAAAGATGTGTCTGATCGCTGGTATAATGAAGTGAACCAATACAACTTCAACCAGCCAGGATTCTCCTCTGGAACTGGTAAGAGTATTTACAGTAGTGGTGCTTGTTGAGATCTACTTACCTGCAGTGTTTACTTCCAGCTCTTATCAAACACAGCTTAAGGTCTTTCTGTGCAGTAATGCTAGACTTTGTACTTCATTCCATACAGCCTATTTGACTGCCCAAAACCCCCCTAAAATCAGTCAAATTACCAGAAATAAGACCAAATAAGACCAGAACATCATATTTAGCTGGTTTAAAATGTTCTTTTTAGTAGAGAAAGAATGTAAACACCATTTCCCCTTTTTTTTTTTTTTGTTTTTTTTTTTTAAACCTCTTGGCTCACTTCAATCTAACTGTCAGTCTTCTCTGCTCTAGAGATGGTGAGGATGTGCACTAAAATCAAGCCCTATCCTCTATTTTTTTGCATTAGTTTAACATTTTCTAATGTATTATTTATAATTTATTTACTTTAAACAGAAGCACTGGTGAGTGACATCATATCCTTTTGTGTCATCTCAAATAATTTAGCATTACATTAAATTCTTGCAGGCTAATTTGTATTAACCGGATTAAGCACCCCTTTTTTTTATTCATAACCCCTGTTTTATAACCAAATATATATTATACAGAGGCATGCAGCAGATACGCTTGCCTCAGACAGTGTAATACAATATTTTTCAGTAGTTTTTGTTTTTTTTAACTTGTAAGATGTGACTCAGTCTATTGGAATGAAGCTTTCCAAAGCCTTTCCCTCGCAGGCACAGGAAATTCCCATAAAATTTAGCTATGAGAAATCTCTTACTGTGTGATGTCTCACTTACAGCTGTTAACTCACCCCCTCACGTTTTATTCACCTAGCCTGTCATTAACTTCAGCCTGCAGGAAATAAGTTATACTATTTACCACCTCAAGAGGGCAGAACATATTTGAAAGAATCACAATTGTACCATGGTTGCCAGGTTTTCACAACAAAACCCGCCCAATGCTACTCAAAACTAGCCAGCGGCGTTTTTACAGGGAGTCCCTCAGTTAAAAATCGCGTTCCGGGGGTAAAACACACGTTTTTTGGCGGGGTTCCCCTCATAAAATTGGCATTCCAGTGGCTAAATATCACGTAATTGGCATCGCTTCAACCCGCGGACGTGAAAAACAACCCGTCACAACTGTGGTAACTGTTGTACAGCAGCTGATTTAAAATCTTCTTAAGTGACTATATAGATTGTGGATAACATCTATACTGACTCTAAACCTGTGAATATATGGATGGAAATTTAGGAACGGGTGTTTCTGTCACTTAGTTGGTAGTATGGTGCTGTCAACATCAAAACTATGTGTTTGATTCCCAGGGTAATTAGCTTTGGATAAGCATCTGCCAAATGCATGAAATGTACTTGAGTCCCTTATTCCTCTCAAATGTTTTCACTCGGTCTCTCAGCATATAAATATTTAACTGAGTACTAACACAACCACCACACGGTTTATATGAGTCAAACATGCATAAACACTTTGTGACAACCACACGGACATCCTATTCCTCGCTACAATACACAGCAATTAATGTAAGAATCTTTTTGTTCTAGGTCATTTCACTGCAATGGTGTGGAAAAGCTCGAAGAAACTCGGTGTGGGTAAAGCTGTGGCCTCAGATGGTTCTACCTTTGTAGTGGCACGTTATTTCCCTGCCGGCAACATTACCAATCAGGGCCACTTCCAGGCCAATGTCCTGCCCCCTAAAAGCTGATCCAAATGTAGCTGGACACAATGAGAACGAAGGTAGGGAGGGGAATAGAAAGAGGACGGGGAACAGCTGAAATTGGAGAGACTTTTACCTGAAGGACCAAACACGGTGATGGTTGGCTTTAATACACAGATCTTACTTGAATACAGCTTCTGTCTTTACATGTTTAGCCTTTTATTAACTTGAATCTGAAGAGGCTTATGTTAAACTAAAATGTTGAAGCTAATGCTAGTTAGATTTTTACAAAAAACAGCATTTATAGTGCTAAGGTGTGCCTGTGTGTGATGTCAGCACAACAGTATTAAAAATTTTTCAAGCATGAACCAAATACATGTATAATCACATACCTGCACTACACTAAAATCTAATGTGAATACTTCTTTTGGGATGCAGTTTTCTAAATGTGAAAAGAAGTGTGTGACCCCACAGTACATTTAAATGCATGAGATACTGCAGAAATAAGTGTTGGTAGTGACTGATTATTCATCATTATTACTTTGGTCGTCTTTGTGTCTTTGTATATTGATATGGATTAAAATTGACAGTGTTCAAATAGTCTATCTGATGTCATTTCATTCAAAATTGAGTACGAATATTATCTATTATTTGTAGTTGGACCATTGTGCACAATCCATATTATTTGCTCAAACAATTACAATCTTAAAACATGCTTCTTTAAAAAGTTTAAGTGCAATATTAGTGCCATGTGAACTCTTTCTGTTTGCAAGATAAGATAAATACACATATACCCAAAGGGTATATAACTAAAAAACAACTTAAGGTCAGATTCAAACCATCAGCTTTGAGGAGATAAGCTTTTATTTCTACAATCCTCTGATCTACCGGAGCCATTAAGGCAATATTAAAAGTTTGTTCAAAATGTATGACGATACATTTTTGTTCTTAAGGTGCATTTATATGATTCGTAGATAATGTTGGGAAACGAACAGCTCTGGTTGTAACAGATTTATTTCAGCAGGAGTTTGGGCGGTGCAATATAGCAGCATTACTTGGGGAAGAAAACACGCAAGGGGCGGGGAAGATGTCTTTTACATGGTCAGCTCCTGAGAATAGACACAAAGAAAACAAAATATCAATAGCAGTTAAAGGGTTTGTTGTGTTTGTGAACTATTGCTGCCGCCCAGAATTATTGTAACACCCTGAAAAACTTGTGTTAACAGTAATAACTGATGAAAAAACGTAAACGTTTTCACAGTTAAAATGTAAAGTATACAGTTGAAGTCAAAACTTTATGTACACTTTGCAGAATCGGCAAAATGTTAATTATTTTACTAAAATAAGAGGGATCATACAAAATGCATGTTATTTTTTGTTTAGTACTGACCTGAATAAGATTTCACATAAAATATGTTTACATATAGATTATAAAGAGAAAATAATTCTCTTTAAAATCACTGAATTTATAAAAATGAACCCGTTCAAAAGTTTACATTCTTAACACTGTGTTGTTACTCGAATTATTCACAGCTGTGTTTTTTTTGTTTAGTGATAGTTGTTCACGAGTCTCTTGTTTGTCCTGAACAGTTAAACTGCCTGCTGTTCCTCAGAAAAAAAATGGGTGTAAACTTTTGAACAGAGTAAAGATGCATACATTTTTCTTATTTTGCCTAAATATCATATTTTTTTCATTTAGTACAAGGGGCTAAATGAAACAAGGGGCTCATGAACAACTATCACCAAAAAAAAAAAAAAATTCAGATAACAACACAGTATTAAGAATCAAGTGTATGTAAACTTTTGAACAGGGTCATTTTTATAAATTAAACTATTATTTTCTCTTGTGAACTATATGTAAACGTCTTTTATGTAAAATATCTTGTTAGGGTTAGTACTAAAAAAAAAAAAATAACATGCATTTTGTATGATTCCTCTTGTTTAGGTAAAATAATTAACATTTTGCAGATTCTGCAAGGTGTATGTAAACTTTTGACTTCAACTGTAAGAGGTACTCTATTATAGTGCTGTTTCATGAGATTTTGAATTGGAGGAAATCTAGTGTAAAATAAGGCATTGTACTGGATGTACAAATGCTGAATGGCTAAAATGAAAGCAATCTCTCACCATAATGGCATTGACAATGTCATTCTTGTTGTGGCGCAGTGCACGCACTGCTTTAGCTCGAGACACGTTGGCCTGTGCCATCACCAACTCAATATCTCTCTGCTCCAGCCCACCCTCATCCAGCTTACAAACAGAGAAAAAGAATATGGTTCATATTAATTCAGCTGCTTCATTCAGGCAAGCATCTTTCTAAAAGAAAAAGGCCATCCAAAAATGGTGTCATTAATTCTGTCATTATTTGCTGACATTATTTCTTCCACAGAAAATGTTTTGGAATGAGACGAAGCAAATAATGTAAATAATGACAAAATGTTCATTTTTTTGGATGAACTATCCTTTTAATGGAGGAAAAAATGAAAGATTTATACCTCCTCTTCTTCTTCGCTTTCTTCTTTTATGGTCAGGCTTGGCGTGATGTCTGACGGCAAAGGTGAGGGGTCAAGAGGAACCTTAAATTTCTCTGCCGCTGCCTTGTGTACCTGCTGTGACAGGTCTTCAATCTGAGAAGAAGAGACAGACAGAAAGCACAGATGATGATGAACACAGATATACGATATAAATATTTAAATACTCATCTTGCAATTGGAAATCTGTGCCAGTGTAGCCAGATATTGGAAAAATATATGGGAAAATACCAACCTTGGCCTCTCCAAAGACTATGTAAATATCTGAGGCAGGGCTTTTGAACACATCTGGACGTGTAATGACAAAGAGAATATTCTTGGACTTTCGAATGGTGATGCGTGTCACTCCGTGGATCTGTTTCAGCCCGAGCTTTGACATCGCCTTGTAATGAAAACAACCACATGGAGGAAAAGAGAGTAGGTCAGGGACTTTGTGCACAATACAGTGAGTATTAAAGGGAACCCTGAGTATTAAGACTTCTATGGCTTAATATAAATGATGTCTCTTACTGAAATATGTAGTAGACCAATAAACAACTTTTTATCGTTTTATACATATTTTGGACTATGGGGGGCTCCATTATTTTGATGACGTCAAATGGCTGCATTTGGTGAGCTACTGGCGCTACCCGTTGCTATTTTAACTGCGACACAACTCGGAAAATAAAATACTTGTACAATTCCAAATTGTGCGGTTTTTGGTTGTAATTTTCAGTCGAACAAGAGAAGCGATGTATGTCCTCACTGCTTTTCCTAGTGATAAGAAGAGGAGAAAAGAATGGGGAGATGCCCATGGACAAATAAAACTTCCGACCTGCGTATTTGTTCTCTCCATTTTAGCCCTGATGACTTTGAGGCTTTTAGTAGACCGCAGCTACTGAAAGAGTTTATAAACGGCAGAGACAAGAAATGCTAGATGCCATCCTGACAGCATGTAAACATGCCGACGCTTGTCATGACGCTGCAGCCACCGAAGGAGTTTTTCAAGCCCTGTTTACACTTGGTATTAACATGTTTTCGTCGATCTGATCACAAGTGGACAACGCTAAGTACAGGTGTAAACAGGGTGTAAAACGTTTTGAGCTTATCCACTTTGAACCACATCAAGGTGGTCGAAAACGTATTCAATCGGATTGCTTTTGTAGTAGAGACACACATGTGGTCGAATGCATTCGAACAGCTGCTAAAGACTGCCTACTCTCCACCGCCTACTGACCTAATACGTATTCATTGTGAGGCGTACAAGGACGTGCACTTATCAGATGGGATTTAAACTTTGACAGGCCAAAACAAAACAAAACTAAAACCGCTGCTCTCTGCATTTTCTCTTTTATCTAATTTTGCAAACTAGCAGCATTAAGTACAAGTGTGCGATAACGACAGAGGGATCCGCCCATTTACCCTCCTCTTGATGTAATCAGCACCACGGGTGGTCAGAAGTGGTCGAAAGTGGACAGAAGAAGCGGATTAAAAGGGCAGGTGCAAATGTGTCTGTGTCTCCATTGTCCATTTGTGATCTGATCGACCAAAACTCATCCTAATACCAAGTGTAAACAGGGCCTCAGTGCAGATTTCACTCAATATCCAGGGACGTTTAGACTCCTTGTGGGGAAAATCGATGGTACGGCATTTGATTTAATTTAATTTATGTCCATTCCACCATAAGCTCTTTAAGTAGTGGTCATCGTATCAGTATTTAGTTTTAAGAGTTGTGTTGCAGTAAAAACAGCAACTGGTAGCACCAGTAGATCAATGAGTGCAACCATTTCACATCATAATGGCGTCCCCCCAATAGTCCAAAATATGTATAAAACGATGTGGATTTTTTAAACAACATAAATATTTAATCGGTTTTATGCTACATATTTTAGTAAGAGACATCATTTATGTTATATTAAGGCATACAAGTCTTAATACCCAGAGTTTCCTTTAAAAGGGCATGCAACTGGATGTGCAGTCCAACCTTTCGTGCTTTTTTCTCACTTCGACTTTGTTTGGCTCTGCTCACTGACTCATCAGCAGGTGAGTGTGATAGCTATATATAAAAAAAAACAAAAAAACAGAAGATATAAAGAGAGCATAGTAGGACATATGCATTGGAGATATCCTCCGGATCATCTGAGCTTCCACGTGTAGAACCGCAATCCGAACCGAATCTGGCAGACTGCAGTGCTCAGGGTGAAAGCGTAATGGCACAGCAAATTTCTGAAACTAAGAGTGAGCTTTCAAAAGGACTGACTGTACAGATCAAAACAATGGATGAGGAAGCCAAACAAAGTACAGATCCCTAACACTTTACATGACGTATGGTTAAAACAAAGTAACATTAGTAAGCTAACATGCACTACTGCTATGCTAACTAGTAGTTAAACTGTAACGTACTCAACTAGGACAGTTTGACATCCAATTTTGAGTTTTACTCAATTCAGGGACCTTTCTGAGTAGAAATCAAAGTTTAACTAAACTAAGTTCAGCCAAGAATTATTTTTGGACTGTGAGCTACATTTGTAATGCAGTTCATGAAGATAGTTGATGAATCTACAGCCCACCTGTGGATTTGAAGGTCTCAGCAATGTCCCACTGGGTTCCTCTAGCTCAGGCACTGAGCCATCACTGTCTGTTTCATTACCTGAACCTACTGAAAGAAAGGAAGAAAAAAAACACTAAAATTGTTTCGCTTTGCTAGAGGCCATAAAGACGGTACTTGAGAAAGATGCTGAACATACTATTGTTTTTGAAGGGGAGATCCATGTCCTCTGGGCCTTTTGATCTGTAGCTAATTGGACACACGTCTCGCTCTATACTCTGTCGCTCAGCATGCTTTGTTTTTACCAAGTAGTTTGGTCTTGGACTGATGCAGGGGAGCATCTCTCTTTCATCTGGCGGATTCAGTGTTCTTTGAACATGGGCACTGTCTGTTTGTCCAGGTGATGTTGTGGACTGGGACTGTTCTGTTCGGTGTCCCTTACATACTATTCAAGAAAAACACCCGATAAGCATACAGTTAAATACTACTGATTCCAAGTATGAAACAAACAAATCAACTAAAGAAACAAGCAAAAGTTTACCTGGAGGGTTCTCATGTCTGCATGGTTTTGCTGTCATGACTGTTCTCTCACTTTCATGATCGCATGTGTCTTGAATAGGAACCAAAGCTGGTGTTTGTTCCTCTGTTTCCCATGCTGCTAATTCCATACTGCTTATTGCAGGAGTCTGAAGGGGACTTTGATAGTCAGGTTGGCTGGGTTTGTTTTCTGGAGCTGGTTGAGTATGTGAGAAGGAAGCAGATGTTTGGGAGATGTCTTGAATGGGCTGTGACTCCTGAATAGGAGTTGAGAGATCTTCCTCCTGGACAACTGTGGATGAACATGTTGGAGAGACCCTGTCTTCTTCTGAGCTTTCTACCCTGAGGGGTGAACTGTCCCCTACGTGATTGTCATTGATGTCTTTTGTGCTTTCTGTCAAACTTTCTCTGCTCAAAGAACTGTCCGAAAGTTCTTTCTGCCCATCTGACATTGTAAGATCTGACTCTTTTGGATCAATATAGCAAGGGTCAGGGGAGCGAAAAATGGATTGTTCTGGTGTTTGATCAAGTTCAATGTTTTCTGTTATAGAGACATCCTCTTTTTGCTGAGTTTCACCAAATTCCTCTCTCACTGAAAATGTATTAAAACTTGGTGCTTGATTACCTGGAGTCTCCATTTCCTTTCCTTGGCACTGGATCTTTTCATTTTCCATTGAGGCTGTATCTGCATTGTTGGTTTTAGGGGCATCAATTACCTTTGGTTTTGTGGTATGACCTGAATTAGCAGTCTGTACTGTTTTTGGTGTTGCCTCATCACTGTCAGCTTGGGAAAGACCTGATTTATGTGAATCATCATCATGAAGATTTTTGTTCTGCTCCAGAAATGAAACATCCTCTGTAAAATCTTGTTCTTCACTCTTTTGACATGTTTTCTGCCCCTCTTTTCCCTCATGTGAGTCAGCGTCATCTTTCTTCTGCTCCTGAGTATCAGTTGTAGTCTCTTGTTCAGGAAGTTGTCTGTCAGTGGTTTTAGCTTCATCATTTGCTGTTTCATTTATGTGTGCTCTTAACTGAATTACTTTCTCCCCCACAACCTCATTTGAAGCCCCATCATGGGACTCTGATGTCTCTTTATGTGAGACAGAAACCTGTCGGAGAATTGTTGCTTCTGAGGAGTCAACAATCTTTATATCAGTTGGTTTCTTTCTGAATGTGAAGGTGCCAAACGATCCTCCTTGCAAGTCGAATGTGAGCTTGTTTTCTGAGACGGATTCAGTGTTTGTTTGTTGAGATTCTGAATGACCCTGATTTGAAACTGGACCAGCATTATCTGATTGGTTACAAATGACTGTTTTTGAAGAAGATCCACAAAGATCAGTGTGTTCTGGTGTGTTATCAGGTTCTTGAGAAGATTCCAGATCCTGAGACGGTTCAGAAGTAATTTCATCTCTTTCCTTCCTTAATGTGTCTGAAGATAAATCCTCTGGAATGTTGAAGTCTGTATTTGGAGTTTGATCTTTCCCATCTTTCCCATCATCTGAAAGCATATTTAATGTAAGTTCTGATGGAGTGCTCAGGATTAAGGGCGTGCAAGTTTTTTCTGGATCATTCCACGATGGCACCAGACTCTTATCAGAACTGCAATGTATGAGCGGATTGCTCTCTGGATTTTGAAGGTTATTTGCATCATCCTCGCCCCCTCCTGCCTCTGAAAGATCTTGAATTGATCTCCAGCTGGCAATGTTTGACTCAACCACACCAACATCAATGTCTGCTATTTTCTCTTGGAGGTCACAATATCGGTTGTTGTCCTCATCATCACCCATGATGTCTTCTCCAGTAGCAATATTATGAGCGACCGGAAAACCTTTACTGTGCACTGATCTAGCTATCTCACACATGAGTAGATTTTCAGCTTCAAAGTCACAGCATTCACCTAAAGACAAAGGATCCCTTGGTGTCCAACTCTCAGAGTAAAGTTCCCTTTCCGCCATACTGCTCTCAGAGTTCTCTTTCTTTGGCGAAATGACAAGTCTGCTGTACGTGGAGCAGGACATATTTTGAGAGGTATGGTTTACGTCATTATTAGCAGGTTGATTCTCCGTCAGATTATCTTGATTCATGGAACGTTCAAATGGTAAAACATCAGCTGATGTTAAGTTATCTGCCACGTCACACAGTTCAGGATAGGCACAAACTGGAATGTTTGTGGGGCTGCAGTCATCCAGGTATGTTAGTTGGGGGACTCCCTTATTTAGGTCATTGGTTGCAGTTTCTGCTAACTGCAGTGATGTGTTCAATTCTATACTGTTTCCATTTTTCTGATCCAGTTCCTGGCTATCATCTACGTTGGTCTCGCAGCACATGTCAGCAGAAGTAGCACCTGCCACACAGGAATCAATTGTACTACTATTTTGTTCCACTTTGTCTTGATCAACAGATAATGTTGGATCATCTGTGGGAATCTCCTCTTCTTTCTCTGAAGTTACAGTGACTGTTGAGGGATCTGTACTTTGTTTGGCTTCCTCATCCATTGTTTTGATCTGTACAGTCAGTCCTTTTAAAAGCTCACTCTTAGTTTCAGAAATTTGCTGTGCCATTACACTTTCACCCTGAGCACTGCAGTCTGCCAGATTCGGTTCGGATTGCGGTTCTACACGTGGAAGCTCAGATGATCCGGAGGATATCTCCATTTCACTCTCACTGCCAGAAGATTCAGGTTTTGCATGGCTTACTGACTGCACAGGTTCATCTGGCCCAGGGAACTGTTGGGAGAGTTCTGCATGCTTTTCTGTAGAGTACAGATGGTCATCTTCATCCCCGTTATAAGACGTGGAATCAATCGAGTCCTCAGTGTCATCCTGATAGGCAAAGGACTCATCTACACCCTCATTTATTGAGTTCTCTGAAAGGGAATTTAGGAAGGATGCCGAGGTGTCATCTTCATTTGGGTCTTCCACTCCCCTTTCAACCCTCCTAGCTGCCTCTTGTTGCTCTGCCTCATCATTATCCACATCTTCATCATCACACTCATCTTCATCATCCTCATCATCATATTCATCTACATCAGCTTCCTCCTCTCCAGCAGCATATGCATCCACATCATTCCCCTGCTCATCATCAGTGGGGAACAGGGTTATATCCATGGAATCTGCCTGGAATATCAGGCTTCCATGAAAAGGCAACATAGAAGCAGGAATCATTGCATCACTCCCAAGCCCGTCCTCTCTAGAATAGCCATGGAACAAAGGAGCAGAGGAACCTATCTCGAGATATACACTATTACTGCTATTACTTTCTACGTCTACAGTCTCTGGAGAGTCGGTGACAGGGGTTTTGCTCCCTGTATCCAGTGCAGCAGTTGCATTATCTTCTGGTGTTAGAGGATGATCCTGGCTCACAAATAGCTCTGAGAAACAGGCATTGAAATCCATTTCAAGACTTTGAAGTGGATCATTAAAAGTTTGAGTTGCATCAGGGGCTCTCTGGAAATCTCTACAGCCTTCAGACACCCCTGTATCCTCCTGATAGTCTGTTTCTCTCCTGGTGCTGCTGCTCTCTTGTGTGGAGACTTGTTCTGTCACCCAATGAGGACTACAGGTGTCCCTTGTTGGTATATCCACTTCACAGGCAACATCTTCCAGCAGCTCTGGCATTTCAGGTTTACTCAGACAAGCATCCCTCTCGTTGCCAGTTCGATCATCTCCAAGCTCATCGCCAATCTCTGAGAGGGACCCCACATAGCATGCAGGAGCTTCTTGCAGCTCTGCCTCGGCTGTTAGGTTTGGGGAGCATGAGTGGGAGGTGCTGGAGGTGTATGAAGTCCAGCTGCCTCCCTCAGCAGTCATGTAAGAACCAGAGGGAGAGGTAGGAGGGGAGCACAGATCAGACTCATCAGTTGGGGAACCTGGACTTTGGCTCGGGCTCCCTGGGCGCCACTGTTGCTTGAGGTGTGAGCAGTAAGCCATCTTAATGGGGGTGGAAGGGGCTGTATAGTAGCGATCAGGATCCAGTCCTGGAAGGACACCAATGCGTTGTGGATCAACAACATAGGGAGGCTCAGAAAATGATAAGGAAGGCACTTCACCCTGAGATAAAGACAGTGGCTCTCCCTCATTGTCTGGGAAAAGAGTACCGCCGTCTGTCAATTCAGCATCTTTCACTTTGGACTCTAGGACTTGACTTTCAAATATCTGAGCTATGCTTTTCTCCTGTTCTGGAACTGAAGTCAAACTCTTAGCCTGATCCACAGTAGAACTCACCTGACCAGTATCTAGTTTTGCATTTTCATCAAGTCCAATATGGCATTTCACAGAAGGTTCTGAGGGCTGGTGTCCTGAACTAGGTGTCTGTTTTCTGAGCAGCACTCCACTTTGTGTCTCCATGTTTCTCAGCAGAGCCTCTTGCCCCATTACAACCCTTGAGTCCATGGTCTCTGGCTCTTGAAAGTCACTTTCTATTTCAGATCCAGTTAGGACTTTGATCCGCTCCATTTTCACAGGACCTCGTCTGCAGCCTCCTCTACCAAACCGCCCTGTTGGTCGGCCGATATTTCCAGAATGCCCTTCTAATTCAAAACTTGCACCCTCAGGCTGTGGGCGAGGAGAAGTGGATGGTTTGGCCATTACCAGGCGGGGTCCAAATGGAGTACATATTGGGGAGAGTTTTGGAGGGCTGCTGGGAGAAGGACTGGAGGCACTGTCTGTCGGAGTTGAGGCTGAAGAGCTGGATGTTTGACCAGACAGATCTAAAAGATTAAAGGGAAAAGAATGATTACATTTTATTTGATATATGAATATCTGCATAGAACATTTCTGTGGCAAAGAAAATATTTATACAGTGTTTTACAGCAATTAGAAACATCCTAAAAATAGAGTATATTATAAAAATCCTTTTTGACAAAGAATTATGAAATGCCTAGTAAATTACTTTAAACTTCAATCAGCCAACTGATCTCTCTTTATCCATCTATGCTGCCCTAAAGAGGAATGGTAGTGCCACTTAAATGTCACTGTATAAAATATTCAGTACAGTCTTGCAAAAGGTCATCTGAACTGCAGTTATATAAAGTGTTTTAAAATGAACTGCATGCAACAAATCCAGCAAAACAAACCAAATTCTAGCCAGAAGTAATGTAATGTATGGTGGGATAACATTACATACCAAAACATACTTGAGCAACTTGTGATCCCACAACCATTTGGTAAGATTTTTTTCTACATAAACTTGTCCACAAGTCCTGATCAAACTTAAAAGATATCATGACTAAACTATTGTACTTGTATTCAGGAGGAGTGAGGGCTTTTTGCTGGGGGTGTGATGAGGCCTGAATGGTCAGCCCCGTGGGGAGCATTTTAATGTCTAGGGAGTAATTGGACGTCTTTGAGAAACAAGGCTCTTTTTTTGCCTGCACGGCAAACTCAGAGTGACAGCATGGATTTTAAAGAGAGCAAAATAAGCAGCAGTGTCAGCAGAAATCTCTTTTTTTCCTCTCAGGATTTCTAACACAGCTGCATGCACAATGTGAATTCATTTAAATGAAAAGGATAGAAAAGTAAAAGTGTATGTGTGAGTACATGTACTCAGACAACTGAATTAGGGAAATACCTAACATTTTATTGTTAAAGAGAATGGAAATGTCATCTGTCATAATTACAGTAGTCAACAGAGATGATAGAGGCAGTGATAGTAATGTAGCTCATTATACTCAACAGATGCATGACATTCACATGACATTCAGTGCATGTTGCATTTTTCTAAATGATTAGCACAGAGTAGTTCCAGCTCTTCACCCAACTGCGCTGATTATCTGACAGCTTGGTCTGTTGCAAAATGGAGTTGTTAGATTATTTCCCCCTTTTCGCATCAATCTCCTAAAATCTCCCAGCATTACAGTAACCTTTCAATAAACTTAAAGAGCAGATCATATGGGTTTTTAAAAAAATATCTGTTTTGCAGTTTGTTACATAGCTATCCTTCAATGTAAACAGTCTGCAAATTTGTTAATCAAAACAGTACATGATAATTTTTTTTTTTTCTTTGCCATATCTCCATGCAGTTTATTGCACTTCAACATAGGCTCTCGCATGAGTCGACGCTAAATACAACCTGTCTTTGTCTTGCACAATTCTCATTAAAACTTGTGGTCTGACATCATATCTCGCCAGCACTGATGACATCCATGTTGTTCTTGGATGTCCTCTTTTCGTCTTGGACGTTCAGGTTGCTTATAAATAAAGATATTGTCTCTCAAAAGAGTCAATTCTGAACTGCCTTAACAAGTCATCATATTTACGAATCTTCTGCCTGTTACCGATATACGTCACTAGGTAACACATTACCATAATCCCCGCCTGCACGTGAAATACGAACACTCTGACCTGCCCACAAACACTTCCTCTAGTAAGTTTGTTTACATTATGTCGAGAAGACGCTGTGTTCTGCTCTGTGAAAGCAACTTTTTGTTTTAATTGCCGAAAGATGATAATGTGAAGAATCAGTGGTTAAAATTAATTTTCTCCAAGATAACACAGCAATTCAATTTGAACATTTGGTTGTGTGTTCGTCATTTTACCGTGGAGGCTTGTCCATGAAAGATAAGCCCGTACCTTCTTTATTTAGACCAACAAGTGTCTCCGAACCACAACCTGTAAGTACGATTAATACGTTATGTGTAAATTTCAATTGAGTGCTCAAAATATCGAGGCTTTTGTGTTAATATGCTATGTATACCTAGTGCAGCTTTAGGTTTCCACTTTCCAGGTAAACCACGATAATTCTGATAATTCTCTGTGAACCCACTATTTCCTAAGAATGTGTTGATTAATGTAGACTGTTGTTGTTCTAATTACTTCAATTAATAATAAAGAATGTAGACATTTTGGTTTACAAACTTTATTGTTTATCCACTTTATCCACCATTATTGTTTTGTGAAGTGTTTACAGTTTTGCAGTTAAACTTTAGCTGTGGGCACAATTCATCTGCATTGTATACGGAAAGACCAATCACAACAGACTTGGCCAGCTGACCAATCAGCGCAGAGTAGGCTTATGAAAGGGAGGGGTTTACAGACCTTAAGCTCAGAACGGCTTCAAACAAATTGTTTCGAAATCATTGCAAAATGATTCTAGTTTTAAATGTATATTCTGAGAAAATTACAACATTTTCTGACCTTAGATGCACTTAAACCTGTTGTAGGACACTTTAAAATACCGTATGACCTGCTCTTTAATGTGGATTATTATCAAAATCTTTTCTTTTTGACATTAACGTGTTGTATCCTCAACTTTTTTGATTTTGTTTTTAAAAATACACCACTGAAGTTTTGCTGGAAGCTCTGACAAAGATTTTCTAAGTTTGTCCTTACAACATCAAAGACTTGGCATGCAAGCCGATTAACCCGAGCACTTGAAAACATCTGCAACAGTATTAGGCAAAGTTGCAGACCTAAATAACCTGAAGTAATGCAGGCTTGCTGACATACACACACACACAAGCACACTTCCTGCCTATATACACTCCTTTATATTGACGTTTGCATCTCTGTGTTTTTCCTTTCCCATTTTGTCCATTGTCTTCTTTGCCCTTCTCATCATGTGTATCACTCTCTTTCTCTGTATCACAATCTTATTCCCCTCCCACTTGTCTCCTTTTGTGTCCTAAAACCATCACCAGAGGGCAGATCCATTTTATTGTGCCATAATAGTGTGTATCATTGTGTGTACAACAATTTGAGCTAAATTGTGTGTGTGTGTGTGTGTGTGTGTGTGTGTGTGTTTGTGTGTGTGTGTGTACTTGACAGTGGAGACTATAGGCTAATTGTTCTGCTTAGTCATGATTCAAAAAGATAACGTCACGCCTTCTGTTTTCTGCACAAGGGAGCACTGTTTTGGAGCTGTATGCAAAGTGATTCTTGTGTGTGTGAGTGTGTGAGTGTTCACAAGTAAGAGGGGCCTTTGTTGCCTTAAAAACGTCATTTGCAGAGCAAAATCACTATTGGGAAAGGCAGCAGTGTGTTTTTTGTTTGTACTTGTGTGTGCAAGTTCTGCACACTTTGTCCTACTCCAAGTTACACCTGCTCGAGGCACCTCCTCAAATAAAACAACAGATGGAGTTATGGTTGTGTATGCGACCGTGTGTCCGACCTCTTTCTTGATTGCCCTTCACTCTCAAACCCCTGCTGTTTGCCAGGTAGGATGAGCAGGTGGTGTTAGAGTTCAATGTTTTGGATCCAAAATCTAAAAACTGTTTTACTGTCAAACACAATGTGGAACAATGGAAGTGAGTGGATATCACCACCATTCCAAATGCAGTTTCAATGCTTACATACAGCAAGTTGTGAGGAATATCTGGTGCAAGAGAGGGATTCTACAAAATCGTTTTCCATTGCGTTCAATAGACGTCAAACATCACGTTCATTGACGCAACAATTATTGCAATGAAGAAAGATATGCATTGTTATGATTTTCTGACTTTCTGAAGCAGTGGCTGACTGAACAATGCTTTGTCCTTAGAGACAAGTGAATCTGAATGATGAAACATCCCTGTTATCTTACCAATAGATTCCCCAATGATAGGTCTCTCGTGTCAGCTGCAATATGATACTTGTCAACAAATAAACCTTTCATACCTAAAAACTCTAGCTTTTTCTCTGAGAAAGTATATGTGGAACTGGCCTTGTTAATACATGCTTAATACATACAAGACAAATTAACCCCAATTGTCTGATCATCCAGTGCCTGACCTATCTGATTCCTTGGCATGTGTGTGAGTGTGTATGTGATGTAATTGAGAGGGACTGAATAGAAGCAGGCCACGCAAACCCGATCAACATCCACTCAGCTTATCTTGCTCTCATACTGGGCCAACACATTATTCAATTAAAGAACATCTCTGGTACTTTCTCAGTGCTTTTAAATATTCAATAGCAACAACAAAATGCAAACCAACTGAAAATGGAAAGCTCTTGTTTTTGTAACAAATGAGTGTGGATTGTATTATAGCTGATGCACCTATTCTTTTCTGAGCACGCAAAAGTAACATCAAGTATATTTTAATGCTGACAGTAGAAATTATACACAAAACTGCATCTTTGCAAGGTGGGCCTGCAAAAATGCTGTCATATTCCACTCTGCTATTCAATACCACACCCTTATCACCAATAAACACAAACATTATTGTCCCATCATGCCATCGTGTTTTGTGACGCCCAATTCGACACATAAGAGGCGACTACAAATTTTACGAGCACTTGGTCCCAGGTCTCCTTTCTTCTTATTAGTTCAGTTATCTAAAGATAGTGCCGACAAACTGTCACACATGAGGGTTCTCTTTTTTAGGGCAATCTTTCCGCTCGTTCAAACACACACGTACACGCACGCCTGGAAAATTCCATGCCTTTTTGCAGATTGTGCTTTCTTCGCTAATTATTTAATGTGATAAGCCTATCTAAGCACACTAAGGGTCCCAAACATCCCAGAAGACAGTCTGATAAGCATTCACTGCATCAAGACAATTAACTCCATTACAAGCCATGTGCCAAGAATTTAATCACCTACCATTAGCACAAGATGGAGTAACCAAAACAGTTTGTGTTAAAGCTACTAATCAAGCACATACGGGCATCATTCCCTAGACAAACAGCATCTATATCTTATCCTAAAGTAACATTAGATCAGTGTCATTTCATGCAGGCATGTTACGGACACCTATGCACTTGTCCTAAACAGCCTTGATTCCAAGTGATGCTGTAACTTGGGGTCCTGAGAGTGATGCTGTGTCATGCTCTTGTAATTGCAGACAGCAAGGAGGAGTGTGTGTGTGTATGTGTGTGTACTACAACCACTTAGCGCACACAATGCTCTTTTAGGACTCTGCTGGATGATGTTTCTGGGTGCGGCTGGAAGTGTTCCTGATTTCTGGTTTACTGTCCTAGCAGATAATTACATTAAACGCATGCTTTCAGCCGAGCATCCTTTGTGTACTTCCACATACGTCCTTCATGTAGCATGCTGTGAGATGTGTGTTTGCTTACCTGGTCCTGGCAGCTCTGGCTGTGGGTCTCCAGAGTCTAGAAGGCCCTGCGTGGGGCCGCTTCGATGTGCAGTCTCACCGGGCATCTCTGTGTAGCACAGCCTCTGACGCACTGCCTAAAAAACAGGAGCCAGTAAACTGAGGACAGAGAAAACGAGTGTAGGATGTTGCCTCCTCAGCGCAAAGATACAGATCCGTGTTCACTGCGTGTGCATTGATGTCAGCATGCATGTGAGAAAGAGAGAGAGAGGGGCTGCAGAGCCACGCCGGTAACAGCATGGGAAATCTGAGAGTGAGCTGCAGTATTCTCTCTGATTACGAGAGAGCCCGCCCCAATCGGACTCTCTGTCGCTCTCATTACCCCTCCCTTCCTCACTCTCCCCCTCCCTCTCTCTCTCTCTCTCTTGCTCTCTCTCCTTCCCTCCTGCTCTCCCTTCGGCAAGTGGGTCTTGGACAATGATGTCAGCAGATTTCTGTATCTCTTGGAGGCTGGGGGATAGTAATACAAAACACAGCAGGCAAAAAGATAGAGATGCTGTGAGCTGAAAAAAACAAAATCTAGTCTGATAACCTGAAAAAAAATATGTTTGAACCAGCCTAAGCTTGTTGGTTTTAGCTGGACTCCCAGTCTGGCTAAGCTGGTATTTAGTGTCTAAAACTCCTCTAAAACCATCAAAACAGATTGGGAGACCTGCTAAATTTGGCGTTTAGGGCAGTTCAGGTCCTCCCTCAAAACTGGGTCTCCAACAGATATCAGCTATACCCAGATAGATACTACAATACAATACAATAGCTTTTTACATAGTGCATAATAAAACAAATTTGATGTCATTTATTTTACTTGATAAACTGTTAATTAGTAATAATTTTAAAATGTGAATAATTGAACATCATTACAACTGACATCATTAATAACATCATTCATAACTAAAATAAATGATACATTTATTACTTGATTACATTAAAGATTATTGTGAATACATGTAGGGTAAGTGATCATCAGGATAATCTGGTATCTGTATACTATGCTAGTACATAGGCTAACTAAAACAGACATTAAAGTTAATTCGTGAATTAAAATTTCATGATATTTACTCACCCCCCATGTCATCTAACATGTTCATGTCTTTCTTCAGTTGAAAAGAAATGAAGGTTTTTGAGGAAACATTCCTGGATTTTTCTCCATATAATGGACTTCAATGGGGATCAATGGGTTGAAGGTCCAAATTGCAGTTTCAGTGCAGCTTCAAAGGGCTCTACAAAATCCCAGTTGAGGAATAAGAGTCTTATCTAGCCAAAAAATATATACTTTTATTTACTTTTTAACCACAAATGCTTGTCTTGCACTAGCGATGCACAGTGCGGTCCACTCACCACCAGATGTCGCTCTCACCATGTCACTACGCTCAGACTGTTGCACTACACCCCGGACTACATTCCCCGTCACCCAGCGCGCTGATTGGGTCAGCACCTGTGACCAATCAGCGGCGCTATAAAAGCCCCGGACTTTCCCTCAGGATCTCACAGAGTATTGTTGTTGTTATTATCATTGTTAGCGTTCCTAGTTTCCTTGTTCCCTAGTTTCCTTGTTCCCTAGTTCCCTAGTTCCCTAGTTCCCGAGTTCTTAGTTCCCTGTGTTTAGTTCCCTCGCCTGGCCTTCTCGTCTCGACTGTCTCGCCGCCTGCCTAGTGGACTCTAGCTCGTTTCTTGGATTATTCTCTTGTCTCATCCCTTTGCTGATTACGTTCGCCTTGGATCGACTCACGCCCGCTTCATGGACTTCTATTGTGCCTCGCCCTAACATACCTGTTTGTTGTTGTTTTGACTCTGCCTGTTTTTCGACCATGTCTCTGTCTCGTCCCTTGAATAAAAGCTCGCAGATGGATCCGCTCGCCTCTCGTCTCTCATTCACTGTTACAGTAGGATTGCTTGGGCTCCAAATGGAGACTTGATTTTGAGGGAGGACCTGATTTTCGGCATGAAATGGAAGTTGCGATTATTGTGATGTATATCAAAGTGAATCTGATTCCCGAACAAGAAAAAATGTATTGCAGGATGTAAGTTTTTTCCATTGGGAATTGATTGGATTATTGTCGTTTGCTATTCTTGCAATCTCATGTGAGTGTCAGGTTGCTGGAGAGGAGGGGTCATTACAGATGTTAATGATCAATAAAATATCTAACAATGTGCATGGATAGATGTCTTTAAAGCGCAGTGTGTGTGTATATATATATATATACTCTACTAGTCAAAAGTTTTTGAACAGTAAGATTTTAAAAATTTTTTTTTTAAAGTAGTCTCTTCTGCTCACCAAACCTGCATTTATTTAATCCAAATAATAGCAAAAACTATTAATTGAAATATTTTTACTGTATATTAATATAACAGTTTTAAAATGTAATTTATTCCTATGATTTCAAAGGTGAATTTTTAGCATCATTACTTCAGTCACATGATCCTTCAGAAATCATTCTAATATTCTGATTTGCTGCTCAAAGACATTTATTTTTATGTTGAAAACAGCTGAGTAGAATGTTTTCAGGTTTCTTTGATAAATAGAAATAGAAATCTTCTGTAACATTATAAATGTCTTAATCATCACTTTTGATCAATTTAAAGCATCCTTGCTAAATAAAAGTATTAATTTCTATACCCCCACCACCACCACCACCACACACACACAAATACTGACTCCAAGCTTTTGAATGGTATAGTGTATAATGTTATTTCAGATAAATGCTGATCTTTATATCTTTCTATTCATCAAAGAATCCTGAAAAAATAATGTACTCAGCTGTTTTAAATATTAAAAATAATAACAATAAAAAAAACATGTTTCTTGAGCAGCAAATCAACATATTAGAATGATTTCTGAAGGATCATGTGACACTGAAGACTGGAGTAATGACGCTGAAAATTTAGCTTTGATCACAGAAATTAATGACATTTTAAATTAAATTCAAATAGAAAGCAGCTATTTTAAATAGTAAAAATATTTCACATTACTGGGTTTGCTGTATTTTGGATCAAATAATTAAAATGAAAAAATAAAAATAAAAAAAAAAACATTAAAAATATTACTGTTCAAAAACTTTTAACTGATGCATATTTATTTATCATTATTTTTTTAAATCCATGTGCACAAGTAAAATTTAGTCAAAAATATTAATGTCCCCACCTCCTCGCAATGAACTTTTCTGATGACGGGTTCACTGGCACGAGCATGGGACAATAATTCATAACCCTTCAGCAACCTGTCACTCACATGAGATTGCAGCAATTAGCTAACGACAACAATCAAATCAATTCTCAATGGACACAATCAAGTCCCTCTGTAAATGTTGTCTTGGTCAAGAAGATATTTTTCAATATGTTTCACAGTAAGGAAAAAAAGAGAAAAGAAAAGAATGCAATTTCCATTTCATGCCAACATTAAGACCAGCAGACCAGCAATGGGTGTGTTTTTTTCAACAAGAAGCGGTTACGTGATAGCCACACTGCAGAGAAACAATAAAATAATGTTCTCCACATCCATCTCGCTATACAACACATAGTCACTCCCAAGGGAGCATGGCATCAGTTTTGGTTTTAGCATCATGCATTTAGCATTATGCAGTTTGTTCCAGGCACAGATGTTTGTTTAGTTGTGGCAGGCTGTTAGTGAGATATTATAACTATAATATATTGTGCTACATAATATGTTAAATTCATAATGCAATTTATAAAACAGTTTTGGAGTACCCTAAAATGACAGAAGTGAGAGGCCAGAGAAATACTCTTTCTATGATATTATTATTTCAAATCAACAAGATAAAAACAACATCTTTAAAAATCAATGGAACTGATCTTCATGAAAGTGAGAGTGAGGGATACTGCAGTAAATTTAGCTACAGTGTACTGGGCTATGTTTCCACGGCAACTGTGGGGGAGAACTCATGGATGCTTTAGAAAGGGAATCCAATATTCAGCAGCTTCCAGCACTGGCAGGACCTAGGGACTTTCCTGAGTTTTTCTTCTCTTTCTGCCTCTCACTTTCTGTTTCAAGCATCCGGATTGTTCTCTGGAATTTTAGGGAACTGGATGACTGGAACAGTCAGACAGGGTACTTATTCACTTCTCTCAATACAATTATATATAATAAAAGTGAAACTGAATAAGGACAGAGACAAACACATAAAGATGACTCACTAATTTGATTACTTCCAGAAAAAGGGTCACAGGATTTCCTGGTAAAATGATAGATCAGTTTACTCAAAAATGCAGACATTACAAGTATGTTTATATGTGCTTAATAAACATGTACTGTCAAAACCATATGCATTAATAGGGAGTTGGTTCTGCTTTTGCCGCTGTAACAGTGTAACAGTTTTGTGCAGGCCAGTTAAGTTTTTCAACACCAGACTCAATAAAACATTTGAAATGGGTGCTAAATTCAGAAGACCCAATAAAAAAGACAAGAGAGGGGCATCTATCATAATAGATAAACGGTCAAATAAACAGAATGAGAGATGTGTAGATCAAATGAGGAAGAATAACTACTCGTCACCTTCTCTGTAGCCTGCAGAGAGGTCAGCTCTCCTTCATTCTTCAAGGCTCTTCAGAGGGGCCCCTGCATAACGCAGTCTGACTGAACTAACCCGAGCTGGGGTCAACCTGCCCTTGAAGGAAGGACTAAAACAAAAACTTGTTTTCTCTGGCAGTGATGTCACTGAAACATGCAATGAAAGGCCTTACAAAAAACGGCATCTAAATATCCATGACAGGGGCTGGGCTACGTAATGTCCTATCATAATGCAAAGTAACAAACAATTTTTTAAGCAAATAATTCAAACCAGAGATGTATTTTTCTTATAATAGGCTAGCAGTGGCAGTTATGCCATGATGCATGATTCCCCAAAGAATCTTTAAGTGAACAGTTCTTGAAACCCTTTTTTTCTTATTGTGTAAAACATTTTAACATTACAAAGACATGTGCGGCATTAGAATAACTATCCCTTGCTTCATCCCTTGAAAATTTTCTGATTTCTAGCAGGTGAACATACTTTTTCCAGCAGGGGATGGTAAAGTTTGGCACAGGGAGCAGTTTGGAAAAAAACTTACCCAGAGTTCACTTTGAGCCAGCTGGGTAGACTAGTATGGAGTCAAAATAGGGCCATATATATCTGCAAAATAAAACAATGTTTTGCAAACAAAAAATATGTTTTGCAAATAAAAAAAGAGTATTGAGAAAAAAAATTGCTTTTTTGCAAGTAAAAAAAAATAATTGCAAAAGAAAAGTTAACCCCTGAGAGAAAAAATAAAGTTTAGCAAAGTAAAACTTAAGCAGCATTGACTTTGCAACACATATTTCCCTTTGCGCCGCTCCTTTAAATCCGCGTTTCAGTCATCCGTGCCTTTGCGACGCAAGCTTTCCTTTGCGCTTCATTTTTCTTTGCGCCTCGCTTTGTGGCACTGATTTGACGTGGGGGAGGGGTCAAGAGGTTGGGGTGTGTACAAGGGACGAAGGCGCGTCAGTCTCGTTAGGTCATCAGCGCGAGCCCCGGATCTCAGGTATGTATTATTGATCGCTTTCTTCTTCTTATTATTAGACTCCTATATTATTAATAACAGATACTTCAGACCGGCCCAAATAAGGCTGTCACGATTAACAGACATTATATTGTACATGATTTATGAACAGCTTGTGGGTGAAATAGGTAAAATACTGTTGCACCCGAAAGCTAGAGGTCGCTCTCGTGCGAAATTATTATTAATAATTATTATTAATATACTTTATTATCATGAAAATACCTGAGGAGGTTTTAGGAATATTGATAAAATGATGTCCATATGCATTTCCTATAACTAACGTTATGTGTGTTATTGTCTTCCTCTACTGCGCTTATTTTGAGTTTTCGCACGAGAGCGACCTCTAGCTTTCGGGTGCAACAGTATTTTACCTATTTCACCCACAAGCTGTTCATAAATCATGTACAATATAATGTCTGTTAATCGTGACAGCCTTATTTGGGCCGGTCTGAAGTATCTGTTATTAATAATATAGGAGTCTAATAATAATAAGAAGAAAGCGATCAATAATACATACCTGAGATCCGGGGCTCGCGCTGATGACCTAACGAGAGGGACGCGCCTTCGTCCCTTGTACACACCCCAACCTCTTGACCCCTCCCCCACGTCAAATCAGTGCCACAAAGCGAGGCGCAAAGAAAAATGAAGCGCAAAGGAAAGCTTGCGTCGCAAAGGCACGGATGACTGAAACGCGGATTTAAAGGAGCGGCGCAAAGGGAAATATGTGTTGCAAAGTCAATGTGGCTGAAGTTTTACTTTGCTAAACTTTATTTTTTCTCTCAGGGGTTAACTTTTCTTTTGCAATTATTTTTTTTACTTGCAAAAAAGCAATTTTTTTTCTCAATACTCTTTTTTTATTTGCAAAACATATTTTTTGTTTGCAAAACATTGTTTTATTTTGCAGATATATATGGCCCTATTTTGACTCCATAGACTAAACAGAGCGTGGGCACGATTTCGTGAAACTCTCGTCAGATAATGAGCCGTCGAGTCTGTGTTTAATTGACGATTATCGTCTACAATAAATTAATACTGGAAAATTGTTTTGCATAACATTTTGAACTATGTCTATATTATACAACAGTTAAGTCCTCGAAGTTGCTGGTGCAGTGTTCAAAGCGCTGAAACTTAACTGTTTTATTCAATATTTCATTTTTTTTTTGACAAACTATTGACTGCTTAGTAGGGATGACATCGTCACGCCAGTAGATGGCAACAAGTGTCTGTTCTTTATGAGCGAATCGTTGAATCATTAAACCGATTCGTTCGAAACTGATTCAGTCAGGAATGTCCATTATTTGTAGTATCACGTGACTCAGAAACTTGTTTGGTTTTCGCTAGCGGGGGAGCAAAATCGACAAAGTAACCTGGAATATTGTGTCTGAAATGTAAGTTACGCAATTTTAACATTTTATTTAACTGTTGTGTTGGTTGGCAGTCTATCCAGAAAAGATGTAACGTTAGGACTTTTTGATGTCTGTCCTAAAATATTTGGATGCTTGTCATTGCGTTACATCAACCAAGTTGGTTTATTTATTTTTAAGAAATAGACCAAAGACTTTCAAAGCAATATTTAATTTCGTTAGGTTCCGAATTATACATCAATAGCCATAATTAAGAAAGGTTAACGTTCGTGTTTAAAGGGATAGGTCACCCAAAAATGAAAATTGTGTCATTATAATTACTCACCCTCATGTCGTTCCACAGCCATAAGACCTTCGTTCATCTTCGGAACACAAATTAAGATATTTTTGACAAATTCCAAGAGCTTTCTGACCCTGCATAGACGGCAACACAAATGACACGTTCAAGGCCCAGAAAGGTAAAAATAGTCCATGTGACGACATCTCTTCCATGTCAGTCTTCGTTAAATATTATACATTTATATATAAACATATTTATTGTTACTTGATAATAGACAGCTCATTATTAAAAAGACATTTGTTAGATTCTGATCTATATCAGGACATTAGCTCAGCACCACAACAAACCATAGCTCAGTGTCTGTTTATTAAGTCTTAAATCATAGCAACTGATAGAAAAATAAATTAACACCAGTTTCACATTTCATCAGCATTCTATGCTCATTACACAAAATACTGAGATATAGAACATCACAGCATGACTGCAGACAGACAGCCAACATTAGCAAACCACATTCAGCAAAATACAGCAATGAGTCACCATATGCCCTCTGATGAAAATACAAGATTAGTTTTTATTAATAACACGCACTGGAAACAGAGATGAAAGTCTTAAGTGAAGAAAATCCATTCTGTGCTCAAAATCTTTCAAGATTTCAGATGGAAAGTCTATTCTTCATAAAGAGAATGTAACTTCAGTAAACAGGTCTAAACACACCAAAATTCAATGATGATGACCATTCCAAAATAAATATTTAAAGGAAAATATTTATTAAAATCCAATATGTATTCTTACATACTGCCCTTGTTTTACGCATATTCATTAAATCACAAGCATATTTGCAAATGTACAGATATCAGGTGAGGCAAGTATAGTTATTTTACTTCTTTTTTTAATTCACACCAATAGAGTGGTGCTTTCTAAGTGTAATGAAAGTATCCTTAAGTACTAAACTCTCAGTCCCTTTTACCATAAATATTTCCAACCCAACAACTGTCTCCTTGGCAACAAGGAAAGCTCCATGTGTTGTCTAGGCAACTGCATCAAAAACAGATGGTGTATGTATTTATTATAAGTGGAAGGAGAGAGTGTGAACGTCCAGTTGTTTGTAAGGACGTGGACGATTACCACAAAGCTCTGATAATTTAGTTGTTTTCCCCCTGTGGTAAACATTGCTTATGCCCTTCAGATCAGTCACGCTTTTATTTCACAACATATGCCTAGCTCTTTGGCTCTGAGTTTTTTTTTTTTTGGGAAGGCAGCGGATACACGACTCTGTTGCTTCCGAGCATCTGCTGATTCCTGGGGGCTCTGCTTTCTGTTCATGCAGAGATTGATCACAGCTCCCAGACGCATTTGATTTCCACTCTGATGTTCGGGTGGATCGCGGTACTTGAGGATGCTGCAGCAGTCTCTAGTTGTGTGTATATGTAGAACTCAATATCTGTCATTCCCTCACCTGTAAGTCATGCTTTTGTCTGGGGCTGTTAATATCTATGAGCAGCTTGTGTCAAAGGCATTTAACATTATTGACAGGCTTGATGGCTCATTTAGCCATGTCCTCAGCCACTGCCTTCCCTAATTTGTCTTTCAAGTAAGCCACTTTCTGCCAGTCGGACTTCAGCTCCAGCCATTCAAAGTACGGCACCTGTAGGAGAACACATATGAAGTGAGGTTGTGACACATCAGTGTGTTTGAGAATGTCTGTTCAACATTTACTGCTTTTTGAATCATTTCAATAGCAATCCATGGAATCTGAAGTTTCCAGAACAGTTCCAGAATGATTCTAAACCTAGGATTTGCTGCACTGGCAAACAGTAAGCTGTTTGGTTTCAAAGTGACTTTTGCCAAAATTAGAGTAATGTGACCGCAAAATCAGTTGTAGTAGATGGAGAAGTGTTATGAACTCTGGCGCATTAAAATGGCTGTTGTCAGCTAGCGCATCAAATGGAAAGAGCATTATGTCATCCATGTGCTCAGTTGGAAGTCAAGACGAGTCCAGCCAACTCTATCTAACTGTACCCCAGGAGGCCGAGGGCTAACAGGATTGGCCTACATGCTGCAGACAGAGCCTGAGTCCTTTTCCACAGTTCTGTCTTTACTGCCGCTATTTATAACCCAAAGCCAGGGGGGACTGCCTGCCATGTAATAGCTGTGACAATAGGAATAGAGCTAATCAGGCTAACTACACCAGTATTATAATAAGGAGAGCATGTCAAATAAGAAGTGTATTGTGACACTGAAGACTATCATTAAATGATGTACAGCTAATACTGACCATCTAACCCCTAATGGCTAATTACAGCATGCTTACAAAATCAGCTGACTTTTGTGTAGTAAACACTGCTGACCTTGCAGATTATTAAAACTCATTTACCTGTTACAATAACTATAATGTTAACTATAAAGTTTTAATAATCGTTCTAAAGGGCTGTTTTGTAGCAAGTATAACTATAATACATATAATGTTTTAAAGGAGAAGTCCACTTCCAAAACAAAAATGTACATATAATGTACTCACCCCCTTGTCATCCAAGATGTTCATGTCTTTCTTTCTTCAGTCATAAAGAAATAGTTTTTTTTAGAAAAACATTTCAGTATTTTTCTCCATATAATGGACTGATATGGTGCCCCGATTTTTAACTTCCAAAATGCAGTTTAAATGCAGCTTCAAAGGTCTCTAAACAATCCCAGCCGAGGAAGAAGGGTCTTATATAGCGAAACGGTCGGTTATTTTCATAAACCAAATACAATTTAAATACTTTTTATTCTCAAACGCTCGTCTTGCCTTGCTCTTGTTGAACTCTGTGTATTCTGCTTCAAGACAGTTAGGGTATGTCAAAAAACTCCAATCGTATTTTCTCCCTCAACTCTACATCGCTGCAGAAGTACCGACCCAGTTTTTGCAAAGTAAACATGCTAAGAAGATCAAACTCCCTTAACAAAAAAGGTAAAACAGCGATACAGGATGATTTTGAAGTTGAGGGAGAACATGAGATGGGAGTTTTTCAACATAACCTAACTGTCATGACCCGGAACAAAAACAGTTTAGGCAGAGTGAGACAAGACGAGTGTTTGACATTAAAAGTATATAAATTGTATTATTTTTATGAAAATAACCGATCGTTACACTAGATAAGACCCTTCTTTCTCAGCTGGGATCGTTTACAACCGCATTTGGGATCATTTGAAGCCGCATTTAAACATTTTGGAAGTTAAAAATCGGGGCACCGTAGCAGTTCAATGCTGAAATGTTTTCCTCAAAAAACGACTGAAGAAAGAAAGAAAGACATGAAAATCTTGGACGGCAATGGGGTGAGTACATTATATGTGAATCTTTGTTTTGGAAGTGGACTTCTCCTTTAATAATTCACCGCCTTGGAATTATAAGGTTCTATCTGCATTCTGAGCACTTTTGAGATATTGAGCTTCAAAGTTTTTGCGTTCCATATGTGATAAGAATATGTGAATAACTTAATTTTGACAAAAAAAAATGGCAGATAGAACCTTAAAATTCCAAGGCTGCAAATTGTTCTAATTCTATCAGAATAAAGAAGTCACCACAACTATATAAAGACTAAGGTGAACACTATTGTTAAAAATCACGTTTAGTCGGGGTTTCGTTTTAGTCGATGAACAATAAAAACATTAACAGCCATTCAGAATGTACTCAACATCGAAGAGCTTGAACTGTTAAAGCAGCAGACGACAAACAGTGCATGCTTACAATAAAGAGAATGTTATTGTGCGTTGACGTAGACGTCAATATAGTTACAGTTTGTGTAAACAGACCTTGATTCTATGAAACGTCAAGATAGCACTGTAATCACTTTCAGAACAATTTTTTCAGCTTATTAAAGGCTGATTTATACTTTTGCATCAGATCTATGCTGTAGGCCATGCACTGGTTTTCATTTATACTTCAGCGCTGTCTGTGTCGACGTGCAGTTACACATGGGCTACGTTCACTCAGCAAATGTGGCCCAAAAATACATTTTTTGATCCGTTTTTTTTCCATGACCGTGTGAATAGCACAATCCACATGGAACCTGATCTATTCAGTTTCAATTTGTGCCACGTCCATATGTGGTACTAAATCCAATACAGATGTTTTGCGATGCAACCGCAGTCTGAACAGTATCAGAATTTATTTTCACTTTTACGTCACTCTAGATCAGGGGTGCCCAAACTTGGTCCTGGAGGGCTGGTGTCCTGCAGAGTTTAGCTCCAACTTGCCTCAACACACCTGTCAGGAAGTTTGTAGTATGCCTAGTAAGAGCTTGATTAGCTGGTTCAGGTGTGTCTAATTGGGGTTAGAGCTAAACTCTCCAGGACCAAGTTTGGGCATGACTGCACGAGATCAACATTCATCACGATTCTGCAGCATGGGAGTCACTTCAAAGATTTTACATACACAAATTTATCAAGAAAGTTGCCAAAGGTTGCTAAAGAACTACAGTGAACTAAAGTATTACAGTGACAACACTATACGAGCAATACATGAGGGCTTGTATCATAAAGTTTCAAAACTCTTCTGTCACGTCTTTATTTTTTCACATTGCCCACACATAACTAGCTGGCTTCTGCAGCAGATCACACTAAAAGCATAATTGCTTACGTTATGTCCTCCTTGTTTACTTCTGTATGATGGCGCATGAGTGTATGAGTGTTGCCAAGTCCACAGTTTTCCCATGGAATTGGGCTACTTTTTCCACTGTTGGCGCAGGTTGTTTTTCCCCCAGAGAATGCGATTGGGCTAGTTTTTAACAAGTTTTAAGAAACAATTGGGCAGATTTTGTTGTGAAAACATGGCAACCCTGTTTGTCTTGTCTTTTTGCGCATGCGAGTCAGTTTAGAACCATGATCTGTTCACACTGGAAATCTGATTTTGGCGAAGTTTAAAACAACAAAATCTGAGCAAAAATTAGAATTGAGCACTAAGGCTCGCAGTGTGAATGTAGCCATGTAGACCACCAGTAGGCAGTGTCCACAGGAATATTGCTGGTAAAAGCCGAAGTAGAAGCTGCCTGTTGTGTATGTTGTCGGAGAAACATCAGTAGTGATGGCAGTAGAAGAGAGCTTAAACATTTAAACTGCAGATGACATGTTCTTCCTGAGAATGGGCTTTTATACTTAAAGGAATAGTTCACCCAAAAATTAAAATTCTGTCATTAATTGCCCTCATGTCATTCCAACCCCATAAGACCTTCGTTCATCTTCAAAACACAAATTAAAGGAAAAGTCCACTTCCAAAACAAAGATTTACAGATAATGTACTCACCTCCTTGTCATCCAAGATCTTCATGTCATGTTTTTCCCACACAAAAAGTATTATCGTAGCTTTATAAAATTAACCACTGAGGTCACATGGACTGTTTTAACGATGTCCTTACTACCTTTCTGGTCCTTGGAACATTTCAGTTATGTTGCAGTCTACAGAGGGTCAGAAAGCTCTCCGTTTCAACATAAATATCTAAATTTGTGTTCCAAAGATGAATGAAGGTCTTACGGGTTTGGAACAACGGGCGGGTGAGTAATTAATTTTCAGAATTTTAATTTATGGGTGAACTTTTAATATCAACAGAGATATGTTTTCATCTCTTGTCGTTGTATTTCACTGTGTCTCACCTCCACCACTATAAATCCAGCCAGCTGTAGGTGGCGTTTCTGCATGGCAAAGCGGCCCAGAAGATCCTTGCTTCTAAGGCAAAAGTTAGGAAACTCCCAAGCCACAAATGCTATTCTGCAAATAGACAAACACAACTGTCAAATTTAGAAATCACCTCCATATGTGAGCTTAAGACAAGGCATTCATTTTAACACTCACCTCCGTGCCCCTGCAGGTAAGGCATCACGTCCACCACCTCCAGGTAAATGAGGGGCTTTCAAATTCTCCAAATCAATAGGTTTATTTTCTGAATCTACCACAATCTCTCCATCTGTGGTGAAAACAATCAGCATATTTACAAATTAGCAGCTGGTTCTGTTAGACTACTGCTTAAGGATTCATGATCGATGAATGGAATTAAATCTATGATCTCTGTTATGTCAAAAAAAAGGACTCAACTCGCATCGTTCTGGTATTCACAGTTACTACTCACCTATCGTCCAGCCGTATACAGTTTTGACGGCAGTGCGGAGGGCTTGTGTCCTCCTGTTGGTCAAGCTTTGAAGGGCTGTGTGTAGGCTGCTCTGCAGAGGGGTGCTGACCTCCACTTTACCCTGGGAAGCTGGCAGCAGCACAGCAGGGGATTGAACAGTGATTCCTAAAGGCTCCAGCTGAGCAAAGGCAGAGATATGCAGCAGTTTCAGCCGATAACTCTCAGTCCTATCCACAATGCCACCTGTTGGATAGGTCAGAAAAACTTTATCATGACGACTGCAGACTGACTATCATGTGTACTGATTGACAGCCTTGGTCACTATGAACTGTCCTTGCATGAAAAAGAAGTGTATGGTAATTGACATTCATGCTTGTTTATTCCATTGAAAAAAATAACGGTATACAAGATAAGTCAACATGAGGGTGAATAAATAATGACGATATTTCATTTTGGATTAACATTTCATTAGTTCTTCACTGAAGTGCCTCACACTCACCAAATCCGCATTTATTTAATCAAAATACAGTTAATATTGTGAAATATTAATATAATAAATTCTATTTTTATACATTTTAATCAATTAAATTTATTCCTTTGATGGCAAAGCTCAATTTTCAGCATCATTAATCCAGTCATCAGTGTCACATAATCCTTCAGAAATCATTCTAATATGCTGATTTGGTGCTGAGGAAATATTTATTATTCTTATTAACGTTACTTAATTGTTAATTGCGCTTGCTTAATATTTTTTATGGAAACCAAGAATTTTTTTTTGCTTTCTCTGCATTATTTGAAATATAAATTACAGTGTAAAAATGTAAATGTGTTCTTGCTGAATAAAATAATAATAATAATAATAAAAAAAAAAAACATATTTGCCACAAACAGTTGAAGGGTAGGGTATGTTAGATCTGCCTCATGAAAGTAAAAACAGATACTCCACAATGAGACTATACTGCCATCATGTGTTTCGGATGTGAACAGCAATTGATATTAAAGGAGTTCACTTCCAGAACAAAAATTTACAGATAATTTACTCACCCCCTTGTCACCATCTTGTCAAAATGTTAATGTCTTTCTTTCTTAAGTCGTAAAGAAATTATGTTTTTTGAAAAAAAAAAATAGTGGACTTCTATGGTGCCTGTGAGTTTCAGCTTCCAAAATGCAGTGTAAATGCAGTGTAAAATTCCAGCTGAGAAGGAAGGGTCTTATCTAATGAAACAATCATTTATTTTCTTAAAAAAACCTGACAATTTATGTACCTTTTAACCTCAAATGCTTGTCTTTTCTAGCTCTGCGTGAACTCTGTGCATTCTGGTTCGATACATTAAGGGTATGCTGAAAAACTCCCATCTCATTTTTTGTTTGACCTTTTTTTGTAAAAGATGTTTGACCCTCCTTGCGCATTCACTTTGTAAACACTGGGTCAATACTTCTGCAGCGATGTAGGACTATTTTGAAGTTGGAGGACAAAATGAGATGGGAGTTTTTCCGACATACCCTATATGTATTGAACCGGAATGCACAGAGTTCACGCAGAGCTAGACTAGATGAGCATTTGAGGTTAAAAAGTATATACATTGTCATTTTTGTTTTTTTTGTTTTTTAGAAAATAAACCAAAAAATAAACCTGCGTTTTGGAAGTTCAGACACGTGGGCACCATTGAAGTCCACTATATGGAGTAAAATCCTAAAATGTTTGCCTCAGAAACATAATTTCTTTACGACTGAAGAAAGAAAGACATGAACATCTTGGATGACAAAAGGGGTGAGTAAATTATCTGTACATTTTTGTTCTGGAAGTGAACTTCTCCTTTAATCTCAGTGGGACATAAGAAATGTGAAATCAGCAGTTTTCCCAAAATGAAGAGTACAGCCTTTTCTGAATATTTTTAGCACATTCATTCCTACGCACCTGTAAGTTTCTTCTGGAAGTCATATTTCGTAACAGAGGATATGTAATCAGGATTGGCCTGGTTCAGCACACACAGTGACCAGACCACATCTGTCTTCAGAAAAGGCTCTAAATTCTGAATGGAACCTTCCAAAGCTTTGTGTACCTATAGCCACACAATAAAACATAATTCATACAAGTACATACATAAACACCCTTCACTGCAGTTAATCAAGGATAATAACAACACAATATTACCACTCTTATTGGTTACCTTTTGGTAAAACTCCTCTCCTTTGCCAAGTTGGAAGTTGAGTTTGGCGAAAGATATGATTAGATTACACACCTGCATAGTGCTGTAGTTTCCACTATTGCTCACATAGTGCTAAAAAAACAACAGAGAGGGAAAAAGAAACATGTAGATGGAGACTGGTGAAGGAAAGATGATTAAAATCAAACTAAATGAAAGGTTGCCTTCAAAGAAACTATAATGGGTAGCGTTGATTTGATTAAAAATAATTCCAACCTGAGCAAAGCCTTCAAACAGAGGCAAGTGAAGCCACTTGAGAAAGGCTAAAGACTTGGCACAGCGGGTGACGTCGAGGGAACTCAGTTCTGATAACCTAGGTAATAGCTCCGCCGCTATTCTCTGAAGCACTTGTGTCTGATGAAAATTCAGCTTCCCTTTTATTTAGAACACAATACGATTTTTAGAATTTTTTATACAAGCCTAGGCAAAATGCTGTTTGATGAGGTTAATTTAAAAAAAATTCTCACTGACCATAAGCGTATGCAATGTCAAGCAGCAATGGTGTTTTTAGTTCAAAAGAAGGTTTCTGGTTCAGGTGATATGAGAGAGCACGTAACAAAGGAACGGCCCGTCTGTTTTGAGAGGCGAGTGCAAATGCCACCCTCCGGATATCCTCTGCACTGAAGCTCTCTGCCAACTCCAGAGCCTGGAAAGCACAAGATAGAGTCCAGTGTTTGACAGTCAAGCCTAATACAACCTAACGCAATTTCAAAAGTGTGTTCAAATGTTTGGTTGGCTAGCTGGCTAAAGGTGTTTGTGTGTATGCGCTCACTTTGTCCTCCAGTTTGTCCATGAGAGATGGGGTGAAAAGCATAGCACGGCCCATGAGAATGCTGACGGTACGACTGTCACACAGCTCTGTCCAGCGCAGCTCCAGTTGTTTCAGCAGGGCTGCGGTAAGTGCTTCATTTTCATACCTATCTCACCACAAACAGAAACATTATAAGAACAGACCAGCTACTTACTAGACCAACTACAGTATCAAGAACTTAAGAAGCTTTTACATTTACATTTAGTCACTTAGCAGACGCTTTTATTCAATTAACTTACAAAAGAAGACAATGGAAACCATCAAAATCAACAAAACAGCAACGATATGCAAGTGCTATGACAAGTCTCAGTTTTTTTAATTATATAATAAAAAGAAAACAGATAGAATAGAAAAAGAATAGACCAAGCTAGTGTTAAAGGAGAAGTCCACTTCCAGAACAACAATTTACAAATAATTTACTCACCCCCTTGTCATCCACGATATTCATGTCTTTCTTTCTTCAGTCGTAAAGAAATTATCTTTTTTGAGGAAAACATTTCAGCATTTTTCTCCATATAATGGACTGCTATGGTGCCCCGATTTTGAACTTCCAAAATGCAGTTTAAATGCGGCTGCAAACGATCCCAAATGCGTTTGTAAACGATCCCAGCCGAGGAAGAAGGGTCTTATCTAGCGAAACGATCGGTTATTTACATAAAAAAAATATACAATTTAAATACTTTTTATTCTCAAATGCTCGTCTTGCCTTGCAGTCCTTGAACTCTGGGTATTCTGGCTCAAGACAGTTAGGGTATGTCAAAAAACTCGGACCGTATTTTCTCTCTCAATTTCAAAAATCATTTCAAAATCATCCTACATTGCAGAAGTTCTGACACAGTCTTTGCAAAGTGAACATGCAAAGAAGATCAAACACCCTTAACAAAGAAGGTAAAACAGCGATACAGGACGATTTTGAAGTTGAGGGAGAACATGAGATGGGAGTTTTTCGACATACCCTAACTGTCATGAACCGGAACAAAAACAGTCCAGGCAGAGTAAGACAAGACGAGCGTTTGGCATTAAAAAGTATATAAATTGTAGTATTTTTATGAAAATAACCAATTGTTTCGCTAGATAAGACCCTTCTTCCTCGGCTGGGATGGTTTACAACCACATTTTGAAACGTTTGAAGCTGCATTTAAACTGCATTTTATAAGTTCAAAATCGGGGCACCACTGAAGTCCATTATATGGAGAAAAATGCTAAAATGTTTTCCTCAAAAAACATAGTTTCTTTATGACTGAAGAAAGAAAGACATGAACATTGTGGATGACAAAGGGGTGAGTAAATTATTTGTAAATTGTTGTTCTGGAAATGCAGTTCTCCTTTTAGCCAGGCTCACACTACAGGATTTTAGCCTGATTTTGCCCTGATTTTTCCCTCCCGAGAATCGGAGCAAAAATCTTGTCGAGAACCTCGATCGGCCCCGATGTTCAAATAACCTATACATAGCTAACTTACTGAGGCGGTAATCTAACTATACATATACTATAAATAGTTGACTATACACATGACCTAAGATAGACTATACAAATACTTTACATAATTATCGTGCAAGAATAGATTAAGAATAGAGAGTGTTACAGTTAGAGGGTCGAATAAAGATGGAAGAGATGTGTTTTTAGCTGTTCCTTTAAGGACTCGGCTGCTCGGATTGAGTTGGGCAGGTCTTGACTGATGTATGTATTTGTTCATATCAGTTCATTCAAAGCAGACACATACAACTATTTAAAAGTCTGGGGTTGATAATATTTTTTAAGGTACTTTCTATTGCTTAGCAAAGTTGCATTTATTGGATGGATTTAAAAACAGTAAAACAGTAATGCTGTGAAAATTATAATTTAAAATAACTGTTTTCTGTTTTAATATATTTTAAAAAGCAATTTACTGTATTCTTGTGATGGCAAAGCTGAACTTTCAAATGCTTCTTATTATCAATATTGAAAACAGTAGTGCTGCTCAACATTTTTGTGAAACCATGACACCTATTTCTAGGATTCTTTGAGAATAGAAAGTTCAAAGGAAAATCATTTATTTGATTTTTTTTTTCCAATGTAAAAGTCTTATATATGAAATATATTAAAGATCCCTAACTTTTTAACAGTACTGTATTACAGAGTAGAATTAAGTCAAATCAAATAAATTCAAAAATATATAAAAAATCATTTTTTTGTTAAATTCAGTTAGTCAGTCTTCACGAAGTTATGTATAATTAGACTGATTCATATGCACCAGACCAGTGAATATAGGGGTCATAAAAAAAATATTTTTAATTAGTCTAAAAATTTTAATGTTTTTCTAAAGAAGATTATTATGCTCATCAAGGCTGCATTTATTTTTATTAAAACTCCAAAACAGTAATATTATGAAATATTATTCAGTGTAAAATAACAGTTTTCTATGTGAATATATTTTAAAATGTAATATATTCCTGTGATGCAAAGCTGAATTTTCAGCATCATTACTCCAGGTCTTCAGTGTCACATAATCCTTCAGAAATCATTCTAATATGCTGATTTATTATCAACGTTAAAAACAGTTGTGCTGTTTTATATTTTGTTGGAACCTGTGATACATTTTTTAGGATTCTTTAATAAATAAAAAAAAGTTTAAAATAACAGCATTTATTTAAAATAAAAATCTTTGTAATAATATAAACTACCATTTAAAAGTTTGTGGTCAATACATTTTTATTCTCTTTTTTTCTTTTTAATGAAATTAATACTTTTATTCACCAAGGATGTGTTAAATTGATAAAAAGACGGAAAGACGTGACATATATTGTTAGAAAATATTTATATTTTGAACAAATGCTGTTCTTCTTAACTTTTAATTCATCAAAGAATCCTGAAAAGAATAACAGGTTCCAAAAAAATATTAAGCAGCACAACTGTTTCCAACACTGATAATAAAAAATTATTTATGAAATGGCTTTATTAATTATTTAATGGCTGATGAAAATTCAGCTTTGCTTCACAGGAATAAATTATATTTTAAAACTGATTAAAATAGAAAACCATTATTTTAAATTGTAATAATATTTCACAATATTACTGTTTTTTCTTTATTTTTCACCCCTATAATCATCATCTAGTTCATAATTTTACTAACTAGTCATTCCTAAAATATTCCATTTTAAATTATCATACGGTAATAATGATTATGATTAGGAATCAAGCTTTGTCAAGCAAGCAAATCCCACCCTTGTCGCCGCTGAAAGGCTACCCAGTCCACCAGGTATGCCAAGTGACGGTAGGTGAGGCGCCGGATCCTCCAGAGCACTTCATTCTGGATGGAGCGGAGTAGAGGGGCATCAGAAGGGAGACCCAACATAGTGAGAGCACGTAGAAGACCCACCAGAGATCCATTCCACACTGAGGACACCTGTGAAAGAGCAAAAACAAAGATAATCTTACACTGTCTCAAAATCTGTGACAAGTGGACTTTCAAGTCAATCTTGGTTACCTGAGAGTTCACAGTCTCTAGCATGCTCTTGAAGCGAGGATCCTGCAGGATTTCTTCGCCACCTTTCTCCGTGATCCGCAGATTCAGCTGGACTAGACACCTGGCAGCATCGCTAGCAGATCCGCCTTGCTCTGCCCACAACTGAAGCACTTCCTCTGGGGTGGATGCCTTTTCAACAAGTCGGACTAGTGGTGTTTGATCATATGGCAATGCTGTCTCCTCCATTCTAGCCAGTTCATTGCCCTGACAGAGGTGTCTAGCAGAGGGTCGGATCCATGACAGGGATGTCAGGCACACTGGCTCTGTCTGGTGGACTGTGAAGTTCTGTAGTCGGGCTGAGGCTGTGGCAGCCTGGGGGCAGCGAGGAAACAACCGCGCCCATCTACACAGCAGCCTGGTGGTCATTTTGAAAAGGGGACTTCCTGTATTTAACAACCAGTCAAAACATTTGCACCCGCATCTCACCTGAGCACCTAAGAATCAACCAGACAGCACATATAAGTTTCAGTTGTGAAAAAAAATTAGCTGAGCTTATATAAAAATAGCACCAGTCAGACATCGATGTTTATATATATACATTTCTATGGTGGTGTTGTCTTTAAGCATTTAAAATAGAATTTAGCAAATAGCATTTTTTTTTACTTAAATTATTTTAATAGTGCTGTTGCTTTCTCCGAATATACTGAATCTAATCATCATATAAAGATCTGTCAGATGTCTGAATTACCTGGCTGTCTATCATGGGTTAAAGTCTATTCTGACCTTGCCGATTTGGGCAGGCGCCGCAAAAGGCTTATGAAACTGTCAACATTATCAGCAAGATTTTTCAGCAACCCAGTAAACACTGATGCAGTTAAATAAACATGTTTAAGCGAAACTGAACAGGACCGCGCTGTTACCACCGATAAACCAAAAACTGCTTTCTTACCTTATAAAATCAGGTTTTATAACAGCGGCGACGACATTCACATGTTGGATAAGGATCAGTAGGAGTCGCGGAAGTTTTGCGTCAGTGAACCGGCAACACGTGATTTAGACAGCGCGTTGTGATTGGTGGGCATGCCTACGAGTTACAAAAAGAAACTTGTTAATTGTGGGAGAGTTTACGTTGCAGATGATGTAAATCGTTTGGAAAAATCTGGTTAATATTTTTATTTACTTACAGTAAACAAAATTATAGATGTCTGTTTCAAATTAATTTAGAAAATTTTACCCAACTAATAATGACCTTGCACATAGCCTGTTATTATAATTTTAACAACGTATTTTGGATTTTTTTAAACTTATTATTAATTACTTCCTAAATCCCATATTAACCTCGACCAGTTGAACAATACAGTGACAGATGTGAAACTGCTCGTTTAATTCTTTTATGATTTAAAAATAAATAATATAAAACTGCATAAATTATTCTTGAGCTGACCAGAGTATTTAACGGAGTAGTTCACTACCAGAACAAAAATATTACAGATAATTTCACCACTTTTATCATCCAAGATGTTCATGTCTTTCTTTCTTCAGAAGTAAAGAATTTTTTTTTCTTGAGGAAAACATTTCAGGAATGTTCTCTATATAGTGGACTTCTGTGGTGCCCATGAGTTTGAAAGTCCAAAATGCAGTTTAAATGAGCCTTCAAAGACTCTCAATGATCCCAGCCGAGGAAGAAGGGTCTTATCTAGCTAAATGATAGTTTATTTTCTAAAAAAATGAACAATGTATATACCTTTTAACCTCAAATGCTCGTCTTGTCTAACTCTGTGATGTGCATGCGTGTAATTTTGGTCAATACAGTTAGGGTAGGTTGAAATACTCTCATCTCATTTTCTTCTCCAACTTCAAAATTGTCCTACATCGCTGCAGAAGTATCGACCTAGTGTTTGCAAAGTGAACGTGGAAAGAAGATCAAACGATCTTTCCTAAAAAACGGTTTTGAAGTTGGAGGAGAAAATGAGATTGGGAGTTTTTCGACATACCTTAACTGTATTGACCCAGATTACACAGAGTAGGCATGGACATCGCAAAGCTTGACAAGATGAGCATTTGAGGTTAAAAAGTATATAAATTGTAAATTTCTTTACAAAACAACCGATCTTTCGCTAGATAAGAAACTTCTTCCTCGGCTGGGATCATTTAGAGCCCTTTGAAGCTGCATATAAACAAAATTTTGGAAGTTCAAACTCACGAGCACCATAGAAGTCCACTATGGAGAACATTCCTGAATAGTTTCCTCAGGAAGCATAATTCTTTACGACTGAATAAAGAGAGACATGAACATCTTGGATGACAACGGGGTGAGTAAATTACCTGTAAATTTAGGTTCTGAAAGTGAACGCTAGGGACACCTGCTGTTCGATCCAAATAGGTGCAGGAAAAAAAAAAATCAGGAGTGTGTGACAGCTAAAATGTGTGCTAAATGTTTAAGAGACGCTTGATATATTAACATATACACTTACAGAGTAACCACATGTAAAATAAATAAATAAATAAATTCTTTGTTTTTATGCTCAGCGTTGTTTTATAATGTTTCACATTTTTGTAACTTACTATTTGTAAATTATGAAGTTATTTAGACTGGATACAAGAGGGTGAACGTGATTACTATGGACTAGACAGAAGACAGTGGAGAAGAAGTTTGAAAACAATATTTTTTCACTGTCTGTGGCTCGATTCCGCCAAAAGTAAACCCCTTCTCAAAGCACTGCAATCAAACGAGGCTTCTACTGTCACTAGTGACGTCATTTCACTAAAATGATACAAGCCTCGATAAGCTCCGTCTGGAAGTTTCTGATATTCTCGATAAAAGTTGGAAGGCTCGGTATCAGGCGTATCATCACCACAGTATATACTGGCCTGTACTTACCTTTCAGAACCTATATATTTTAACCTCAATTACTTGACTTGACTGGTTTACTTGACTGGTTTTAATATGATTTAGATTCTGGAAAATAACAAATCTTATTAAAGTTACATCAGTGAACTGTGTAGCCGTGTGAGTTGGAGGTAATATAGGTTTAAAAGTTAATAAACACATAGTTTTCTTTCAGATACGCACAACTTTTTCAAATAAGTAATTAACAAACATTGTTAATGTTTGTTTATATTCGCTAAATATATATTCATTAATTTAAGGAGAGTTTTGAAATCCAGCAAGCGAGAGAGCTATTGCAGGCAGTCTAGAAAAAAAAAATTATAAAGATGACCAGCAGGTGGCAACATTGATTAATTTATTAATCAATTTAATTCACCTTCCACTTGTTCAGTTTTTACTTTTTTTTGTTGATGGTGATAGACATACGTTTATTACTTTTTAAAAAGCTGGCTTGATTGAAATCATATTTGAGCTAGTCTGGTGATTGGTAAGCTCAGCCATAAAGCTCTAGGTTTTGTGTATGGAACAATATAAACTGATTGAATTTATCAAATCCTTCATTAACCGCTCCAGTGGTATTATTCTCTAATGGGAACAGAGTGCACACATGCACAATAGAGGTCTATTCTGGGTTCAGTAATAGCATGAAAGCAGCAAACAAAATGAACATTTTGCAACATTTTGTAGAAGATGATTTCGTCTAAATCAGCCTAAGCTGTGTCTATAATGGAGAGCTGCATCAGCCAAGATAGCAAAACATAATGGCCAAGAAGAAAATAGAAAATTAGATATTCTGTTCTATCACACAGAGGTACTAACAATACATTGTTTCTGGAGGTAGTTGCATGTTTAATTTATTTTGTAGTTTGGCTGATTATTTTCAGGATATTGAAGTTGTGAAGTGTGGAAAGTCTTTTGAAATGGCACAGCAGTAGAAGGATAGAGACATGGTTAAATATAACTATATTGAATATTACATTAAATTTATATAATATAATATTTGATTGGTTGTTGCATTAGTGGTCAGAAAGGAGGGACTCTGGTAAGTCCCAGAGATGAGTAGCATTTAGTAGCATCTAAAAAAATTTCAGGTCTGGAAACTGTAAAGACAGCCTGTTTGTGTTATGAGTGAAAGAGAAATACATTTTTTGTCATTTTTCTCCTTAAAGGTCACGTGCCAGGCAGAGAAAAAGGGAAATGGTTCAATCTCATACAAGGCTGTTATTTTATATATTGAATTTAAGAGTTAGAAAAGGGCAAGTGAAACATTTTTCAGTAATGAGGCAGCTCAACTGGAGGTGAATGGAAAGGATAAACTTTTAGAGGCAGTGCAATGTGAGGCGCTTTCATTAACTACCTTTTTCAAGTGGCACTTTGGAAAGAGAGAGCGAAAGTGAGACACCAAAAGAAGAACGGAGAGTTACAGTCGCTGGTGATTTACACTCCATTCCATCAGCTTTCCGCAGCCTACGTAGTCATCTGGTTAATGGTGTGATTTACATTAACGACGCAGAGAGGTTCAGCCCGTTTTACAGTCTTTAATGCACACATCAGAACTCTGACATGCTTCGTGGTAAGTCGGGTCAATTTGCATACGCTTCCAATATGTATCTCAAGGTGCTTTGAGACGGCTCCCATAAGCCTTTGAGATAGATTTGTGTAATGTTTTATGCCGTGTGAAGAAAGGCGTATTTTAACCGACCTTTTAAAACTCAGTCCAATCTTCTTGTAAAACTGAGGTGCATTTCAATGTCTCTTAAACAGAGCAGAAGGGTAGTTAGTAGGCCAGGTTAAGTGGAGTTAAGTATCTGTCAATCACACTCATGATAGTTTAATAGCGATAAGCTGAGAGCTCTGGCCCCCTCTAAGGATCTTATTTTAGAGGTCTCTTAGTACAGACGTCATATTTTATTTCTATTGCAAATGTATATTTCAGAAATCGAGCGGGTTAGGCTTTGGGGATCTGTTTAACTAGAGCTGAAGGGAGTCTGATGTCCTGATTTAACTAAGAGGGTAAGTCTGTGAAAAGCCTTAAAGAGCAGTATCAATGAAATAATAAAAGAGCTATGCATTCTATGTCTTAAATGTAATTACGTCTCTTATAATGATGAAAACATTGTGCAAGTGAGGAGAGCAAGTTTTAATAAGTTCATTGTTGCCTAAGGAAGCACAGTTCTATGAACACTATTATCCAACAGCTAGTTCTGGTCTGCAGATTTGATTGGATGAGTGTCGTTCCAAAATCTGATACAGTCCAACAGCACTAGGAAATTTTGTACTGCTCTGGGGTGCGTTTCCCAAAAGCAACTATGGTCGCAAGTACGTCATTAACAAAAGAGTTCAGTGAGACCATAGTTAGCTAATCGTTAGTTAGTTCCACTGAAACTGTGAGATAGAAAGTGGCATTTATTATTATTATTATTATTATTATTATTGGACTTTTCTTATCAGAATTGTGTGTTTTAGACAGGAAAATAACCTTAGAATTGCAATTGAAAAAGTCAGAATTGTGAGATTTAAAGAGATGTCATTAATTCTGTCATTAAGTACTCACCCCCATGTCGTTCCAAACCCGTAAGACCTTTGTTCATCATCAGAACACAAATTAAGATATTTTTGATGAAATCTGAAATGATGGATTATTTTAACAGTGTTCTTTACTGCTTTCTGTGCCTAAACGTGGTAGTTGCGTTGCTTGATTTGTGTCCTGATAATAAACGAAGGTCTTACCAGTTTGGAATGACGTGAGGGTGAGTAACTGATGACAGAATTTTCATTTTTAGGTGAACTATCCCTTTAAAGTTATATTTATTACATTTTTTATTCCATGGTTGAAACGGACTGTGTCTGTATAGTGGGCATTTTCATTGCAGGTTATAACCCTAGTAGGTGGCAACAAGAGATTCCCTTCATGAATTAATCACTAACTCATTATTTAACCAATTCATTCAACACGCTGATTCAGTCATGAACAAAAGAATTGTCTTCTGTCTTTATGAATGAGTCATTGAATCATCCACTCAACTGATTTGTTCAAAACCACAGATTCTTTTATTGAACTTGTATAAAAGCAATATCACACGGTCTAAGTATCTGAATATTAGTGCATTTGTGGTTTCCGGAAAAACAACACCCTTGCTATGTGATATTAATTAGAATTTAGAGCATATTTAAAGGTAAAGTGTGTGATTATACTGACGTTAAAATTACACTACCATAATATGTAAAAACAACTATAAAGCCCTATTTGGACAGGCTCAGTTTCACATGGAGAGGTGGGGTAAAATAATTATCACCAGAGCTTCTCGGTGATTTTAGTCCTGTCTGAATGTGCTATCTTAGTAATCATTACGGACAAGGTCAGTAAAAATTACGATGAATTTACCTTCTGTAAAAAGGGTACAGAAAAATTGCCTCAGGTAATGCTAATCCTGTGCAAATACACATAGTTTTTCACGTTTTTTCAAGTATGGAGGTACTCAACAAAGCATTTAATTACGTTCTAGGCGGTGGGACAAGTCTGTGGCAAACCTAAAGTGTTTCCACATATAACGACACATACCATTCAGATCAAAAAGAAGGTTGTAAGCACTTGTTAGAGGCATAGAAGTCCTGTTAGCTTTAGGTAAATCCCTATTCCTAACAGAATTCAATCAGAATTTAATTATTTATTTCAGTGTGGCACGTACATGATGACATGATGTGTAAATAGAGTTAGCTCTTCCGCTTCTGGTAGTTTTACTGAGATTTCTTATCCCGTGCAAACTGGCCATTAATATTACAGACATCCTGTGATAAAATTACATTACCCCATCTACCCTTGTAAAACTAATCCTGTTCGCATAGGGCTTAAGTAACCAATTGTAGATTGATTTCCCTGAGAACTGTGGCAAAATGAAGACATATATTTCTTTAAACATCCTGATCAGCCTCAATTAGCAATGTTGGATGTTGTTTACAGACTCTAGAGTGTTACAAAAATCACACACTTCAGCTTTATTTTATAAAAAACAATTACTCACCCTGCAGGTCATCCAAGATATAAATGAGTATGTTTCTTCAGTGAAACAGAGTTAAAGAAATTTAGCATTACATCGGTTGCTCACTAATGGATTCTCTGCAGTGAACGGATGCCGTCAGAATGATGGTCCAATTTTTTTGTACCTTCTGGTGATGTTTTTTTTTTACTTTGTATCAAGAGCATTTCATCTTATGTGTGCACATACTCTGTGTTATTTTGTGTCCTGCATTGTCCTTTCAGGTATGGTGACCAAACACACTCTCACACCCCCAGATTGCTTTTCTTGGGTAACGTGAAAGGAATGTATACATCTCCACTGAAGCGAATCAGAATCCATTCTTTTCATCTTCTTCTACCCCCTCTATCTTTTTCACTCACTCTCCCTGTTGTATTGTTGTATCACCACCTCTCTAACTGTAAGGTTGTTGTTCCTGTCTTTCTCTGCCTGGTGTTTGCAAGTTCCATTAAGACATGATGATGGCTCTGAAAGCCCATCTGAAATCTGTCTCGCCGTTGGCACAAAAAAGTTTGTTGGTTTTGTTTATCTTTTATTTTTCTTTCATCACAGCCTTATTTTTCTGTTCTCCAACTGCCTTGCACTTTGTGACCTGTTTGGCAAAGATGCAGACAGGAAGATACCAGCTCTGAATTCCAAGCGCTGTGCTATGCCATGCTATAAAAATGTGTTAGAAACATGTTCACACTATGTATATGTGCACTATATTACTGCTGTTATTATCTGCTGTAGTCAAGCCGCTAATAACAGTATTTTTAAAACAGAGAGCCATGTGCATATTTTTCCCATGTCTGCTGCTTTTCTCACATTATTGAAAGTATTCATGGTGGTCTATTTGAGCGTGTTGTCAAAGAAATTATTCTGACCAAGACAGTGATTCTTTAAAGGTTTAGTTCTCTGAAAAATTAAGATTTCATCATCATTTACTCACCAGTTCAAACAGCTCTTTTTCTGGGAAACACAAAAGGAGACGTTTTGAAGAATAGCACTGGTCGCTCTTTTCATTACAATGAATAGGGATTGAGGTGTTAAAGCTTCAAAAAGGACTCAAATCACCATGAAAATATCATAAAAATAGCCCAAACGACTTTTGCATTTTATTCCAGCTTTGTGTTGCACTGTGGCTTTACAGTTGAGGTCAAACGTTTACATCCCCCTTTCAGAATCACTAAAAATGTTATTTTGCCGAAATAAGAGGGATCATAAAAAATGCTTGTTATTGTTTATTTAGTACTGACCTGAATAAGATATTTCACATAAAAGACGTTCACATATAGTCTACAAGAGAAAATAATAGCTGAATTTATAAAAAAATGACCCGGTTCAAAAGTTTACATACACTTGAGTTGTTAATGATCCACTGCTGTTTTTTTGCTTAGTGATAGTTGTTCATGAGTCTTCAGAAAAATCCTTCAGGTCCCACAAATTCTTTGGTTTTCTAGTATTTTTTGTGTATTTGGACCTTTTTTAACAATGACTGTATGATTTGGAGATCCATCTTTTCACACAGGACAACTGAGGGGCTCATATGCAACTATTACAGAAGGTTCAAATACTCACTGATGCTCCAGATGGAAACATGATGCATTAAGAGCCGGGGGGTGAAAACTTTTTGAATTTGAAGATCAGGGTAAATAGAACTTATTTTGTTTACTGGGAAACATGTGACTATCTTCTGTAGCCTCTGAAGGGCAGTACTAAATGAAACAAATATGATATTTAGGCAAAAAAAGAAAAATGTACGCATTTCCATTCTGTTCAAAAGTTTTCACCCCCCGGCTCTTAATGCATGGTTTTTCCGTCGGGAGCATCAGTGATCGTTTGAACCTTCTGTAATAGTTGCATGTAAGTCCCTCAGGCTTCCTCGTTGTGAATAGATGGATCTCAAAATCATACAGTCATTGTTGGAAAGGGTTCAATTGCACAAAAATGCTGGAAAACCAAAGAACAGGACTAACAAGGGACTCATGAACAACTATTACTTAAAAAAAAATCAATTCATGAACATAGAATTATCAATCAAGGGTATGTAAACTTTTGAAACAGGTCATTTTTATAAATTCAACTATTATTTTCTCTTGTGGACTATATGTAAACATATTATATCTTATCTAGGTCAGTATTAAATAAACAGTAACATGCATTTTGTATGATCCCTCTTATTTTGGTAAAATAGTTAACATTTTTAATGATTCTGAAAGGGGGATGTAAACTTTTGACCTCAACTGTATTGTGTTGATGATTTCACACTGGATAAAGCAAATGAGTTGCACTTACCAAAATACAGTGATCTATTAATTTCGTATCTAGTTCTGCAAATGATTCTTCATGAACATTGTTTTATTTTCTATGCTTTTTTTTAATAACTTTCCAAGTTATTTAAATGAATGAAAGGAATGAAACAAACTTATAAATACAATCAAAGTCATAATCATGTGTTTCTCGTGCAAATTAAGCTTGGGATGTCAAATCAAATGCTTTCAGAACAAACAAATGAAGCTTCAGTATGGTGCATCAATCTCCTGAAATCACACAAAATGTTTGTGTGAGGTAAATTTAGGTTGTTACTCTGATAACATTCGTCTTCCGTGAAACACTAACCTCAGTGGTATGTACTGGATTCATTTTGGAGACAGCGCAGCTTCAGTTATGGGAAATGATGTGATTCATCTGCTTGTTTTGAATCAGTGAGTTGTTCTGTTTACCATTGGTGTTAACCCTTTTAGCTTTCACCATGTCGATAATGGTCTTTTATTGAGGAAAATGGGTTCTAGATGAACATGCTGTGCACTATTGTGGAATTTCACATCGTCAGTTGGCCAGCACCAAAACACTTTAGAATTTTAAAAACAGAATCCACTTTGAGTGGAGTAGGAATCCATTTTGTGACCTTTGTGACCATAACCACATGGCAAGAAATGTCTAAAAATTCCTGCGTGCCATAAAAATAAAACTGGATAAACATTTTACTGGAGAATCAACAAACGTTTCGTTCACAAGTGACCTTGCTCAGTGTCAGCTTTTGGACATAAAACAAAGAAACCTCTTTGTAACCTTTTCACTTGTACACATGAGGATGGTTGTATAAATCTGGTAAATCTGTTTTAGGATTACACCAGATTACACCAGAGGTGTGATTACTGAGTGTGAGACCTCTTTCCCTCAGACACAGACGTCTGCGCACATACCTTCACCCACAAACGTCATGCACGTCCTCTTTCAAACGGGCTTAAGCCTTTAGAGACGTGACCTTCAACTCCGTTCCTTGAAAAAGTGAGGGAAATAACTGTTTGAAATAAAATAAGTCTGAGAGGAAGAGGGACCAGGGGGACATGGTGAGGAGCGTGACCTCTAAATGTGAGACTCCCTGTGTGTGTGGTTGTCATGCACATGATTTCACTCTCTTTTAACTTTTTTAGACGAGTTTTTCGCAGCCGTTAAGAATTCCTGTGATCTTTTGGCTGTCGGCAGTCTTGCGTATGAGCGAATGAAGTGACCTGTGATCAACAATGTCTAAACTGAAAGTAAAATGTTCCGTGTGCAGCTTCCTCATGTCACTGGGAGGAAATGTGTAGTACAAAGCACTGAATATTGAGCATTGAAGAAGTGAATAATGTAAGGAGTGGTGTACAGTCATTGTTACTGTTACGTTGTTATCGTCTAGGGGTGGTGTTGTTGCAAAACAAGATGTACGCCTATAGCTCAGCTCAAGCCTCTGTTACTAATTCGAAAACTTCACTCAGAACTAGTAACAAAGGAACTTTGAGTTGCTTCATTAAAAGCTTATTCGTACAGTATTAAAAGCAGTGTATTATATGGAGTAGAGTATTATTAGGGATAGATGGGCTGAGTGAGTGTGATTACCTGCATCTGATACAGCGTTCATTCTTCAGTGCCATCTCATGTACACAATAAAACATTAGTTTGAATGTCCGCTGAGGAAAGTGATATCTCCCTGTCATAAAGCGATATCAAAGTTACTACCCTTTCATCTTTTAAGGATCATTTCCAATGACAGCACTGCTCAGTGCATTCGTTGGTTGCGTCTTACAAGCTGTTGCTGAAAAATAAACATAACTTCCTTGTTTACAACAGTGTTTCAGTCTCTTTCAGTATAAAAGTCTTTACTGCTGACTCTTGTCGCCATCTAATGGTGGAACAATGTAACTAAAATCACCTTCACAAACATACTGTTTCTCAATATTAAAGACTATTATTAATTACTACTATTATTTTTTACATAAAATATTATTTATTGAATAATATTTAAACAACAACAGCCATCATAAAAGTTGCAATTCAGTCACTGAGGCGATATACAGCACTGAAGTTACAAATGTAACTTATATTTTGCCCTGAGGCAAAACTATTTGCTCTGGAATAAATAACAGATTAATGAGATCAAACACTGCTAGCTAGATTTAGCCAAAATAAATTATATCTCATGTTTAACCACTATAGAGACAATCAGAGCCAGCAGCGAATTCCAGAAGATCTGGCCGAGGTAAGGCTGCTCTCGGCGGGATCATGAGCACTGAATGACCCCTGACGCCCTGGAGCTCACATCTTCGAAAACGTTGAAGCAACTTTTCAAATAGATGTTATCTCTATTAAAAAAATGCACATTTTAAGTCTAAAAACTCTTAAAACTACATTCCCTGACACAAAAACAGTATTATTTTTAAAATTATAAATAATATGCGCAACAGACTTCCGTATTCTGTTAAACAGGTCTTGTCGCTTCCAGTTCACGTGCTTTGTATATGCTTCGTAAATATGAAGCTGTTTTACTCAAGATGCAGTAGATATCAAAGATGATCATAACCAATGTCCATCACATATGTGAATTGATATCTAAAAGTTTTGTTATTTTAATTCTTTTCACTAGCATTTAGAAAAACAATAGAATGAAACGCCAACAATAAAGACAGTTAGCTAGTTTAACTGTTTACCTTAAAAGTCCATAGATATCACCATTCTTTATCATTATATGGCTGTTAACACGCTCTGCGACAAGCGGAACTGATGAGACGTGTCACTGTTTTCTGGGTTCATTCAGGTGACGTTCGACATATACCCGTTCCATGAGAAACCAGTCTGAATTTTTGGAGCGTCGTGTAATCAAGCTCAACAGTGCCACTTTTGCAGCCTTAGTTCCTGAAGTATTTTTTTCATCTGGATTTTTAAAAACATTAAGAATATTGATTTAAAGCAAAAACTATTTAAAAATATGACAAAGGACAAAGATACAAGACTCTGTACTTAAAACAGGGATGTCAAACTCCGGTCCTGGAGGGCCGCAACCCTGCAGAGTTTAGATGCAACCCTAATTAAACACACCTGATCCACCTAATCAAGTTTTTCAGGCTTAATTGAAAACTGCATAGTATGTGTGTTGGAGCAAGGTTGGAACAAAACTCTGCAGGGCTGCGGCCCTACAGGAACTGAGTTTGACACCCCTGACTTAACAGCTTTAATATTGATTGTATTCAAATATTTAAGTAGATTAAGAACAGAATCATGACTAATGTACGAATGTATGAATTAATGTGGTAAACATTATTTAAAAAATACGTTGAAATAATGCAGGCTGATGGGTTTAACGAAAATGTATCCATCTAAAAATGTAACCATCGAATAAAAACTCACAGTAGGTATGTTCTGAAAGGTTTATAAGTTATTATTGAGAATAAGTTCCTCTATGGAGGAAATGAATGGGGTTTTTACTCTTCTGTTCCACACAGAAGGAAAACACAATGATTAGTGAAAAACAAGCGTTATAAATGGAAGCAAAACAACTGATGACGTTGCAGAAAGTCGTGAGGTGGCTTTGAAGCTAAAAGGTACATTTAATGGCTCAACAGAGTGGTGTCATTAAATTGAAACTTGCAGATGAGCATTTATAAAGGCAGTAAACAGTGTAAGATCGCACAATGTCCCTATACAGCAGTGAGAAGGCAGACATGATAAAAGCGACTGCAGAGAGATTGAGCTCTGCCCTGCACAGATGCATCTGAACAGCATGAAGACACAAATGACCCCGCATGCTCAACTGCCATCCAATCAGTGTCACTTTTAGTTTCTCATGCTCATGCAGACAGATGGGAAAAATTCTTTCAGATTTATAGAAAACGTCTCGCTGGGTGTTATCTGTTCTTTTCACACTGTGTTTTTTTTTTTTGGGTGAAGGATAAAATGTTGCAATTTTGAGCAGCTGAAGATCCGTGAAAAATTTTATCTTTTTCTGAAAAAGAATGAGAAGAGCAAACCTGGGGGTTGTGATGCATTGTGATAACCTTGGGTGAAAGAAAGGTAACTGATAAGAGACAGACATGAGTTTGGTTAGGTATGGGGCAGAGGACAATGCCTTTCCCTTGAGAAAATAAGATGTCTGAAATGGATAAGGTCTGCTCTTCAAATGAAAGAGAGAGACCGTGGGAGGGCGAGAGAGAGAGAGAGAGCGATAAGGCATGGAGAAAATGGTCCAAAAGCCTGAGCGACATCTGTAACCCTGAGCTGATGACAGCAGGGGGATAATCATAAAAAAAAAAAAACACATGAAGGACAGCTAAGTTCCTCTCTACAAAAGATGGAATAAATACAAGCATGTTGCAAGAAAAAAAAATATTGAACACTGAACGAAATTGAAAAGAAGGCAGCGAGAACCTTTGGACAAGCTGCTAGGAACACACACTCACCCACACATGCAAAAACATCCATGCTGATTTTCATAAGAGAAAAGACAAACTGTCAAGGGAAAGGACAGTGCCAAGTTGATCCATGTTTCCTTTGCTCATTAAAAGATATCTGATACATGTCATTTCCCTTATTAAATTGCTTCACAAGCACAGGCTCGAGAGGCTGTTGACCATCTGGGCAATGTTCACTAGTACGACCCAGCTAAAATGCCTAATCAAGAAGCCTATATCCTTTGAGTCATTCTGAAAATATGGCAACAAACACATCCCTTGATCTTTCAGTCATAAAAAAAAATACATTTTAGAGAAATTAAATTATATAAGCTAGTATTTCAATAAATTCTATTATACAGCAGTTCTTTGTGGTCCTCAAATCTGATGTCTGGCTTAAAAGAGTGTGATATTCTAGTGTTTATATTACTCTGCTTGTGGTATTTCTCATAGCGAGTCATGGCTATCTACTATAATTTTATAAATAATACTGTTTCTGTGTCACGGAATGTAGTTTTTGCGGTTTGTTAATAAAGTTAACGTCTATTTGAAAATTTCAACGTTTCATGAACCTGCTGAAAGAAGCAGCCTGACCTTGGCCAGCTCTTCTGGAATTTGCCGCTGGCTCTGATGTCTCTATAGTAGTTAAACATGAGATATAATTATTTTTGGGTATCTAACGGGCAGTCTTTGTGTCACAATATGTGGTCCAAAACAACATGAAGATGAAGGAGATAAGTTTAATAATCTTTAATAATTCCACAAGAGCAAGAGTAATTCCACAAACAGGATGTACATTCAATAACGGACAAAAGCAAACTAAAGTACTCCAATAAAAGTAGTAATAAAAGACTCCAACTAAAGTAGTGTTGCTAATGAGGGGCAGACAGGTGAGGATGATTAACAAGACACAGATGAACTAACTTATCAAAGAGAGACAAAAACTAGGTCGCAGAACACATGGGGAATGAAAACACAACGAACAGTCCTCGGGTGTGACAGTTTGCCCCCCTCCCAGAAGGCGCGACCTCACACCACAGAGACAAAGGGTGGGACAGGAGATGGTGGATAGATGGCAAAGGGGCTGGCAGAAAGGCAGGCAGACAATTCTGGTGGATGTTCAGGAGGAGGGCAGCCCCCCGGGTGGAGGACGACAAACAGAGTCCAGGGTGAAGACGATGGAGGAAGGAACCAGGAAAGAGACTGGAGGTACTTGAAGCAGGAGGAGCCAGGCAGGACTCAGGTCGCAGCCATGATGTCGACCCATGGTGGAGCCGACAAATGGCGGCAGAGCAGGTAGTGGTGGAGACGGAGAGCCAACGAACCAGGGTGGCGCTGAGGATATAGAGGGCCAAGGCAGAGCAGATGGCTCCAGTGATCGAGGCGGAGCTGGGGATCCGGAAGGCCATGGTGGAGCCGGAGCGACAGAGGACCAAGGTGGAGCCGGAGGGAAGAACGAACCTGACAAGCCGGAAGGATAGAGGGACGAGGTGCAGCCAGAGAAGTGTCCTGAGGTGGCAAAGGATCGACAACTGACCAAGGTGGAGCTGGAGGGATGAGGGAGCCAGGACTCAGAGGCTGGAGCCGGAGACAAGGGATCCTCCAGCCATGACATCGATTAAGACTGGCAAACCCATGATGATCCCACCAGGAAACAGCGGTGGTGGAGGCAGGAAAGGGAGGGTGGGTGGAACCTTGTGCACGTCCGGGCTTTCAGTGAGGGCACATTGTGAGGCAGACAGGGGATTGACCTCCATGATCAAGTCGGGACTGGCAGACAGTTCAGGGCACCCTTCTATGGTTATTACAGGACAGGTAGATGAAGGGAGACTGGATACATCTGTGTAAAAGTCAATTAGATTCTCTAGCCTAGTCCAACGGTAGCTCACCTTCAGCGGTGGTGCAGTGGGCGGGGCTTCCATGCTCTCACGCCCTACTGTGATCTCCTCCGCGGCAGGCTTTGTTGCTAGCTCATGAACTTGATCAGAAGTGTTGAAAGGCTCAGGCTCCAAGACGATCTTCAGCTCTGGTGCTCTCCTCAGCAATGGCTCATTGATCGCTGTGGGAATGGGCTCTCCATCCGTGGTTGGATCTGGCTTTGGCTCCGTGCAGCGGGGTGATGGTGGGCTGGGCTTTGGGTCCAGAGTGGGGCTGGTGTTGTCGTCCACGATGTCCATGGTGAGCTGTGATTTACAGAACACCAGCACCCACTCAATGAAGTTGGGGCATAAGTCCAGCATGATAGAAAGAGCAGAGGCAGTTGTCCGGGTAGTGTGTGTATTTGGCTAGGAACACATATTGTCTCTAGTATGGTCCTTGAGGGAGCGATCCCCCTGCTCCAGCAGGAGGACGAAGACAGCAGGGTCATTCATAATAAAACAAAGAAAAACTTTCAAAACAAAAAACAAACACGGGCGTAAGACGTCGCTAAACTGTTTGCCAGTCCGGTATTCTGTTACAATACGTGGTCCAAAACAACATGAAGATGAAGGAGATAAGTTCAATAATCTTTAATAATTCCACGAGAGCAAGGGTAATTCCACGAACAGGCAGAAGACACATGTAGGGATGTACAATCAATACCGGACAAAGGCAAACTAAACAGACTCCAACTAAAGTAGGGTTGCTGATGAGGATCAGACATGTGAGGATGCTTAATAAGACAAAGGTGAACTAACTAATCAAAGAGAGAAAAAAAGAAGCTAGGTCACAGAACACATGGGGAATGAAAACACAACAAACAGTCGTGTGGTGTGAAACTTTGGTCTCATTGATCTATTATTTGTTTCAGAGCAAATAGTTTTGGCTGAGGGCAAAATCTCATTCTCATTTTACATTATATTTTATGTAATTTAATGCTGTATATCAGAGCGCTGCCTTTGTATTGTTGACTGAATCACCTAGCAACTTTTGTGATGGCTGTTGTTATTTATTAAATATTATTCAATAAATATTATTATATTTTAGTAATAGTAGTATTTAATAACTGTGTTTAGTATTGGAAAACAGTATGCATGTTGCATGGTGATTTTAGTTACTTTATTCCACCATTAGATAGTGACAAGAAACTTTTTGCTGAGTGGCTCAGCCGTAAAGACGTTTATATTAAAAGAGACTGAAACAAAGTTGTAAACAAGGTAGTTATTTTTACTTTCAGCAACAACGTGTAAGTTGCAGCCAACAAATGCACACTCTTCAACAGATGAAAGCATAGTACGACAAAACTATTTTCTCAGCGAACATTCAAATTAATGTTTTTATGCAGAATATGAGATTGAGCTGAAGAATGAATGCTGTATTAGAAGCAGGTAATCACATTCGCTCCAGTCATAATACTCTACATAATACAGTGAGCTTTTAAAACAGTAATACAATATGTTTCAATGAAGCAACTCAACATACTTTCGTTAATAGTTCTAAAGTGACGTTTTCGAATAAGTATTGGAGGCTTGGGCTCAGCTGTTAAACTGTCAGCTTGAGATTTTAAAGGAAGGAAGTAGACATTAAAGACACGCCGTTGTTGTTTGTTATTTATTTAGACATTTGCACAGTCGAACTGTTGTATAAACACAACATCACACTTGTAGCAGTGCGATATGGCTGATATCGGCACGGCTGTGATTCAGCCTTACGCACAAGGCTGCAGGTAATCACATTGTGTCGATATACAGCCATATCGCATGGCTATATGGCACATTTAAATACCTGACTATGAAATATGAAATTTTTTTGGCATGTTTTTGAATTATTTAAATGTATTTATTATTTAGTGTATTCTAATAAGTAATTAACAATATAAATAATTTGCCCCTTAATTTCATGCCATTGGTGTGTTGTCTATTTTAATGCTTATTTTAAAAAATAATATATTGCTTTCAAAGTTCAGAAGATGCTGTTTAAATGTGAACATGAGTTTTCCAACTATATTTAAATGATTAATTGAATTTTCAATAAATGTTTTACTCAGCTAACAGATTAGTGCCGCCAGTGCAAATTCAAAGCTTAAAAGTTAATTTTCAGACTTGCATCTTTTTTTTTTTTTTGACCCCTTTGTGTAACGCTTCAGGCTTTCAGATCACACTCCCATGTTACATAAGCAAACATTCTGTCAGTGATGCAAAGCAGGATCCGATGATTGCCAGATGTGAGAGTCCATGCTGCTGGGGTTTGACTTTCACCTCTAATAACCGACGGTCGGTTAACCGACACGTACTGTGTGCTGTGTGCATGAGGGAGAGTGTGGGAAAAGCTTTTGCCTTCTAACTCACAGGTCAGTGTGTGATCATAGGGCTCTTTATCTAGACCCCCGGGTTGTTATGGATGAAATGGCTCACAGAAGCTGGGGGTCGACACTAAAAAAAAGCAACAGACATAGTGGTTTGTTGGTGTGTGTGTGAGAAGAATATATTTTCTTGACCTCCTGAGGCTTGTACTCCATACAAGTTAGCCGTGCCTTTTTATTGCATTGAGTGGTGAAAAGTTCAAATAATTACATGTAAAAAATGTATGCAATAAATCTAACTGAATTGATTTAAAAGGATAATTCACCCAATAATGAAAATTACCCCATGATTTACTCACCTTGAAGCCATTCTAGGTGTATATGACTTTCTTCTTTCATATGAATACAGTCTGAGTTATATTAAAAAATGTCCTGGCTCTTCCAAGCTTTATAATGGCAGTGAATGGCTGTTGAGATTTTGAAATCCAATAAAGTGCATCCATCCATCATAAAAGGTGCTCCACATGGCTCCAGGTGGTTAATAAACCTTTAAGCTAGGGGTTGGGTTCTTGTTCAGTGTAGATTAACTACCAGTTGGGCATAAATTTGATAGTCAAAACTGATAAACTTAGTAATAATTTTCAACCGGCACATCTAAATAATTTAATATAGTATCAAATAATAGTACTAATAGTATTAAATAAAATATTAAATATATAATATTGTAACTTAAGATGACTTTATTTTCTATATAGAGCTCTGTACATCACAAAAAACATGAAAACACAATGAAAACAATGAGTTATGCTGCAGTGTTGCTTATGTGTGCAGTGTAAAACAGGTCTAATATAGCAATTAGAAACTGAAAATACATAATTTTACAGACAGGAGTTTGCAATCACATTCTATCACACATTACTGAACTGTTTGCATCAAAATTAACAACATTACTTCAAAAGTAACACGGCAACACAGGCATGTTTGACCAGACTATGACTGTCTCGGATAGAGCTTTTTTCCCCCCTGAGAGTGCATTTAATAATGTCTCTGTGCTTTTATAGCAAAACCCATCCGACCTTACACTGGCCTATTTATTGAATAGCAGCGACACAGATGCAAACACAGTGCTTTTTTTTTTCAAACTGTTTTTTGAGTTCATTAAAACGAATAATACAAATGAATACTAAGTAAATACGAATAAAAACTATCAAAATAAAGCAATTGCTAAAAAGATAAAAAATTGTTTACCTGTGATCATTAACCAATACCAGAGAACCTTGAACATTAAAATTTGTTGATAAATTATCCAAATATTAATTTAAAATCCTTACTTAAAAATTTCACTCAGTAAATGTCGCAAATAAATTCAAAGAAACAGCAAGTCACATTAGAATATAACATTACATTAAACATAATATTTTAGTGTAGAAAGAGTGTTGTAAAACATATTTTATTAATCCTTGTTTTATTTAGAAGCTCACTTTATTACAGTGTACTTCAAGGAAATACTTCAGGGATATTTGAGGTCAAATGGGTTTGGCTGAGAATAAATCTAGGAATCTCTGCTCTGCAGGGAAGCCAGCATGGAACCTTTATCCATTTTTGCATTTCTCAAGTGCACATGCTTATGTTATTGTGCTCTGGCAGCTTTTCATTCCCTACATATACATACATATAGTATGACACATGTATAGCCTGAATAATCTCATCAGTATGTTCTAATGTAACAGTGGTATCAAACTAAAGGGTTAAAAGTAGTACATCCAAAATGAGAGAACCTGAGGTGAATATCACCTCTAAGGACTGCATGTTAAATGGGGGAGAAAAAACTAGATTTACATGATGGTGTGTAGCTGTGCGGCCACATCACAGCTGGTAAATGCTTTGATATCTGCTCCTGCTCTTTTTGGGGAGGCTGTAAACAGTGCATGTGAGGCGCTTTGATACACAGATAATGTGAATGTGAAAGAAAGTTATGAGTTTAACTAATATGTGCATGGGCCCCTTTAAAGAGTACATCTCTGATCACAGTGGAACATTAAGTTCCTGTTGTGCAAAACTGGAGAATATCATCTCTTATGTCTCTCCTGCTGTCTCTTGCTGTCTGTAAGAAGGTGTGTCTGTATAAAATTTCATATGAGATTTGTTTGCTCTTGTCAGCCAGTCTCTGTATGTACTAGGCTGTGTTGTTTTTTTGAGGATAATTGGATGGACAAGTTTGCATAGCAACTGGTTCTCTCCAGCTTGTTTCAAAAGGAACGAGTGGCCTGTTAAAATACACATTGTAATAAAAAACAAACGCATCTATCTATATGTCCGTAATCCATCTATCTATCTATCTATCTATCTATCTGTGACTAAACAAGGCTGATTATTAACTGCTAACAAGCACTTGTGAAAGAACAGAAAGTACAAAGAAAACATGATTACAGGAAGCACATGTAATCAACTTAATGGGATAAACACTGTAACTGGTGGCCAAAACGCAGTTTTTTTTATTCTTAACAAAATGTTTCATGGTGCTAAAAACAGTAGCAAAAGGGAAATATCTGTAGCACTTGATTACTTAAAACCTTTAAAAATAAAACTTACCATGTTTCATCTATCACAAATCTTACCACAAAGTTATCATCATTATATCATGTATTAGGATGTTTGATGCTGCTTTGAAGAAAAAAATTGGATAAGCCTTAAACTAATAGAAGTAAGACAGCAGTCAATTTTGAACAAATGAAATTAAATAGACTGTTTCTAAAGAAAACAAGCTTTCATGCAAAGTAACACTTTGTACATTTATTTTGGAGGGAAAGATAAAAAGTCACTATCTGGGTCATTCTATAGTTAGGGGTACATTTAGAATTTGACAATGTGAAGAATACAGACCACAAAAAAAAAAGGAAAACCTACACATAGCTGCTTTGAAACAATCTATATTGTATAAAGGGCTATATAAATAAAGGTGATCTTTAGGAATATGTGCATACAATACCATCTATGTTTGCTACTGTCCACCATGTTACCTTTACTAGGTAACATAGTTGACGGGTAACTTAGTTGACATTTTTAGTCTTTTGGGCCTATACTCAACATGGAAACCTAGAACTATTGATCTGTCTATAGATAGACAGATAGATAGACAGACAGACAGACAGATAGATAGATAGATAGATAGAGCAGACACACTTGTCTTTTTGTAACTTCTCTTTAACATTGTTTAACACACTTGTCTTGGCACAAGCCTGATACTATAAAAACTTAACATCCAATTAGATTTTGTAAAGGGCCAGTCCAGTAACGGCGAAGGGTTTTGGCCCATTACAGAAGTCCGATCAGAGTGATGATAGGGTGAAGCCGCTGGATGTCTCCTATGAAAAACTCTCTTATAGCGACTTGCGCGCTTGCCCGTAGCCTATATATTATAGATGAGTGCTTAATAATTCATCGGGAGTTTTGTTTCCGAGCGAAAAGGCGGAAAAGAGGCTCTATTAAATATGAAGATACGGTAATGAGGGTTAGGTGTCGTGTTGCCGTGGTAACGCGGGATCGCTGGGGAAAAGATCTCTTTGATGTTGTCTGGCGCGCGCTCTCGCAGGACAGGCTGTTTGACTGGTGACTGCGCGCGAAGGCGCACAGCGCTTGACCCCGGCCGCAGCGCTCTCTAACCGAGGAACATGATGAAGGAAATACTCCTGTCTTAACTCTGACTGCGATTAAATCAGCTAGACCAGGACAAAGAAATGAAGGTCTCTTTTTTTCTTTGGAATAGCCCAACTCTGTGACAATAGTGTCGAATTCAGTTAAGTCCTTTCTGATGTCAGTCAAATCAAGGAAATAAGCTATCCAACTTGTTCTTTAACGAGGAAGTAAACCTATGGGTGAGACTTCCGGTTCATTAGCCACTATAGGGGAAATAACGAGAAGAATAACAGCATGCAGTAAATGGTAAAACTGTTTGCACTACAAACCAGTGTGCTCATAATGAAGATAATACATTGTAATAATTTGGTAAGACGCCAATTTGTAATATCAACAGGGTTGCCAGGTTTTCGCAACAAAACCCGCTCAATTGCTACTCAAAAATAGCCCAATCACATTTCAAGGGGGGTCCCCGTTCCAGGGATACAATACACATTTTTTGGCGGGATACCCCTGGTAAAATTAGCATTCCAGGGGCTAAATATTACGTTACTGGGGTCCTATTCTAGGATATGTGATAGATGAAACATTAAGATTTATTTTTAAAAGTTTCAAGTAATTGAAGAAGTGCTATAGATATTTCCCCTTTGCCACTGTTTTTAGCACCATGTGTTGTTATGAAGAAAAAAAAAAAAAAAACAGTGTTTTGGCCACTAGTTCCAGTGTTTAGATTATGTTATCTGTATCTATGTTATTCCCATGTGCGTCCTGTCAAGAAAATATAATCATGTATTCTTTGCACTTCCTGTTCCTTCAGAAGTGCCTGTTTGGGGTTAACTGGTTTTCTGAAATAATCAGCCTTGTTTAGTCGTTAACCTCTGAAGATTTTTAATAATGCAAAGGGCAGGTTTGTATAATCAGTCTAATGTCAGAACTGAATATTATTTGTCTTTTTTGTATTTTTATGACATTCAGAATCCAGCTTATTGCTCAAAGGATAAAGGATGTCTGACATAGCAAACGATGGTTAAAAATATAGGCAGTCATGGATTGTGTTTTTGGGCTAATTTCCAAAATCCAGTCATTTATTTGAGCTTGCTTGGCCCTTGCACCACAATAAATTATGTCTGCTTTGCCATTAAGATGATGATCGCTTATTTTTCTAGAGAGATCCGCCAAGACTGATTTGCAGTAGTATAGTAAGAGACAGTAAGAGGAAAAGTATAAAGCGACAGAGCAAGATATAAAATAAGTACAGTGACTGGCAGTAATTAAGTCCTCTTGCAGTGTGAAGATGTGATGGGTCCATAGTGTATGTGTCCAATGTAACAGCCTGCCGCTGCGATTGGGATGTAAGCTGTCCTTGTATTTTGATGTGCATCTGCTGATGGGCCTGACTCGCTTTCCAGAAGGCAGAAAGCAGAAAAGTGTTGGTGCTGGCTGACTGGAGTCCTTCTTAATGCTTTCAGCTTTCCTGAGACAGCGTTTAGAATAGATGTCCTGGATTGCTGAGAGCCGTGTGCCCGTGATCCTTTGAGCCGTTTTTCAACACCCTCTCAAAGCAGCTGCTGTACCTGGATGTTATGCTCCTGTAGATGGAGTCTGCAGTGCACATGTAAAAACTAGTCAGGACTGCAGTGGACACAAGTTTTTCTTAGATGCCTGAGGAAGTGACATCATTGGTGGGGATTATTAATAGCAGACTTTATGTACTCTGTTCACTTGAAAGTAGAAGTGAGAATGACGGTAAAAAAGTTAGTGGCTTCATAGATTTAGGTGTATTTGATTGTTCACTGTATTATATTTATAGCACAGATTGTATATGTGTTATATTCATATGTGCATGTTGTCTATGCTTAGATAATTAGTGAATTCTAAGACTTATTTAGTGGGTTGATTCATTCCTGAGTGGGAGTGACTGCCCTGCAATTTGGCCCAGGCACAAAGGTGAAACGACGTCATCATATATTAACACAATAACTCAAAAAACACAAGTGTGGGCACATGCACAAACAGAAACACTGAATCATTTTATTTTCCAAGAATGTACTGTGATATTATAAGCCATAGTTAATAATAGGTGTAAAATCAGGCACCTCTTATCACTTCCAGACACATTTTTTATATAAGGCTGCTGTACACAACAGCATAGACAAGCTTAAGATTTGCTGTTGTTAGCTAGTTTACGGTAATTTGAGATGGTCAAAATAGTTTATCTCGCTCTCAGCTTCACTAGCTGAAAAAGCCTCTAAAATCAGTCAACAGCTTAGCTGACTAGTGAAAGGGATCCAAAAATTAAAATGCTGTCAAAAAATTTTTCACCCTCATGTCATTCCAAACCTGTATGGCTTTCTTCTGTGGAACATAAAATAAGATATTTTGAATAACGTTGGTAACCAAACTGTTCTGGTGACTTGGACTTCTATTTTATAGATAAAAAAAAACAATACTGAGGCATTATTCAAAATAGCTACATGTTCCACTAAAGAAAGAAAGTCATACATGTTTGGAACAACGTGGGAGTAAGTAAATGATGACAACTATCTTTAAGACCATTGTAGGTTATCATTGCTTCCAGCTTAAACGCTTTCTCTAATGAACAAGACCTGAAATGGGTGTGTCAGACAAGAAAAAAGATGCAAAATGTGCAGTGTTGGGGGGCCTCCAGGAATGTGGTTGGGAACCACTGTGTAGGTATGTGTGTTGGAGCTAGTTGGGGCTAAATTGTGGATTGGACACCTTTGATCTAGTGGAAAAGTTACCTCATCTGAATCAGGAGAGAAATATGCACAGATTTCAAGAGTACTTACAAAGCAAAAATAGCTAAACAGTTCAAAACATGTATGAGAGGACAATAGGGATGGAAGTTTTCACTGGAGGAAGCGTTATTATGGATTACTGTATATCCGGAGCAATGATTAAAGGGGTCATGACATGGATTTTTAAAAGTATTTTAATATGTTTCTTGAGGTTTACTTATAATGTTAATACCGTTTTTTGCACAAAAAAACAAATGAATATGTGGAAAAATAATTATTTTTAACCCACATTCTGACCCTTTGTCTAAAACAACCTGTTTTAAGGCTTTGGATTTGACCACTGTTATGATTGGCTTACGTCAGCATGATAAAAAAAAAGGTAATTTCCAGACAAAGCATTGTGAAATCAATTTTCTTACAGTTTGTGATGCAGCTGCAGTCAGATCTAGTACCGCTTCATCTTTCAACAAATGTTTCTTTGTGAACAACACATTCTCACTCCCAACTCGTCATATATTGACGCTTGGTCAGGACCCCTTTTTTTGCACAGGGTACCCTTTTGGCATCATTTTTCGACATGCAGTGTCCTTCATTGCTTTAAATAAGAAACCCTTGGCGTCATAATGCTAACGCAAAAGGCACTGGGAATTTTATTGTCATGATTTCATTATATATTAGATAATAATATTGCCATTATTGCGTATATGTTGAGGTGTAATTTTGTAATGTAAACAGTCACAATTTTTATTTACATTTCATTATTTACACATTTACGAGCACATAACCCAACCCCTGCTCTATTTGTCAATAAAACACAAGATATAACAGGCAGATACAGCTACAGTCATAATTTATTCAAAAAGTATTCCAAGTCTTCCGAGGCCAAACGATTAATTTGTGAGAGGAATAGACACGGTCCGTCTCCGTCCGCCGTAAAGCTCAGTCTGTTTATGCGTAAATAAATTAAAAAAATGCCAACGCCAGAAGAAGAGTTACGTCAGCCTTGGTTGTGAAATGCCATTGGCTCTTGTGTGTCTTGTGACCGACTGCGTCATGCTAATGTTTGGGAGTATCTTTTTGAATGAGGTGTGAGCGCGTTAACGGAGCGGGATCATTTTCAGCGATTAAAACCTTATGTTTTACTCTATTTCTTTGCATAAAGATATCGTATGGCTTCAGAAGACTTGGAATGCAACACGACTTGTTTGTAATGCTTTTATACTGCTTGTTTATGCACAGTTTCTGCAATAAATACCTGTGACTGTACATATATTTGCCTGTTACATGTTTTATATTGTTCAGAAGTGGGTAAGTTTAGGGTAAGGGTGGGGTTAGGTGCTCCAATGAAAGTACAAATTTATATAAAATTATTTGTGTTTTACAAATGCATGCAAACCATTAAATTAAGGCAAACAACTGAAATCAATGGAAGACCATGCACGTCCAAAAGTGATGCTAAAGGGGAACCTTGAGCGTCAAAAAATGACACCAAAGGGTCCTGACCAAGCGTCAGTATGTGACAAATTGGGAGTGAGAATGTGTTGTTGTGAACTCTCCTCGTTTACAAAACAACATACTCTGATAAATCCTCTGACACGATCCAAAATGCCATTAAAAATAAACTATCCACTTATTCCTTACACTAGGATCCACTGATGCATGTACAAAGACGCGAACAAGCTGTTTAAACTAAATGCGTCAAAAGGAGCGTTCAAGCATTCACATTTGTCCTATTGATGCCAGACTCAAGCGCGTGGACTGTGACAGAAAGCGAACGTGTATCCGTATACTGTATCCATTGTAGACAAGATAGCAACAGTGATTATAATTTGCTTTTGACGTGATGCGACGCTTGCATTCAGCGATTCAGCCGTTAAGCGACTGAACACCAGTGGGCGTGGACCTATGGCCTTGCTCTGGAGGCAGTGTTTATGCAACTGTTTGTGCCTGGATGGTGCATCATCTTGCACCTCAGATCCAAATGAGCCATTTTTGGAGCTTGATTAAATCAATGCTTTGTTTATAATGAGGAGGACATTTTAAGCTGTGAAACTAACTTAAAACAAGTATATTTTAATGGTACAAAGACCACTTACAGTATATGCCAAAAGATCAAAGCAAATTTAAAATTTTTAACGCAAGTTACGTAACCAGATTACTTCTTTTCAAGTAACTAGTAAAGTAACGCATTACTTTTAAATTTACAAGACAATATCTGAGTTACTTTTTCCCCATTTATTGATTGAAAATTGATGCTCTCCTGTTATCATGTTAAGAGAAATCAGGAGTAAGATGTTACTGTAGTTCTATAATAATTGTGAACATGCATTAATTCATCTCACTCACAAAAAAAAACATATTCAGTTTTCCTCAAAATGAATAGAAACAGAGAAATGCAACTCAGAATATGATGCAAACCTACAATAATTAAATATGTTAAATAATACAAATATCCTTTATGTATTTAATCCCATTTTATTAACCAGTGTCTTTTCTGCTGACCTTTGATGATCCAATTCAACCATACTAATTAGCAAAAATTACATAAGATAAATTAACTTTTTTTTTTTAATTTCTGAATAGTGTTGAACATTCTTCTTCTGCATTCAAATGTACAGATGGGAACTTACATTTCAGCCTGAGGATTTTGGTGTGAAAGGGCTTTTACATTTGACAAATATAGAATTTTTTATATTAAAAACAAACATGCAAGTCCTGGAGGGATATAAAAAGTAACGAAAAAGTAACGTAGCATTGCTTTCCAGTAATGCTACGTTATTGTAATGTAAAGTAAAGTAATGTAATGTTAATGTAATGTAATGTAAATAATGTAATGTTAATGTAATGTAAAGTAATGTAATTAGTTACTTTTTTAGGGAGTAATGGAATATTGTAACGCAAGTAACTTTCCCCAACACTGCCTGTCATGACCACTGTAAAGGTAATATACTTTAATGATGGATTACTGTGATGTTTTTTATCAGTTGTTTGAACTCTCATTCTCACGGCACTCATTCACTGCAGAGCATCCACTGGTGAGCAGATGATGCAATGCTAAATTTCTCCAAAGCTGTTCTGATGAAGAAAGAAACCCATCTAGATCTTGGATGGCCTGAGTGTGAGTGAATCTCCAGTAAATCTTCATTTTTGGCTGAATTATTCCTTTAAGATATTTTTGGATCAGATCAGGTCGATTACATAATCAGTAGCATGTAATTTTTCATTATTTCGGGAGATACTGATGAGATTAAAAGCAATTGAAGCAAGCATCATGTCATCCCACCTGATGTGCTACAGATACTTCTGATCTTTGCAGCCAGTTCTGTGATCACACAGCCAAGAAAATGGTTTTCTGTTTCTGCCAATTTAATTCAATTTGCTGAGAGGCTACTAATTCTATATTGTCCAATGATGCCAAATGGAAGAACCTCTTTGTTCTATCAATATCGTTCCATTCTGGTTCACTTTTATGTCTTTTTGAACTCTGGTTGCAGATTGGTTGACATTATAGCTGGTTTTATGTGATTGTCAAAGCAAACTAACATCTTTTCAGCAACATAGAAAGGCAATGTTTTGACCTGCAGTAGGTCTGTAGAGAGCTTGAGAGGAAGAGAATTTGGGAGGTAGAATTTTTGAAAAGCCATCACATGAAACAGAGACAGGTCTGCATGGAATCCAGAATAGATTACACTGTGATGGAGTTACTTGGGCATGTGTGTGTGTGCAATAGAGACAGAGAGTTGTGTTTGTGTGTGGGGAAGAGCTCGGATGCTGTATTCTAGTTGCTTTTAAAGTGTCTGTGAAATGGGGCCAGCTTCATTCTGCAAGAGAAGAGCTGGATTTTTTGAGGAAATATACACAGGCGATAGAGACAAACACAGACGCTCACAGAATCCTCAGTACTGAGGCACTTTTGAGTTGTAACCCAAACAGCCTTTCATCATCCCCCTCTATGACGATACTTTGTATCACCTGAGAGATGTCTGTGGTGAGGCCACAACAAGTGCGCTTGGTGTGTGTTGCAGATTGTTTGATCACAGTCCCAAAAGGCACACGGTTTCATTCAAAGAGACACTCGTTTGCCTTTTTCCTCAAGCCTAAATAATTCAAAAAGACTATTGTTTCCTGTGAAAGCACAAAGTTTAAGCGAACTAAAACTGTGCTTGATGATAAATTATATATTTTTTGTAGTTTCAACATGGTCAGAGGACAATCTGTGGAGACCAGACTAGTAATGAACATTGAGTCTTGGTTAAGGCAGAAGCTTCTTCTGAGCAACTATGAGATGGAAGACCTACCTGTGTAACTTTTCACACTCTGGAGACGTCTTCTTGGCATATTGCCATAGGCTTGACTTCTCTCTTCCACCTACTCATCTTTGATGTCACTCATGCCAAAAACAGAAATGACATCTCATACTGCATTATAATCTTTCTAATTAAATGTCCACCCTGCCGTCTCATTAGTGATGCTGTCATGTTTGTGAGTAATAATTCTTTTGTCTCAAAGTATGTCTATGGAAGTGATGTAAAACACAGCATTACAACATGAGATCACTGTAACTTGGGTGGACCACATACAGTAGATATAATTAAAAGTATTTGGACTGCCCAAAAATTGTCATTGGTCTTATTTATTTATGGTTATCCTTCAAGGTCAACAACCAAGGTATCTGATAAAGTCCTTAATGGTGGGTTAATGATTTTGCTTTAATTATTTAGCTGATATTTAAGATGGATAATGGAATTGCATTAATAATTCAACTCTGAATCTGTTTTAAATGTCAGAGTATAAATACAGAGATTCAGTGTTATTTAAACTAACACACACACACACACACACACACACACACAAATATGCGTTTTTATTCCATATACGTAATACAAAAATAAAATCAAAATCAGTGAATATCCAACATTTATTGGTAAACACACTCAGAGTTGTGCTGTTGTGCTCAGAATAAGTGAAGTTATTAGTTTCTTGAAAGGTGCGCCCACAGATTTCCAGTCATATTTGTCACAGAATGAGCTTTGCTATTTTGGTCTAAGCTACATGCTTAGCAGCCTGCAGTTCTTCATAAAAGCACTATACAGAAAGGGCCATCCACCAGTGAAGGTGAATGCCAATGTGATTGACAGCTCCTTTATACTTCACGAGAGAGAAAGATGAGCTTTCCTGCAGACAGGAAAGCCCAGACCCAGAAACAGATCAAGAAGTAAGTTGCTGCTCAGTTTTGGATCGATAATATCTAAAGGGAAAAGCCCACTGGGAGGCTCTTGAGAGGAAATAGCCCAGAGGAAGCAGGTAATAAAAAAGACAAGTACTTTACACAATACAGAAGAGTGTGCTCTAATAAAAGCCCCACCACTGCTTCCTTTGTATTCTTTAAAGGGGACAGACAATATCTAACATCAACCCAGATGATATGGATTGGTTATGTTGCAAAGCACTATGAATATATGGTCTATCTCTCTATATATATGCATTTGTAAGTAAGTCCCAAGTGTAAAAAGGCTTTTAAATGGAATTTGTAGGTTATAGAGTAATGTGAGATCATGTGAGATGTAATCACAGATGTGAGTTGGAGGATCAGCTCCAAAGAATTTCCCACGGTCGGTTAACTGTAATATTAAAAACTGCTGTTTACCAGTGTAGTGAGATGTTTTGAGAAGTCAAATTCTCTCTAGTTGTCATCTGGGCTTCCATACATTTGAGCAGATGTGTTCTCAAGTCTCTGTCACGAATCCAAGTCAAGTCTGAAGTCTAAGACTTTGCCAACGAGGTAAAATCCAGATTAAACAAAAGCAGAATTGTGTGTTTTGGAATAGTTGATTCATTTCTGAATCAGTGTTACTGAATGAATCAACTTAGTGAATAACTTTTGTTCCTACATGAAGTAGTGTTTAACGATTTGTTGATTTAACACGAATAACTTAACAGCTATGTTGCCTCCTACACTGTAAAAAATAAAAAACACAACTAAGTTCAGTCAACTAAAATAAGTTTAGTCAACTTGAAATGTTAAATTGCACTAAGTAACAACTTACATATTTGTGTTTGCTGAACTTAACAGATGGGTAAGTAACCCAGCTGCCTTAAAATTTTAAGTTAATTCAAATCAAATATCTAAGTTGTCACTTAGTATAATTTAACATTTGCAGTTGAATAAACTTTTTTTGAGTTGGCTGAACTTAAAATTTTAAGGCAGCCAGATTGCAAATTATTTTAAGTTGACTCAACAAATTGTTTTTTTACAGTGTACTGGTGTAACACCATAACCTGCAGAAAAAGGCACTGAAAATATGGGATGTGTGGAGCACGCAAGTACAGACAAAAACCCTAGTTTTCTATGGAAATTTGTGTTTCACAGACGTACTTTGCGATTTTAATCCAAGTCTGTGTTTTTCTCACACAACCTCCATAAAAATTACAGAGGTAATTACCCACTGTTTTTCGGCAACTCTAATCCTGTTCGAATGCAAACATGTGATTGCTGATGTTGTATTATCCCAATGCTTCTCCTCATTTTTTGGCTTACACTGTAAAAAACAATTTGTTGAGTCAACTTAAAATAATTTGTTACCTGGCTGCCTTAAAATCTTAAGTTCAGTCAACTCAAAAAACGTTTATTCAACTTGAAATGTTAAGTTGTACTAAGTGACAACTTAGATACTTGAGTTGATTCAACTTAACAATTTAAGGCAGCTGGGTTACTTACCTTGCTTTTAAGATTAACAAACACAAATATCTAAGTTGTCACTTAGTACAACTTAACATTTCAAGTTGACTAAACTTATTTGAGTTGACTGAACTTAAAATTTTAAGGCAGCAGGGTAACAAATTATTTTAAGCTGACTCAACAAATTGTGTTTTTTACAGTGTACCTGAGCTACTATATGCGCACTAGTCTTACACGTTGCACCTTTCACTATGTATTGTACGAAAAAATAAAATAATAAAATCAAAAAGGAGAACCAAATCGCAGAAACTGCTAATACTGGCCAACAGTGTCGGGTATAATACTTGTCTAGATTTCTTTGCTCAGTTGCGTGGGCTTATTATAAGCAGCCACTTCTGTAAAGCAATGTTTAAATTAAAATTATATTAATACATATTTCATTAGACATATGTGGCGTATGAGATGCACGCAACCACATCACATCTAGAAAACACACTCACCTCTGTAATAAACACGGAGATGGTAGTCCCGTCCAAATTGGTACATGAAAATCACTGACGTTGGGTGATAAGAAATGAATCTCAAATATAGTTTAGAAAACTAGTCCTGTATGTATAGGGCTAAACATGGCAAAAAGTGATTAAACTGTTCTATGCTGTTGAATCAGCGCTTGTGGAAACATTGCTCGGCCAATCAAAATCGAGAACCAAATCTAATTGTTATATAATTATCTTTTAAAATGAGTATCGTATTTATTTTAAGTTTGCAAGGAAAATCAACCTAATGGACTACCTGTTATTTAAACAATGCTGGTATTCTCAGGAAATATTCTCCTTTCTTGTAGACATAAACATGTTGTCTCTAATTTTGAATCGAAGTCAAGTCCCAAGTCAGTTGCTCAATTAAGTCTTAGTTCTCTTCATTTTTTCATTGCAAAGATGGCTATGCCATGAGTCGTTGGTTTATCTTTGTGTCTCTGCCGTTTGCTGAAGTCTTGCCCTGTCTCTCCCAGCCTTGACGGATACGGGTGACATTCCGGTCCACACATGGAGTGATCAGGATTAGCTTTAGAATCAGAACCACGCAGGGGACCACCAGAGACAACATGTATGCTGGCGGCATCCACCACCTATATGATTCAGGTTTCAGAAATCTATTCCAGCCATATAGAAATGTGTGAGCGGTACAGAGCAGCAGGGTGAGGTAGCCCAGTTTGGACTGTAAAAGAAAGGAAGAAAAATCATTCATTTTATCAAACACCATTGTCATTGTGCTTCTTTGATCATAGAAGTTTTGTGAAAATTCAACAATGAAGTTTTAAAAACCTTCTGGTTACATTTGTTCTGTACTGTATTTATATACTGATGTAATATAATGATGGAAAAAAAACCCCCCAGCATTGTTCGTATTGTACTATGCTTTCTAAACTAATTAGTAAAATCCTCTCCAGTGACACTTAAATTGATGCATTTCCACTGTCAGTGTAATACCTGTACAAAACGAAACTCCCTCCAGTTTAGAGAGTTGCTCACAGATGGAAGGGATGTAATTCCTAGCAGGACAAACAGCCCAAATCCAAGAATTCCCATGGAATAGTACGAGTCATAACGCCAGGCTGCCGTGTTGTCAAACTCATAGGTTTTGTTATCTTTGACCTGCAAAACAGCATAAGTTCTTTAGTTCTATCGTTTAGTCAGAAAAAAATGAGGGCGGGACTTAATCTGATGAACTCCGGAATTTGTTGGATCTTAAAAAGTGGGTGTTCCATAGCCTATAAGTATCCACCTTTTTCTTAATGTAACCAGCATGGCCATTTATACATTTTATGGGTTTGGCTTCCGGTCTCATCCGCGTCCAGCTATTTTTAGTTGTACAAAACAGCTTGTTTTGTGGCTTGATATTGCAGATCGGTGTGTCTTACCATATTATTTTATTGTATTATCTAGATTATGCATACACTGGTTTGTAGTGCAAACAGTTTTACTGTTTACTGCACATTGTTATTCTTCTTCTTATTTCCCAATAGGGGCTAATGAACCGTAAGTCTCACCCATAAGCTTACTTCCGCGTAGAAGAAAAAGGTGGATAGCCAGGATCGAAATTTAGAGCATTATATTTTTATTAAATGTGCAGTAAGTGATTTCTCAGAAACGCAGATGATAATCTCCAAAACAAGCATGCACCTACCTAAAAGGATCATACCACTATCTTGATAGGTCTGTCCCCAACATGCTATGCAACACAGGCACCTCCCCCATCATGAGTGGACACGCTCCTTACTGGTGATTGGCTACAAGTGTACTTTGGGGCTTGGTCCGATAGACCTTCAACAGCGTTTCTCAGAAATTGCCTACTTATGGAAGCCCGTTTCCGCCACTGAATAAATAATAAAAAATGTTATTGTGACTTTTTATCTCACAATTTTGACTTTTGGCGGCACTAAATATAAACAATGCCACTGAACCGAAAGAAGCTCGCATATTTTGTTGATTATTGCTGCTGAAAATGGCCAGTTGCGATGTTTTGGGCTGTACTAATTGGTTGGACCAGGAAAAAAAACATTTAGAATACTATACACCTTATTTTTCCCATAAGAATGAGTGCAGCCATTTGTAAATTTTTTGTGTCTGGCTTCCGGTCTCATCCACTTCCAGCTATTTTTAGCTGCACAAAAAGCTCATTTTGCTGCTTGATATTGCAAACTGGTGTGTCTTACCATATTATTTTAATGTATTATCTTAATTATGAACACACTGGTTTGTAGTGCAAACTGTTTTACCATTTACTTGATGCACTTCGATATTCTTCTCATTATTTCCCTGTGGTGGATTATAAACCGGACGTCTAACACAAAAAGTCTAATACCAGAAAACAGCTTACTTCCGCATTGAAAAATAAGGTGGATAGACTGCCAAAAGTTATTACAAATCAAGGAGAAGAGCTCAAAAAACTGTCTGAGGGACAAAATGCATTTGTTGTTAGCCATATGAACCAAGATTTCCAGGGCAATCTGGGAATAACGTCAGAATTCTGAGATATAAACTTGCGAGTCAAAAGTTAATTTTTAGGGGAAAAAATACTGATATATTCTCAGGATTGCGAGTTTATATCTTACAATTCTGGCTATATAACTCGCAATTGCATTATGAAGTCAGAATTGCAAGACATAAACGCAATTCTGAGAAAAAAGTCACAATTGCGAGATGTAAACTGGCAATTGTGAGAAAGAAAAGTCAGATTAGTGAGATAAAATGTTGCAATTACCTTTTTAATTTTTTTATTCAGTGCCAGAAATGGGCTTCCATACTTAGGCTACTGCACCTTTATTTTATGAACTTGAGTGCTTTTTTTGTAAAGAAAGAAAGAAAATTTTTTTTCACAATAATACCAGTAATACCCTATTAACAAAGTAAATGGGGAAAGATGTTAATTTTGTATTGATTTCATATTGATTTTAAAGAGCTGTTTGGTAGTAAATGAATAGCCCATATTAGAACAGTATTCTTGAAATTATTCAACTTACCAGTGATATAGTGTAGACATTTATCTTGTAGCGTACATAGTATCTGATGGGTATAACTAAAGTGTAGAGAACATGTAGAAAACCGAAGGCCAGCGCTACTAGACCCAGCTGCTTCCTGCACAGCATCCAGCGATCCAGCCAGTCAGGGAAGCGACGGTACTTAGTGCCGTTATAAAGCTGAAGGAATCCAGCCAATGCTCCCGGCAGGTAACAGAGGGACAGCATCACGAGAGAGACGATGGGAAAGGCCTTGTTGGCCAGTGAGATCATAATGCGAAAAGCAATGTCTTTACCATTGGTAACACGCTCATAGATAACATCTCTTGTTAGCGCATAGAAGAATATGAAAGCTGTTAAACAAATCGCGATGTTGAGAGGAAGTCTCCAGAGAGGGAAAAGTTGCAAGGGCAGATCTTCCAACTCAGCAGCCGCTCGGAGGGAGCCTCTGTCCAGGGCCGTGAAACTGAGACTTTGAGCAATGTTCGTCACTTGCTGTTTAGCATCAGCGCGGTCTCCACAGATAAGTACCTATTAAAAAATGTATGCAATTTAACGTGTTATAGAAAACAGATTTAATTTACTTACAACTAATATTACATTTAATACATTTAAAATTCACCTGCTATTAACAAAACGGATATTGAAACACAACATTACAAGTTACTTGCGTTGTAAAATGTGTTATAGAAAACAGATTTAATGAAGTATATTCACAACACGTCATCGATCTGTCACATTGGCGGCACTGAATATAAACAATGCCACTGAACCGAACAAAGCTCGCATATTTTGCTGATTATTGCTGCTGAAAATGGTCAGTTATTGGGCTTATATGATTTGGGCTGTACTAATTGGTCGGACCGGAAAAAAAAACATTTAGAATACTATAGACTGCCAAAAGTCATTACAAATCAAGGAGCTCAAAAAGTCTGAGGAACAAAATGCGTTTGTTGTTGGCCATACTGAACCAAGATTTCCAGAGCAAAAATCTTGACAACATTCGTGTTTGTTCCAGGTAGGTAGGTGAAATATTAGGCTAATATCGTAGTGAATCAGGGTAAAAGCCCTGGTGAAAAAAAACAGCATATGCTGGTAGGTATGTTTTGATGCAGGGATGCTGGTTAGGTATGTTTTGATGCTGGTTTAAGCTGGTGCTTAGCTGATTTATACTGGTCCTTTGCTGGTTTTTGCTGGTCCGTTGCTGGTTTATCCCGGTCATGTTGCTGGTCAAGGACCAGCATCAACCAGCTAAGGACCAGCATAAACCAGCAAAGGACCAGCTTAAACCAGCACCAAAACATACCTAACCAGCATCCCAGCATCAAAACATGCCTACCAGCATATGCTGTTTTTTTTCACCAGGGAGCAGGAGCACAGTTTTGAACATTGATGTTTTTAAGTAATAGAATTTAGTTATTTATACCCACAAAATGGTAGTGCACATTTAATCTTCATTTAAATTATAAACATTAACCTAAATAAATGTGGTACAAAATGACATTCATAGTTCATGATACTCTAATGTATTAAGTAATGTTAAGGAATAGAACCTTGAAGTGTGCACAAAAACTACTCATGCAGCAAATTACTTTCAAGTGCTTTGATTGTTTTTGACTTGCTCTAACAAGTTGATATTCTGTTGACCTACACAACCCTTTGAAACAAAATGCTCCTTTAATAGTTATAGACAGCAGTGAAATATCCTCTGGGAATTAAATTTAGTTCACAGCAATGTGCAGTCTGTGCCTGAACAATACAATATGTTGTCACAGTTGGCCTTTAGAAAAAAAACAAAGAACAAGAAATTATAATCAAAATGAGAAATAATAACAAATAGACTGCTTGGCCGGGTGTGACTATTCATTTGTATTGAGAATCACACAAACAGGTGTCAACGAACATACGCACTAACATAGCCATAATAATAGTTTGCCAGAGCTCAGATTCCATCTGGCCAGTTTCTCAACCACCACCTGCTGATGTAAATATGACTTTCGTACAAAAAGACTCTTTCGTTAAGAGAGAAATGCTCGCCTCATTTCCTGAAGTATGAACTGTTAAAACAGAGCTTTGTGACATGCACAAACATTTATACATGCCTTAATGGCTCTTTTGTACTGTACGTTTTTGTTGTATGATATGTCATCCAGCTGCCTTACAGTACTGATGAAGTACAATAAATACGAAGTGCAGTGGTATGCCATTTATCATGTCTGATTTGTCTTTTTGTTCATACTATAATGACAAAAGCTCTTATAAACACCTGCATTCAAGGCTGTTTTGTGAAACGGTCTGTTAAGCTTGATTAATTAAAATTTTAAACAGCTCTGTTGAAACCGGTTCTCAGTGCCCCTTGTTGCTTAAATGATTAACAACATTTTGTAAAATTTGCAGATTGATGCATGAAAATTTCTGTCTTAATCACTTCCCCTCACTAATTTTAAAGTTCTTTGATTGCTTCGTCTTTACAAAATGTGTTGCAAAAATCGTATGTGTATTTTCTTGTCTCATATTTTATCTGCCTGTTAGTACATTCTGTCCACCTGACTAAATTGTGTTTGTGTGTGTGTATGTGTGTTTTACCTGTCTGTTGGCATCTAGTCCTCCAGACTGCAATGCCCAGGCAGAGATGGTGTTGAAGGCTTTGACTACCGTCGCCCCTGGAACCAGCTTGCTCAGGTATTCTGCATTGGATTCTAGGTACAGACCCCTCTTGAGATTATTGCTGACGTCTACCAGCACCTTTCCCTCAAGGTCTGAAGCCAGGGAGCTCAAAAATCCATAGTGCTCCCTCTGCACAGCCACAAAAATCACATGAGCTTTACAAGCTGCTGCTGCGTGACTCATGACCTTTGACCCCTCAGGCAGCAACAAAGAGTTTTTAGGGCCCCGGGATCCATATACAACATCATATCCCGACTGGAGCAAACGGAGCCCCAGCGAGCGTCCAAAATCACCTGTTCCAAAGATGCACACTGTCTCCAGTTTATGCTTCATCTCGCTGAGGTCTGTCATTGCAACCGAGTTTGAATTCATTTCTAAAAAATAAGAGACAACACCATACACCATAAAATAAGTGAAGTTAATTTAAACTCTCAAGTAATGGCTATTACAAAGTGCACTAAACTAACACCATTTACACTTTTAATTTCAGATTTGGTACAAGTGCTGTGGCTGTAGATAATTATATTTCTGCTTGAGTGATTTAAATGCTTGTTTTTTTTGCTACCACAGGCGATAATGCCGTTATCAAATTTATTATGGTTTATTTTGCTACTTTAAAACTACATAGGCTGAAATATTGCAAAATACACTGATTACAACCTGAAGGCAAAGCTAAAACCTAAATAATACAAAAAAAACTTTAGAAAATATTCAGCAAATGAAATGAAATTATATTAAATTAAATTAAAATGGTTCAACTTTATATTAGGCAGCCTTAACTGCTATGTACTTGCATCAAAGAATAAGAACAGTGTACTTACTGTGTCAAATATTGTATTGCAAAACACTTTAAGATTAAGGAGAGGTTTGGTAAAATGGGTAGGTTTAAGGGTGGGTTAAAGTGTAAGGGATGGGTCAGCAGTGCGATTATAAATGTAATTACAGATGTAATTACATGTAGGTATTTTTGAAAATATAAGTACAATGTAAAAAAGTATGTTCACAATAAGAGAATTGTATTAAATGATTAATTTAAATGTAAGTACAGTTGAGGTCAAAAGTTTACATACACCTTGCAGAATCTGCAAAATGTTAATTATTTTACCAAAATAAGAGGGATCATAAAAAATGCATTTTTTTTAGTACTGACCTGAATAAGATATTTCACATAAAAGACATTTACATATAGTCCACAAAAGAAAATAATAGTTGAATTTATAAAAATGACCCTGTTCAAAAGTTTACATTCACTTCATTCTTAATACGTTTTTTTTTAGTGATAGTTGTTCATGAGTCCCTTGTTTGTCCTGAACAGTAAACTGGCCACTCTTCTTCAGAAAAATCCTTCAGGTCCCACAAATTCTTTGTTTTTGCAGCATTTTTGTGTATTTGAACCCTTTTCAAAAATGACTGTATGATTTTGAGATCCATCTTTTCACACTGAGGACAACTGAGGGACTCATATGCAACTATTACATAAGGTTCAAACACTCACTGATGCATCAGAAGGAAACACAGTGCATTAGGAGCTGGGGGTGAAAACTTCTTGAATTTAAAGATCAGAGTAAATTTAACTTATTTTGTCCTCTGGGAAACATGTAAGAATCTTCTGTATTTTCTGAATGCCAGTACTAAATGAAAAAAATATGATATTTAGGCAAAATAAGAAAAATGTACACATCTTCATTCTGTTCAAAAGTTTTCACCCCTGGCTCATAATGCATCGTTTTCCTTCTGAAGCACCAGTGAGTGTTTGAACCTTCTGTAATAGTTGCATATGAGTCCCTCAGTTCCTCAGTGTGAAAAGATGGATCTAAAAATTAGTCATTGCTGGAAAGGGTACAAATGCACAAAAATGCTGAAAAAACAAATCATTTGTGGGACCTGAAAGATTTTTCTGCATGTATTTTGTATGATCCCTTTTATTTTGGCAAAATAATTAACATTTTGCGGATTCTGCAAGGTTACAAATTACATGAAATTACATTTTTTAATTAAATCAGAAAGAATCAACACTCACCGATAAAGATGAAAGAAATTTATTTTCAGTAATTTGTGCTCCAGTCTCTGGAAAATCCACTGATCACTTGTAGAATCAGATCCTAATTGTTGAAATCGCTAACTAACAGTGTGATTTTATTGCAGAATTTCAGAATCTTCTGTGCCAGTAACTGTCGTCATATCCCCAAAAGCAGTTTAGCAATGTGGTGTGATCATCAAAACCAGCTTTTACTCTTCTTCTTTAGTTCTTCTGCAATTTCTCTTTTATCCACTGGCTTTTCATTGCAGGACTGAGGCTGTTTCTCGCCTGTACGGGTCTGTTTATGAGCATGTGTGTGTGAGAGGCTTTTATTTATGAGCCTGTGACCTGCCCACAGCTCAGTGGTGGTTTAGATTTGGGAAAAGAGAGAGAGGTTGTTTTGGCAATGGATAAAGTCCAAAGTGGAAATTCCAAAGCAACTGTAACTCTTGTGTGTGTGTGTGTGTGTGTGTGTGTGTTGAAAGACACATATTTGCTTGGATTTACCCTGTGTGTTTTGAGGCAAGGCCTGCCTGGAAGTAAGTTGTGCAACAGTGGAATAACTGTGACAGTCTGGCCAAATACCTCAGTGCTTCAGAGACACTTTTTTTTCAATGGATCAGCACTGTTCTGCTATTAATCAAAAAGGAAAAATTACTTGTGTCAGTTGTTTGTAAATTCACCAAGAGGACTTTCCATAAACAGAATGAGCTTTTGTTTTCTTCATATGCTGCATAAAAGTCACACTTGTGTGACATGTACTTCTTCCAGAATCTGATACATCGAATGAAGTTATCATAGTAAGCATGATCTGCTGCACCTCCACCCATCTGCGAGACCCACCAAATGTGTCATCCACCAGCAGTAAGCACATGGAGATTATTTATGATGACGTTAATAGATCGGCAAACCCCTCATATCCACATTAGGGCTACCTTACCAGGGTTAAGACTTAAGGGGCGCAGTCACGGCATGACTCCAATCCTGCATGATCAGCAATACATCACATACAGGAGCTCCTCATTACTCCTGTTCTGCTGGCTGAAAGCTGAGAGACTTAGTCTTTTGTCATTTATAATTACAACTGCATGTGCCTACCTGCAGTCTGGGCCACCCTTAACGTGCCTCTCTCCTGAGTAGGAGTGTGTACGTTATGCTTCGCAAGCTTGAGAAATGCAAGATCTAAATAAGCACACATGGTGCAGGTATGCATGGAATTGGTGTGATAAAATGTGACAGATGTACAGATATTTATGTATGGATAACACAGAACGTTTGTGGGTTTAAAGGAATATTCCACATTCAGTGCAAGTTAAGCAAAAATGAAAATTCTGTCGTTAATGTTGTTCCAAACCCATAAGACCTTCATCTTCGGAACACAAATTAAGATATTTTAGATGAAATGAGAGATTTCTGACTCTGCATAGACAGCAATGCAACTGATACGTTCAAGGCCTATGAAAGGCAGTAAAGACACGTTAAGACATGTTAAAATAGTCCATGTGATATCACTGGATCAACCGTAATGTTACGAAGCTACGAGAATACTCTGACGTACAACCTGAATGGGCTGCGCTTTGTTTGCAAGCAGAAAACAAAAAAAACTTTGTTAATGTGACTTTGAGCTCAAAGAAAACAATAATAACAACTATATTCAACAATTTCTTCTCTTCCGTGTTAGTCTTGCCCAGTAAGGCTGGGCATAAAAATTGCAAGTTATCCTCTCTGTCAAAATCTTCAAAGTATTCTTGTAGTTTTATAAAATTACGGTTGAAAAACTGATGTCACATGGACTAATTTAATAATGTCCTTACTACCTTTCTGGGCCTTGAATGTAGTATTGCATTGCTGTCTGTGCAGGGCCAGAAAGCTTTTGGATTTCATCAAAATGATCTTAACTTTTGTTCTGAAGATGATTGAAGGTCTTACGGGTTTGGAACAACATGAAAGTGCATAATTAATGACAGAATTTTCATTTTTGAGTGAACTATCCCTTTAAGCTCAATGCAAATTGTTCGTGGAATAATTATGATAACCACTATTTATTTTGACTCACCTTGCCTTCTCTTTAAAAATGACCAAATCTTAAAAAACACTTCACTTACAGTAAAAGTGAATGAGGCTAGTCTGTAAAAGTTAAAATACTCACTGTTTCATTAGTATATCCATATATTGTATTTTAATGTGGGAAAAAAGAGGTTCTCCACGTTTCTGTGAAGTTAAAAGCCATTTTGATTAATTATCATGTGTCCATGTGTTTAAGGCTGGACTGTGATACAACGGTTATTTTTTGGACTGCATGCAGTCATGGTTGCATTCTTTAGTGAGGGCATGAGTGGTGAGAATCATTCAGAAAAGTGAAAAGATAGCATCTGAAATTCACTGTTGGCCATTACAAACTCTAAATTGGAACATGGTTTGTCTACAGTATGTGAATTCGAACATAATTAAATACAGTCTCAGCCTCCTAGCTCTCCCAGCCATGAAGATATCATCTCATTTGCATGTGGTATCATAAGGAAATGAGACCACAGTAACTAACAGGAAAGAAAGAGCAATTATAATATTTGGAGGACACTGGCCAAAAATTTCAGTAATTTCCGAGATGTCAACAGGAAACGTGGAGGCACAACAATGATGGTTACGGCAGATGAAGAAAGAAATGTTTGTTATGATGCCTGGTAAACCAAGGACAGATATGGGAGGCTAATGGTTTTATGCAGAAATTACAGGGTAGATTCTCCAAAAGAAAATTCCAGACGTTTTTCAAGGAGAATGTGTAAGAGCAAGGGCAAGACAATTTTCATTGTGACCAGAAAGACTATATTTAATATTGTTTCATTGCACAAAAGTATATATGTGTACTGGATCCCCTGGACATCGATTGTTTAAACTGATTCACCCTAATGGCCTCTTGTAAAACTCTTTCATTTTTAAAGACGTGTTTATTTGCTCAAAGACATTGAAGCACATTTTGAACCATTTTGTGTAATATTGTTGTTTTCCCTGAACAAAAATTTGCTCTCTTTCTTTCTCTATCTTTATCACACAAACACAGATGTATTTGGCATTCACATGCTGGAATATTTAAGGTCATGTCCCAGTCCCCCAAACCTCTTTGGCACTTCACGACCCAGAGCATTTCCCATTCTCCTCCTGTGTTGAAATCTGGGGTTTATTTGGTTCATTAGGTACAGAGTGTGACATCATCCGAATGTGTTCTTTAATTTTTATTCACTGTTGCTAAACAGTGTGTGACCGCAATATTGCACATGAAGAGTAATCACACGGATGATATTTACTCACTGTGGGATGGAGACTGACGTGATGGGACGGATTTACATAAAAAGAATGAGAAGAAACATGGTGGCGTGTTACTCTTTGACAGCTTGATGAACATGGGAGTTCATCTGCACATATTGTCATGTTTTTGAAGGAGGTATCGGGAGAATACAGTGTTTGTTGTGTGAAGTGTTTACTGACTGTTATCTTCTTACATAATTGATGTGAAGAGCTGGGATTGCCTCCTCTGTTCTGATACAGTTTTTGACTCGGAAATACAGACATCAGACCACAGCAGATTTTGGTCAGAATATGTTCTTCCTGGCTTCTGTCACTGAGCAATTCCACCTCATAAATTCCCTCATTTGTTTTGTATGAGCAGAGAATGTTTGTGAGAACACAGATGACATCTGGCTAGTAAAATCTGTAGCACACCAATTTTGGCTGTATCCGGGAGTATTTTGAACTGTGTACTGTGAATTCCAAGAACTGTTTCTTTTCCGGCTGTGGTGGGAGACGATCCATAGAAACCTCTGAGGGGGTGTGGGGAATTCTGGAATTGCTTTTCCCCCACCAGGAAATATGTTTTTGGAGCTGTATAACAGGACAGGTAACAAATGGAGCTTATGTTCAGAATTTATTTTCTTAAATTCTGTCTTTAAGTAGTCCACACACTCAAACTGTGCTCATGTATATTTTCTCTGGCACTCACACGCCCTGTCTGTCAGATTAACTTTGTAAGCTGGATTTGTCCTTTAAGAGAGAGATAAAATGATAATGAAGGAAGACAGCATAGAAAGGAGAAAAAATATTGAAAAATCTCAAGTCTCCTAGACAACAATAAGGGGAAATGGAGAGCAAATAGAGACTTTGCCTTATGATTCTTATGATTCAATTTAATGTATTTTCAGTTCGACTTCTAAACAGATCTCAACAATGACACAATCTATTAGTAAATGTGTGTCTGTGTGGGGAGCGACCCCTAGAGATCTGAGGAGGTATTGCAAGTGGGGCTTAGGCCAGTTCTCAAATCTCGTGCACTTCCTCACATTTAAATTTGCCGCATTGATACAGAAGAGAACCAATGATGTTTGTGCGCAGTTTGTTTCGCCCCTCCTTCTTGTCCTTATATGGTATAATATGCTGCACTGCACTTGGGTAAATGATGACGTTCTTGTGTGTACAATTAATATGCAAGGTTTCAGTGGCGGAAGGGGAGATTTTCAGGCAATAACGACTTAAATTGCGTTCTGTTCCTCAAGCACAGTTGCCGTATGACTTTAGAAGACTTGGAATAAAGTGCATATATGCCATATGAATTATTTCTACAATACTTTTATGCGTGTGGAGATCGGAAGTTCGGAAATCATCCCATCCTGTCATTTATCATCCATCTCATTAGGTACAAGTTCGAAGCAACGTGAGTAAATATTGACATTTATTTTATCTTTATTTTTTAGTGAACTAACTCTTAAATGTTGCAAAACCGTATCACTTATTTATGATATTGTCAAAGTCTCTATTTAAAACGTCTTATAACAGAGAGTTTGCACTTACCTCACGATTTGGTCAGTTACTGGTTGGGCCATACTCGGATGTAAACAAGATTAATGTACTACTGAATATGTTGTTCTGCTAATTTATGGAGTCTAAACCACCGAAAAAAAGTGTGGAAACTGCTAAATCATACAGAGAATGACTTAATGAGCAGAAAAGGGCGCAATATTTTGACAAACTAAAGTTACTAGGTGGTAAAGATACGTACAAGCAGTATTGATTAAGATATTAGCCTAATATTTCACCTAATGTTACCTGACGGAAATGATAAGAACAAACACGAATGTTGTCAAGATTCTTGCCCTGGAAATCCAAGTTCAGTTTGGCCAAGCACAAATGCCTTATGTTCCTCAGACAATTTTTTGCACACTTCTCCTTGATTTGTTAACTTTTGGCAGTGTGTAGTACTCCAAATGTTTTTTCCCAGTCCGACCGATTAGTACAGCCCAAAACATGACAATAATTGACCGTTTTCAGCAGCAATAATCAGCAAAATATGCAAGTTTGTTCGGTTCAGTGGCATTGTTTACATTCAGTGCCTCCAAAATGGTCGATTGATGATGGGTCGTGAAAACACTTTATATGGATTTTATTTTTTTTGCAGAAAATAACAATGTAGACATAGACCTACTTGCAATAAGGACATTCAATTCAGTAGTTAGTGATAGGCCTTTTTTCCCCCGATACTTTTCTCCAATTATCATGCATGCCAGTAAACCTTGAGTTGAATTGGATTGAAAGAAAGGGAGGCGAAGGCATGTCAGGTGTACAAAGAATATTCATGTTTACAAGATATCACAGATGTGGGCAAGAGAAACATCTGACTGTTCCCGCTGGGACTAAATGTGTGTTGTGTGTGTATTGTTTATGTGTATGTGTGTGGCAGAAGAAGGAAACAATAGAACAATGTATGAGACAGACAATAGCAGACAAGAATGAGGGTGGAGGAATCCAGCCAATATGGAGCAATGCCATTGTAAAATACAGCAACCTACACTCATAGACACCTAAAATACATTCCCAGCTCACAATATTAAATAAACACAATTACAAACTTATTCTAAATTTATTCTGGCAATAAAAATGTTTCAGTGGTTTGTGGGTGGAACTTGGCAAGAAGTTATACGACAAAACCCAACGGAAGGCAAGAGGGGGAGAGAAAGAAAGGAGGAAAGGAAGAGAGTATAATTATCACATCATTGGCCGTGTTTTATTGTTTTGTTTTATTGTGTAATTGATGAAATAGTACAGAGCTTTCAGAATTTTGTCTCGGATAAGGGATGCACCACAAGAGCGGAAGTGAAGTTTCAACCACATTGATTAATTTAGGAGAAGAAGGTTAAATTATCCATGGCAAATCTATCTAATGAGCAAATAGGTAGAATGAAAGAGGAATTATTCAAAACCCGGTTAATTCAATTACTCAGCTTTCTCCACTAAATGCTACTGATCTAATTCCTCTCCATTAGCGTAATTATTTCTCTGTTTTTTTACATCTCCCTCTCTCTCTCACTCATTCTCTGTATGTATCATTCATTCTTTTTTTCCACACAAGGTTAATTGCACACTTCAAGTGTTTTAACCCTGTGACCCCTCCCTGTGACCTTGTTGGGACTGACATTTGCGGGATGCTGACAGCTTAATTGGTTGTGCAAATATTGCTGCGTGCTTTAAATTTTGCAGAACTGTCAACTGATTGTACATTTTTGGATGAGATCAGGTTGTTAGAATCACTAAGAAAGGCTCTTTTTTTATCTGGATTTTTAGAAAAAGTAAAAAAGTAATCTCCATATGTCCAAAGAGGAATATTTTGGCAGATCGTTTCTGAAGACAATTTTGTCTCCAATGTACTGCCAAGTAAACCCACACAAACTTCCACTTTTCTAACCATCCCAGAAACCTTTTGTGCACTTCTGTTAATATTGTTTAGTATTTTAATCGAGACGTTTTCCTCGTGAGAACCATAAAATGGTTCCCACAATGTGAGTGATTTCAGATTTGACTTTCTTTGTGTGGGTAAACCCACACACACAACATTCTGAACGGCAGCTCAGTGTTGTTAGGTGAGCTCCCTTTATACAATCTGTTCTGCTTGACATTCACAGCCTGTTCTCATCTGTGCTTTGATTGGTCAGTTCTGCCATGCCTATCTTCAAGGATGTCTTGTTATGCTTATCGAATACATTATACATAATTAGATTATCATGTCATGCACAAATGTTAACATTAATGTCAGGCGGCCGTGAACCTCTCACTGTCCGCACACACACAAGTCTGCTTTCATGGTGGATCAATCACTTCCTGCTGTGCTTTTCAGTAGATTAGTATATTTTAGAGTTAGACTTATCTTATTAGACCTGTCTGAAGAATATGTGTTTGTTTGTTAATGCTTTAGTTTATTGACTTGTTTTCAGTGAAAAAAACATATGGATATTGACTATGTAATTTTGTTATTGACAAAATAGTCTTGAGATGTTATTGCTTGGACAGTACTAGTATATCTTTGATAGCTGTGATAGGCCTGTGTTACTCTACAGAAAAGATGATGCTCTTTTCTGTGTGTGTGCAGCATTTCAGAAATCACTGAGACTGTATTGGACACATTGTTGAAAACATTTGTTACCATTTTAGTGTAACAGTAAGCACATTCTGTGCGAACACTTACTACTCACCTAAATCCATTTGTCTTCACTTGACAACTTATTTGTTGTGCAATGTTGAATAATGAAAGTCTGACAATATTTTGCCCTTATATTGACCTTATGCAAAGACAAATAAGTACCACAATTGAGATTTTATTGTAGTTTTTAAATTAGTATTTATTTGTATATTGTCTTAATATAATATAATTCCCAATAATTTACTCAACCCCATGTCATCAGATGTTCATGTATTTCTTTTTTTAGTCGAAAAGAAATTAGGGTTTTTGAGGAAACATTTCAGGATTTTCCTCCACATAGTGGACTTCAGTGGGGATCAGCAGATTGAAGGTCCAAATTGCAGTTTCAGTGCAGCTTTAAAGGGCTCTACACGATCCCAGCTGAGGAACAAGGGTCTTATCTAGCAAAATGATCAGTCGTTTTCTTATATTTTTTAACCACAAATGACTGTCTTGCACTAGCTCGACCTCATGCATTGCCCTTTACAAAAAAAGGGTGAAACAAAGATGTTGGATGATTTTAAAGTTGGTGAAAAAATTGAGATGAAAATTAGTTTTTGTCATACCATACCTTTTTGAACCTAAGTTGTTCACATAATGTGTGAAGATGTAGATGTGCATAGCAGAGCTAGTGCAAGATGAGCATTTGTGGTTAAAAAATATATACATTTTTATTTTTATTTTTTTTTTTTGGAAAGTGACAGATTGTTTCTCAACTGGGATTGTTTAGAGCCCTTTGTAGCTGCATTGAAACTGCAGTTTGGACCTTCAAAACCTTGGCTTCCTTTGAAGTCCACTATATGGAGAAAAATCCTAGAATGTTTTCCTCAAAAACCTTGATTTCTTTTGACATGGGGTGAGTACATTTTCAGGAAATTTTAATTCTGGAAGTGAACTAATCCTTTAAAGCAAAAGTAAAGAAAAAAAAATTGGATTGGCAACCAGCTGAAATATTTTTTTTTTTAAATATTTACTTTATTTTATTTTAGTTATGGTTTATTTTAAGGAATGGAAATATTGTTACGTTATGCTGCTGGAAGTAGCCATCACAATATGGTCATAAAGGGATGGGCATCAGCAATAACAATCAGATAGGCTGTGGTGTTTAGACAATGTTCAGTTGGTACTAAGGGGACCAAAGTGTGCCAAGAAAATATTGCCTACATTATTGCACCACCACCACCACCAGCCTGAACTGTTGATGCAAGGCAGGATGGACCCATGCTTTCATGTTGTTTACTCTGAATGTCCCAGCAGAAATTGAGACTCATCACACCTTTTCCCAATCTTCTGTTGTCCAATTTTGATGAGCCCGTGAAGTGTAGCCTCAGTTCCCTGTTGTTAGCTGACAGGAGTGGCACCTGGTGTGGTCTTCTTCCTCTGTAGCCCATCTGCTTCAAAATTTGACATGCTGTGTGTTCTGAGATGTTCTCCTGCATACCTGGATTTCAAATAATCATTTAAAAAAAATCATTTTCAATGATTCAATGACTTGCTGAAAGCCTTCATTGTTTTGTTACTGACTGAATCTGTGTTTTTTTTTAAACTAGTCTTTTTTTTTAAACTATTTTAAATCACCTACTGGTGTAACATTGTAATGAATACAGTCTTTATTTGAGGCATCAAGTCACTTTCAAAAAGTGATTTACTCTATTTTAATCACTACCAATAACATCAGTTTTTATATCCAAACTATAAACTATTATTCCTAGTGCATCCATGATTATTTGAATGTGCTGTGTGGTTGAAAATCAGATATATACCTATATGTGACTGCTGAGATTTTGAACACGTTCAGGAGACGCATAATAGCTGAGCGTATAACAGTGAAAACGTGAAAACCACGAAAATTCTGTGTTTGGTGAGGAAGTGTTGTCTCATAACAGAAAATTCCTTGTTTGGCGGGGAAGTTGATGTTCAGATGTGATCTTTTAATGATTAATCGTGAAAACTACTCAGTTGTAGCAAATAGTTATTTGAGATACTGTTGCCTTTCTATCACCTTGAAGTAATCTGGAAATCTGGAATCTACTCACTGGAAATGTTCTCTTTTCTGGACCATTCTCTGTAAACCATTTAGATGGTTGTGTGTGAAAAGCCCAGTAGATTAGCGGTTTCTGAAATACTCAGACCAGCCCGTCTGGGACCAATAGCCACGTTTAAAGTCACTTAATTCACATTTCTGCCCCATTCTGATGCTCGGTTTAAACATCAGCAGGTGCTAAATTGCTGATTAGATGTGATTTGCTGATTAGATATTTGCATTAATGAGCAGTTGAACACGTGTACCTAATAAAGTGGCTGGTGAGGACTCTAGGATAAAACTCAACTTGAGCTCTGAGGCTGCATCTGAAATCACCCCCATACTCTTAAATAGGGCACTTTTTGAAGGGACAGCCATTTGTAGTGGTGACCGCAACCATAGTGGACATTATCAAGTGCACTTATTCAATTCTATAATGCACTGCAATAATGAGTGTGCAACCAATGTACACTCAACGGCTAGAGAATACCAAAAATGCACTGTGAGGGTTGTGCCAACGGATAGATGGCCCCTGCATCTATCCATCCATTTTCCAAACTGCTTGTCCATTGTGGATACAGCTTCTTATCATACATATATTTTTAACTGATTACTAAATAGTTGATTGAGATTAATACATGCTAGTTTCCATGTCATACTTTTGGAATTTCAAAATAAACAGCAAGCACAAATTATGCAAAAGTGGCAGCTCTTCCAGCGTGCTCAGAGTCCGAATTCGCTCACTCATTTTCATTCACTCCTTCAACTGGACTATATTAGTGGACTAATGTAGGGAATAGTGAATGAGGGTATATGGGGCAATTTGAAACATAGCATCAGATCTCTCAGTTCTGGAAGCAGACGCTTAAATGTCCTTGAGATAATGTTGGCAGGATTGGATGAATGAACTCATAGAACTTCATATAAGTAACCAAGAATCGTAGTGATTAATAGTGGCATTTGCGAACAAGACATTGTATCCTTGTTCATCCTCTCTTTCTGTCTCGATCTTGTCATTCAAATTACAATTAATCACAGCATCCCCACTAAATTCACCTCATCTACCCCCTGCTTGCTTCTCTGCAGGCCGAGGCTTTGCAGCTGTGCTGGGTTTGTGTCCAGATGGGAAATTCCTAATGGACAGCTGAAATGCTTCCACTTCAATCTCTCTTGAGTCCCAGAATTCTCATAATCATGATAGCAGCCCTGAGGGGATTTAACTACTTGGCCCTCTTCGTTGGGCGAGCAACTCTTTGTGGAAAATTGCAGATTTTTTTTTTTTTCTCCACTAATGACTTGATGATGCATTGCACCATAGAGAGAGAGAGGGAGAAATAGAGAGCAAATATACCTCATTTTAAAAGAGGTGAAATCTGGATTATGCTGTTACAATGGGCATGAAATAGATATTATGTGAATTTAGTCCATGATAAGGTGAACGCAGATAAAATGAGACTTAAAGGTACAGTTCACTCAAAAATAACAATCCTGTTGTTTTTGCACTCTTTTCCTGTACTTTTTCTTTTGTGTAACATAAAAAATGTAATTTTTGAAAAACATCCCAGCCATTATTTTTCATATGATAAAAGTGAATAAGGACTGGGGATGTCAAACTCTTTTGATTAATTATAGTTGATCAGTTCACAAAACTGGTCTAATTTATCTGGTTCTTGAGTTCTGACTCAATGAACCAGTTGCAACTGAATCATATGGTTCTGTGGAGATTTAAAACATTCTTGATATTCCATAATAGGTTCTTCAGATGATTGATTTGGTTTTGGGGTTCTTCAAACCACAATACATAGATGTTTTCAACTATTAACAGCTCAACAGAATGGAGGATTTTCAATGACAGCTTACATTTTGTTGTTATGCACAGTTTGTATAAAACTTTTATGATGATTTTGTAATTTCAGAGATTGACAGCCCATGTTCTAATTTACTTTTATTATCTGGAAAATAAAAATAATATGAGTTTAAAACCACATGAGTAAATAATGACAACATTTACTTTTGGAGGAACCATAACTTTAATTTTTATTTTTATTTTTATTTGACATGCCTTCTTTTTCTTTTGCCTTTTTTTCTTTTTTAATAACTTTTTAATAATCTCTCTCTCTCTCTCTCTCTCTCTCTCTCTCTCGCTCTCTCTCAGACACTCTCCTGCTCTCTTTTTGCTGATTTTACTGACACAAAAAGAAAAGAAAGTGCAAAGGAAATCCACAGTGTTTTAATTGCTAGGTTTAATTTGAACCGTGGTCTAAAATTCAGCTTAAAACTTCCTTTGATTGAAAATATATGAATGAGTATGAATGAACAAAAGAAAGATAGTCCAGAGACATGTGTGTGAGAGAGAAACTGTTAAATCTGCTGTACATTATAGATGAGTCTCTGTCACTTTGGGGGAGAGTAGTGCATTATGGGTAAGTGTGAACAAGGACTGACATTTACTTTCTCTTCCTATCGCCTCCTGTCACATTAGGCCTCATTGCTCTTCTACTAATTATAATAAATCTTAACAGCCTTCCTACAACCTTTCAGAAACATACATACAGCATACACTAACAAATGTGATCAATTAATACATGCAAACATCGAATTTAGCCCACATAAACTCATATTTCCATTCACTGTATCCTATGTAAGAAGAGAGATAACGCAATGTTGAGGAAATCTATACATGCACACTGCAGTTTTGAGTCAGGAAGCTGAGATGTGCCAGAGAGATTGTGTGTGTGTGTATCAGTGTATGTGAAATCAGCTTTGTCTCTTGCCTAGCACTGGAAGGATATCTCTCGTTAAGACTGCCTCACACACACGCATTCGTTCGCACAGGCACACATACACACTCCTCTGTTCAAGCCTCAGACGATCATTTATGTCTTTGTTATTGAAATCTCTCATAGTACTTTTTGTTTTGTGTTGTTCTGTAAAAGTTGGCGGTGTTGATTTCAGCTGTTTTACCCTTTGTTAAAAATGTTCTGCAGACAACAGACCTTCCATTTAGCATCACCTATTCAGAGCTGATACAATTACTGAACAAAATCACTTGGAATAGCTTGTTCCTACTTCTTTTTCATAATCATTTAATGATATTTTTTCACATTGTTAAAGTCTTCTGTTTTTCTTACTCTCTTTCCTGATGCACATAAGTTATTTAGTCCATCACAGTGGACAAGAAACAGAAACCCACATAAAAATAAATAATTTCAACATGGCTGTATTAAGATTCTTAAGTTCATATGCACTACCTTTCAAACCTTCTTTTATGAGTTCAAGTAGCACTGAAACCCTGTTGTTAGAATGGCCAAGGATCAGCAATCTCCATGTAAAACTGATCAGGCAGACCAAACCTTAAGTTGTAGAGACTTGAGGGATGGTAGTACTCACACCCTCTACAATGTCACTAAACCTCACCCCAGTTGGCCTGACTGGGGCGCTAAAGCAGTCAGTCGCTACAGCAGGGTATTTTGCATTTTTTGAAAAACCTACTTTTGCAAACTAATCCTAGGTTTTTCATCTGATCGGAACCAAATTAGTGCAGGAAGATTCTCTGTAGAGTGAATATCAATAATTATCAAAAGAAAAAATGTTGCACTTTTGACTGTCCGTCGCAAAGGGATGGTAAAACGAAAGGGGCAGGGCCACCTTTACTAAAATGGCTTACTTTACTATAACTTTTGAATGAAATGAAATCTTCACCAAACTCACAATATGGATGTAAAAGCTGAGGTTACATGAAAAAAGTCACAGAGCTTGGACACTTGATGGTGCTGTAGGAGGGAAAAAAACATAAAAACTGCCATGACTACATGAGCTTTTGTCCCACTGAGATGAAAATTGGTTCGCACGGTCTTGGTCCAACATGCCGTACAGTGACATTCGCATATCTCAAAAAACATGGCCTCCATAGGCCGATGAACTTACCTATTAGACAAGCATAATGGAGATCGATCGGAACAAAACTTGAAATTTGAAAGACATTAGCCACTGTGGGGTGATATTGAATTTTTCAAGGACATAAACGATTATATATTGTGTGGTTTTTCACACATACACACTGTATTCATAGCCTCCTATGGTAGACCTCCTCATTCCAAACAACTTCCTTTTAGAACTATTGCTGTCCATCAAACTGTTTGTTAAATGATTGAGAAAATGTAAAAAGCCTACTTTTGTGAACTACTACAAGGTTTTTTTGTTCAAGCTGGGAATACAAACACTGCAGTGCAATTCTCTGGACTTTCTAGGTCAATAATTATCAAAAAATGCTGAAATTTACTCTTTGGGAAGCTATAAAGGGGTCGTTCAGAAAAGGGGCCTGTCCAGCTATACCCAAAAGGCTATAAAGCTTAAACGAAAACTCAAAACTTCACAAACCCTGGTGAGCACGTGTGACAGGTGAGTCTAAATAAGCATGCAAAGTTTTAGGAAGATCGCATCACAGATGGCACTACAAATGATGTTTGATAACAAAGTTCGGGAGGAGCACGATCAGATAATCAACTAATTTGGCACAGGTGCAACTCGTCTAGCTAATCATGCAAACTAGCACAAGTCATATATATGCACACAGCCGACTTACCTCCGTCATTCGACTGTTTTTCGGCATCCCCCCTCCACCCCAACTCCTCACTCTTAATCTATCCTCATCCTATACTTGGGATGGGGGGAGTTCTCTGGGTTCGGGCCATATTCCGGGCTCGGAGCCCTCCCCCAGGACAGCACGCCGAAATATGCTTACTGTTTACTCAACCAGATTAGATGTTAGGGTGAACTCGTGAACAGGCATAAACGTTAAAAATAGGGCCGGGACTTTAACGCGTTAATTTAGATTAATTAATTACACAAAAATAACGCGTTAAATTTTTTAACGCATTTTAATCGCACTTATTTTTGCACCGCGGAACGTTTCTCACTGGATGAGTTTCGGCGGACCGATTATACTGGAGCACCAACTAGCGTTCAGACAAAAACAAACCACAGTGAACATGGACAAAGAAGCTGATGAGACCGCTTCGGTTGTCTCTTTATGTTGTTGGTGCAACTGAAACTTTATGTATTATGTTGTTGGTGCAACTGGCACTTTATGTTGAACTCTTTATTGTTTTGGCCAAGGTTATTGAGAGTTGGACTGAAATTAATTTTATTTTTTTAAACCAGCTGTTGGTAAATCAACAAAGTCTGTTATGGCCTCTGAAGCAACAGAGATGTTGTCTACAGTAATAGTCAGGGTTTCCAATGTTCTGAATGTACTTGAAAGTATTGTGTTTTACTTAAACAGTTTACAGAAGGTCTACCTACCTATAGGGTACCTGATTTTCTAAAATGTAGGCTACTATATTTCTAAATATCCTATTGCTACACTTAATGTCAATATTGCACTGGTCTGTTGGACTTGGTTGAACAAAAATAAACAATATTTAGTTGCTTAAGCTTATGTATTCAGTCATTATTCAATGGTATACTAAAAATCCATATGAAAAAACTTACTTCTCACTGTTCTCAGGTCAAATATTTATATGCGATTAAAATGCGATTAATTTTGATTAATTAATTACAAAGCCTCTAATTAATTAGATTATTTTTTTTAATCGAGTCCCGGCCCTAGTTAAAAAACATAATTTATCTATGTTTATGAATAGATTACAGGCTTAATAAATAATATGTAATGTATTTTTTTATATGTACATAAATTCCTTAAAGTTCTTGAACCCTAAAACTTTCAAATAGTTGGCGCCGATAGCCTTGTATGGTTATGATGTATGGTGCAGTTGCGCTTCAGGTGTGCCGAGTTTGATTCCGCCTTGTGGACCTTTCCGATTCCCATCCCCACCAACCCCCAATCACTTCTAGTCATATCTCCACTGCCCTATCAAGAAAAATACAAAAACCACACACACACATACACAAAGTTCTATTCTATTCATTAAAGAATTCTGAAAAAAATGATCACAATTTCCCAAAAATATTGTTTTTCAGCATTGATAATAATAAGAAATGCTTCTTGAGCACAAAATCAGCATATTAGAATGATTTCTGAATGATCATATGACAGTGAAGTCTGCAGTAATGATGCTGAAAATTCAGCTTTGCCATCACAAAGATAAATTGCATTTTAAATATATTTGATGATAAAAAAAAGTACTGTTGAAAAGTACTGTTTTTTGATATATACAATTTTATAGGTTCTTCAGTTAAACAGGTAAAACACCAATAAAAAGATATGTTCTAATTAAAAGTTCTTATTTTAAAAGGTTCTGACTGTACAAAAAAAATTAAAATTATTAGGTTAGACTAATAATAAAGTACTTACGACACTGACTCACCAGCCTTTTTTAAATTATAATGATTGTAATGATTAGAATGAATTGTAAAAACATCAGGGGTTCTATTACATTATGATTATGATTTTAAAGCATGTTCAAAGCCCTGCAAGAATTAATCAATGGTTTTTGTTTAAACATCTATTTATGTAGGATCTAAGTTTAGTTACGGCAATATTAATTAAAGCAGTAACTGTTCTTCGGAATTACTGAAATATCAAAATGTGTAAATCATGATAACATCCTGGAGACTTCACTTTAGACTTCACTTCTCCCTCCCCTCAAAAAGACGTCTGATTAGACATGAGTTCCAGCACTCATTTGAGCTCATTATCTTTGGTGGCAGGGGGCGTAATAATGTAGCTGCACCAATTTATTCCGAGAACTTGGAGAAACACGTGGCCAAGAAGAGATTAGGGAAGATTAAAAGATAATGGAGGCCCTCTTCGGTATAAATGAGCTTTAATTTAGAACGACTATAACTTTAGCTTGCATTTTGCTCGCTTTTACACCCAATTTGTTTAAATGGCACATGCTATCTTTGCCACTTTCATGTGAACCAGTACGAACACTTACAAGTTTTTTAACAAAACCGCGCTCAGGAGGACGTTCCAGATGCTAATATACCTTGTAATAATCTTTGGCAGTAATTCATTAGTGATGTATTTCATATTCAACATGCACCCTGATGAGCCGAGTAGAAGTTTCAAAGCGCGAGAGCAGTGGTTCTGTCCACACCAATCACAATCTCTTTTTAGCTACACGTTTGGTCCCGTAAGACTAAGAACAACTTTATATTAGCCTGATAATGAACAGTGGAATGAAAATTGCCATTGTTCATTCCCAGGTTATATTTATGCAGTGAGAGCGAGCATGACCTGCAGTATAATTATGTAGTGCTACAAATTCATACTCACTCGTGCTGTAATTGAAAGATACATGTGCTCTGAATGGAGAATTCATGCTTTAGTCTGCATTACCCCTGGCTGTTTGGTGATTCATAATATCAGCTTAACAATGTGACGCTTTGAACTTGTTCCTAGCTTTCACACCATCTTAGGCGATTTCTCAGAATGATTTTAAGCTGTCAAGTGGTCGACCGCTTTATTCAAGTGCTTTTTGTGTTCTTAAAAAAACAGCCAAAAATTAAACCTCTCACTTTGCAGAGATGAATAAAAGATCATTTTTTGGCCAGTGTGTGTGCGTGTTTGTTCACTACTCACTACTGTTTGTGTGCACTTGGATGGGTTAAATGCAGAGCACGCAATGCAAATTCCAAGTATGGGTCACCATATTTGGCCACATGTCATGTCCTTTCCTTTCCATTATTATACTATTTAAATAGTATACTGTGAAAGTGTGACTTGGAAAGCTGTTGATGGCATTGTTCTCCATAGAGTGATAGAGAATGATGGATAACATAGTTTGTCTGTGACAATCTGTCATATGTGCTTAAAGCTATATACACCAGTTATACTTGATTTTTCTTAAAAATAAAAGCTTAAACTTTATCATGCTGGTTTGGTAAAGGGTTACTGTAATGTTGCACCACCTCAAATAATACTACAAATGTAGCAATATAATTAGTTATTTGAAAAGGCTAACAGATGACAACACTTAGAAGAATGCAGAGGTGACTTCTGGTAGGTCTATGTCCTATTCTGCTTACAATTGGACATTGTTACATAAGAATCCGACATCTGTTATAATTTTTAAACATTTTTACATTATTTGCTTGGAAGCTTGCTTTAATTGAACTCCCTTTAACAATGTAATAAAGTAGTGAAAATCTAGGGATGCGAAGTATATCAGCACAATATTGTATGGATGTATGTATTTATTTGTTTGTTGAATGTTTAATTGACCCTTTACAAAGATCCCCCCCACTACTGTTACTATGTCGGACAAGCCGTGCCACTCTCACGCCACACATCATGTTCTCAAGCAGTGAAAAATACATCGCGAAGGAAAGAGGAAACTGACAGTGCACCAACAGACAAGGCAGAGCAGGTTACTTTTGGTAACAGTCTTAAATTTAAAAATGTTATCATTTTTTAAGAAATTTAAACCATAAATACCATTTTGTGGCTCTTTAACTTCTTGTGACAGATTACAGTAGCACCTCAGTTCAAGAGGCACAAGAACTGATCATCTCTTCTTCTTTACTGGTTATAGCATGAAATAAACATGAATGAACCTCAGAAGGTATCTTGTTTCAGCCGTGGAAGGATTCAGCATTATGATTGGTCAGATCACCTGTCAATCAAACTCCTTGCGAAGGGTCAATTGTGCTTGCTCCACCTTTATTTTTTACATGTGGAATTCAGTACTTGTCTTTAAAAACACTAACAACACTCTTAAAAGTAATATTTATCAAGTCTTAAAATTGATATCCTATTTTCATACTGTACATTATACTGTTACAATCCTTAAATTCACTTGTATCATTCAAACAATTGATTTTAGTGTTTTAGTGTCTTATTTTTAAATTTTATTTAGAGAAAATATAATTTTTGTATAGCTGCAAGCAGCGATTATCGGGATTCATGCGCTTTAAGGCATTTAAGCACATGTAAAAAAGACATTATTTAGCAAGCCTGTAACCAATGATTAAAAAAAAGTACTTTTGGGAAATCCAGGTCATTTACCATAGAAATATTATGCTTTTTTTTAGCGTTTATGACTGTTATAGCACTAGCTGTGGTCCGATCTCTTTAAAACTTTGTATGCTTCTTTAGAATCAGCAGTTTTTGAGTTTTCCCTTAGGCTTTATTGGATTTTTGGTAAATTTGGACAGGTCCCTTTTTAAACGACCCCGTTATAGCTTCCCAAAGGGTAAGTTTAAATATTTTTAGATAATTATTGACCTAGAGAGTCCTGAGAATTGTACTGCAGTGTATTTTTCTATATTGATTGAAAATCCTTGTCTAAAAGGTGCTCAAATGTCATCGGCCAGTGGCGACCATGGTTTTTTGGAGATATGCAAATATCCATATAGACCAGGGGTGCCTGCAGAGTTCAGCTCCAACCATGATCAAACACACCTGAACCAACTAATTGGGATCTGAATGAGCACTTCATAATTACAAACAGGTGTGTTTGATCAAGATTGGAACTAAACTCTGCAGGAAGGTAGATCTCCAGGAACAGGGTTGGGCACCCCTGATATAGACACTTGAGGCACTTTGGACCAAGACTTAAAGCGTGATCGAATCTGAGGCATGTGTTTTGTCCGGCGTGAGCCAGGGATTCCAACAACATAAGATGCTTGAGCCTGCGACGGACGGTGTACGAGTTATGAGCGATTTCGTACTTTTGATGGCTGTAGCGGCCCTGTCAGGCCAATTGGGGCAAGACTTTGTGACATTGTCAGCAGAGTGAGTAGTACCATCCCTCCAAGTTTCAAGTCCCTACAATTTACAGTTAGGTCTGACAATCAAATTTAGATGGAGATTGCTGATCCTTGGCCATTTGAACAATTACAATAGGGTTTCAGCACTACGTGCTTGAACCCCTAAATATAGCTATTTATTGTTATCAGCAAAATCATTATATTATTACGGATTATAGGTATTTGGTTTGATTTTAATGTCAGTGCATCTTTAGAATGTTATATATGATATTTGATATAGTTAAATATGAAATATGATAATACAGTTTCTTCTAATCTTAGTATTTAATGTCACCACTGAGATATTTCATAAAAGGCAATTTTCTAAAAAAGAAAACGTCTTTTTTTCCCCATCTTTATCTTTAATGGCAGTGGTTTTTGTGTTGAATGCAGAGGTTTAAGGGAATGGCCAAAAATGCTATTAATCATGAAGAATCATAACCTGGTATTATTCCCCACAGCAGATAAATAATATATTTTCAGGATGAGGCAATGTGCTCCTTTGGATAAAGTCCAAAATTGTTCATATGCAGGACTCTGCTCTGTGGGGAATTGACAAGGGATGAGAGGCTTCCTCTGGCTGGGTAATACGGGATGTTTCAGAGCAATAGGTCAGACGAGCACAGGGGGATAATGCAAACGTAGCCATTGATTCAATGTGTGTGGGCAATACTTTATTTCAGAGGTAGTAAGATGTGCAAGGAGGACTATTTTCTGCTAACTCAGCCCTCATGCATATGGTACGCCTGCCAGACTTGATTACAAGACTCTGTGCTGTTCTTCTTCTTGTGTGTGTGTGTGTGTGTAAATGGGAATGTATGTGTGCCTTTTTATAGAAGCAATTAAAATAACACGTCTCTGAATGAGCACATTACCACTGATTTTGTGCTATGGTTTAGTTTGCATACACATATATATTTGTAATGTGTAAAATGTTGTGTGTATGGCATAACCTGTCTATTTGGTCCTACATGAGCAGTTAACTGAAGGTCAGACCGTCACCACCGATTATTCTGTTGTTTGTGTGAGTGATTGTCTTTGCCACTGTGTGAAAAAAAAAAAAAAAGGAAAAGGGAGAAAGAAGAGGGTCACTCTTATACCCTTTCTTCCATCTTAAAGGGATAGTTCAGCCATAAATAAATAAATATATTCAATCTGATGTTGTTCCAAACCTGTATGACTGTATGAATTTTTCCTGTAAAACAAAAGAAGGTTTGAAGAATTTTCACTTTGCTCTTTTCCATATAAATGTGGATGGAGCTTTATAAAAATATTATAAAACCAGTTCACACAACAAATATAGAGTGCATTGCAAAAGTATTCATTTTTCCACATTTTATGTTGCAGCCTTATGTTAACCTGCTTTAAATTTATGTTTTTTTCCAGCATCATTCTACACTCCATACACCATATTGACAAAGCACAAAACAGGTTTGTAACAACTTTGCAAATTTATTACAAATAAAACTTGAAGTGCAAAAGTATTCATACCCCTTTTTGGTACACTTGAAACTTAGCTCGGGAGCATTCATATTGCTTGTAAATGTTACTACGCTTCGAATACAGTTAACCTGTGGCAAATTCATTTGAATGAGTTTGATTTGGAAAGGCATCTCTCATTAAAAAGTCTTACAGCTGAAAATGCATATCAGAGCAAAAACCAAGCCCTGAGGTCGAAAGAGCTTCCTGTAGAGCTCAGAGACAGGATTGCATCAAGGCACAAATCTGGGGAGAAGTTCAGAAAAAGTTCTGCTGCATTGAAGGTTCACAGAAGCATGAAGCCTCCATTATCCATAATAGAAAAGGTTTGGAACAACTCCAAGCATCAATTCCAAGCATCACGTATGGAGAAAACCAGGCACTGCTCATCACCTGCACAGTACCTTCCCAACAGTAAAGTGTGGTGGTAGTATCCTCATGCTGTAGGGCTGTTTTTCAGTGGCAGGGACTAAGGGACTCGTCAGAGTAGAAGGAAAGCTCAGTGCACCAAAAATAGAGTTGTAAATAGTTGTATAGAGGTGAGGAGAAGAATGGCAGATAATTGCCAAATGCAGATGTGCAAAACTTCACATCATACCCAAAAAGACTAAAGGTGCTTCAACTAAGTACTGAATTTGAATACTTATGCAATGTATTTATTTCAGTGGGTTTTTTTAAATAAATTTGCAAAGTTGTCACAAATCTGCTTTGTCATTATAGTGTATGGAGCGTACATTGATGTGGGGAAAAAAGTAATTCAAAGCAGTTTAACACAAGGCCGCAACTTAAAATGTGAATAAATGAAGGGTTATGAATACTTCCACAAAGCACTGTATTCAAAGTGTTCTGAAGCCATATAATACACACAACTGACACACAAATGTAAGCCATTATTAACTGAAACTCCCCTGCAAAGCTGTAGTCATTTACTTTCAGTGTACAGACAACAGCAGCTTCGATTGCACTTATATTACATTTATAGTCAGTACAATAGGCAGGAAAATGTGCTTTTTTGTACTCTCTGCAATTCAGAAAGCCAAAACTGAAAGCCACAACGTGTGTGTCGCTTCACAGACTAGAAACTGTCTTTGCATGGGTGTGCGAGGGGTCCGCTGTCTTCTGACCTTCACTTTATGTATTTTTACTGAGTGTCAGTGGGCCTGCAATAAACACACACACAAGCACAGATTCTCACACCCACACACTCACCTTATTGGATGTATAACCTGGGGTTGTCTCTCACACAGGAGTGGTTTTCTGTAATGAAATTCCCAGTTGGAGTCAGGGCACATAAAGCCAGTCGGAATGAAATTCAACCACTGGAATCCCAGCCTTTCATCTGCAGCTTCGCTTTTCTATCTTGTGTGTGTTTGTGTCTGTATTTAATGCTTGTGAGTATGTGTGTGTGTGACCTGATTTTGGGGGGTCTGTAGGTGTTCTGTTATCAGCTTCTGATGGATGTCTCTCGGTGTTTGCATAGCTGAATTCAGTATAATGAGACTCGTTAAAACTCTCTTTTTAGGGGGGAAGCACAGACTCATGCACCTACCTATGATTATGTACAGTAGTTTGTTTTGTTTTGATAGCATCAGAGACAACAGGAAAAAACAATGCTAAATGCAAATAATAAAATGCAACTAAGCGTGTAATTGCGCTTATTTAGGATATCAAAATTCATAGGCTTATTGACTAAAAGAGGGGTGAACAGTTCCCAACATGATTTGTGCTGACCACATTCAAGAGACATTTAGAAAATGAACTAAATGAAAATGAATGCATGCTTGTGGTGCTGCTGATGTAGGAGCCGGCGTTCTGACATAGAACCCAGATGCGTTTGCATCTTATTTGCAAGCAAACATGCATCAAAGACTGACACAGAAGAGAAGAAATTGCTGAATAAAGCTGTTGTTTTTGTTATTCTCATAGCTTCCTAAAATTACGATTGAACCACTGTTGTCACATAGACTATTTTAACAATGTCCTTACCACATTTCTGGGCCTTGAACGTGTCAGTTACGTTGCTGTCAGATTTCATAAAAAATATCTTAATTTGTGTTCCAAAGATGAATGACCGTCTTATGGGTTTGAAACAACATGAAGGTGAGTAATTAATGACAGAATTGTCATTTTTAGGTGAACCCCCTTAAGCAAAATTTCCAAGGTGTTTCTTTTCATACAATCCAGCTGGATGGTGATTTATACTGCGAAGCTATTTCCACAGTATCTCAACAGCGGTGCATATGACTCTTGTGCTTCTTCCTAACATGACCTTTCCACCAAAGAAGAAAATAATGTAAGCTTGAAATGGCATAGGAATCATGACAACATTTTCATCTTTGGCTGAACTATTCATTTAAGTTCCAACTTGTGTGTGAAATGAAGTTCTGAGAGCTTGGCTGTAATGTAATTTAGAGCAGTGGTTCTCAACTGGTTTTGCTTCAGGAACCATTAAAGCACAAGCGGTGAAAGATGACGGTGTAATGAAGGTGGAAGGTGGTCCCTGTGCGACCCACCAGTTGAGAACCATTGATTCATAGTAATGGATCGGCAGAATGTGATCTAAAGTAATGGAAAATGTGAACTCATGGACTCGTATGTACATTATGGATATAGTATGTATTCGCATACATAAAGTAACAAAAAAATTGTAGTGTCGATAGATTCGTTGGAGCTCGTCTCAAGTTAGCTCTCCTTCTGTCTCACACTATCAGCAGGAACAGCCAATAAATTTAGCATGCTGTAATTGTGCAGAAAACCCAACAATAAATTTCTCTTACATTTACATTTAGATTGCTGAATATTTCATTTCTCTCAGTCTACACTGGCTGAAAGTTCCAGTCAGTGCCTCAGTATGTTTAAATCCAAATATGCTGTTCGTGACCCCTAGATTTCACACTTCATGTATGTGTATGTGTGTGTGTGTGTTCTGTGTCGTGTTTCAGTGCATCTGTGTCACGACATGCCAGTCTCCTTTTTTGCCTCGCAGTAAGAAACGCACAAAGCAACTGGAGGAAGGAAGGAATATGGACCGAAAAAGTCTGTTTAATATTTCATAATTTCATCAGGATATATGAAAGAGAGAGAGAGTGACAGGAAAAAGAGAGCAGATGGAGTGAAGGGGTTGGATGAGAGTGTGAGAATAGGAGACGAGAACCCAGCTGGGGGCAAAACTTAGAAAGATTAGATATCCAGTAACTCATGAATACAATTCGAAGAGCCTTTTTCTTTTAAATGACAGGCAGGTCTTTGCTTCATAATGATTGCATGGGCATCTTTTCATAATGTGAAATTGGCATTTTGTATTTCTTCTTTTTGAAATGTACACAAAAGAATTTGTACCCTGGTGATAATGGCACATCAGCAGTTCAGAGTTCTGCTAAAGCACACAGTAACTCCAGTGACTCCTGTGCATGATGATAACGCATTTGTGTTGTATACTTGCACAAAATCTTGTTTTTATTGGTTCACAGTCAGAAATAAATAGTGTTGCATTTACATTTAAAGTGTTTAGCAGATGCTCTTATCCACAGCAACTTGTGAAGTTCACAAATGAGACTGTTTTGATCAACAGATGGTAATTTGTAATTTACAATGTAATCTGCTAGGAAAATAAGTGCTTCCTGTGCAAATACAAACAAGTGCTAACTGGCACATTTAAACCTCATACAGATACAATAAAACCTTGTTTGAATAAGCCAGTGTGAGATTTGCTTACTTGGGTAATCCATGTATTGTTGAATGAGAAGGTCTTGAGAAAAAATCAGCTTCACAAAAGCTCATTAAGATCGATTGAACCAATTTTAGGGAGCGTAATGACCAATTAGCCTTGCCTGATGGCACAGTATAGTCTATTGAAGTCAAGACACGCTTACTTGCATCTATATTCCAGACCTCCGGCTAAAAAAAGGTGTTGGTTTCATTACCTCTAATTACAGTGAATTGTTTGAGGATCTCTTTCATCCTGAAGAGCTTCTCTTTCAGCACCACAGTCAGTGGACAGTGCCAGTCAGTGCTCCCTGCGGCCAGCATTACACTTCTTATTACTTTTTCAATGGTTTTAAATTATTTTAATTTGCTACTGCAGCATATCCGAAATAGTTTTTTCATTAGAACGGCAGTTTATTGTAGTGCAGTTGCTAATTAGAATGCTGAGTAGGCCTATACCAGCATTTTGGCCAAAGAAACATAAAAACGTGCTTCCAGTAGTAAATCGACAGTCGTTTTATTGAAGTCAAAATTTGTATTTTATGTGACTTAATCAACCTGCATGGATGCATCACCTAAAGTCATTTGTAAGGGTAATATTAAGCAGTATGCAATTTATACAATGACTTTCAGGGGGATTGACATTTTAAATAGAATTTAATAGACCCTTTTCACATTTCCAGGGGGTTCTCAGAAGCAGTTGCTGTCAGAGTTGTGTAAACTTCTTTAGTGGTGAACAGACACTGCAACACATTTGCTACGCTAGCAAAAGAAAAAAAATCATGACAGTGTTTCTATAACCTTACAAAAGAGGAGAAAATATAGAGAGACTCGTCAGAAGAGATATAGATCGCCGTCAATCCCTCAGCATTTAACCTATACCTAATGTAACACAAAATACAGTGTTAGAAACCTACATTTACAAAAAAATAATTAAAAAATGCTAGATTTCCGATGTTAAAAGGTAATCTCAAAAGGTAATCTCGAACAGCAGAGTAACATTAACTATATTTTCAGTTTTTAAACAAAACCCAAACGTTTATCCACCTTATTCTTCAGCTTGGAAGTAAGCCTATGGGCAAGACTTCCTGTTCATTTTCTGCTATAGGGAAATGTTAATTTTAACAGTAGACCCCCTTCAAAACGCCATTGGGCTACTTTTAGGCTAGTTTTGAGTAGCAATTGGGCGGGTTTTGTTGTGACTACCTGGCAACCCTGGTTTTGGCCTTCCATCCACACTGAGACAGCAGTTTTGTCAGGGAAAACAGAGCTTTTTGAAAACACTGTCCAAAGTGGATAAATTTGAAAAGACAGTTTTAGCGTTGTAGTGTGGACTGTGAAACCGGAGGCTTTTGAAAACAATGATACATGTTTAATCATCTGACACACATTGAACCAGCAGACATCTGTGTTTATACCAGTAATAGTGCCTGCTATGTGCTATTCACTTTCGCAGTGTTGTTAAAGATATTTGCTTCGTACAATCTTCATATTATAGTCCTAAAAAGATGACAGAACATTTAACTGCTGTTTAGATGAAAGATGAGTAACCGCGACATGGGCGCATCAGTGCATGATGAGATATTTCCGTAAATAAAATGATGCCAGATGAAGTGTCAAAAACTTATGTCTGTTCCATCTGTATCATCTCAGTGAACTTTTATGAGGTTTTACACATGCGCAGTGAGGCAAATTTAACGTTTTCCTACGTTTCAGTGTGTATAAGAAACTTTTGGAAAGCTCTTGAAAAGGTTAATGTGGACAAAGAGCGTTTTAAAACGAAAACTGAAACGTTGAAAGTTTTCAAACGTATCTCGATTAATGTAGACGTAGCCCAAAAATAGCTGGATGCGGAAGCCAGATCCATAAAATTTACAAATGGCCGCGCTCACTTTAACGGCAAAAATGAGGTGGATATTTTAGGAAAATTTGAAGTGATAACCTGACAGTTTTCCTTACCCAAAATGTAGTGTTGCCTGACTAACTTACAATCTAACTTTGTGTCTACGACGCCACTGGTAGAAATGGCTCAGTAAATTAATTTGAGGTGTTTTTTTTTGTTTTTGTTTTTTAAATAAAACACTATATTTTAATTCATTCCTGTCCTGAAAAGGTTAAGATTTATTATGCATGTGTATATTATCTGTGAGCCAACAGTTAAAGCGGATTAGATAGATAGATAGATAGATAGATAGATAGATAGATAGATAGATAGATGGGGATTTCTTAACACACTGATTGCATTGCAGCGCAAAAAACTGCCCACGTTCCGTTGAAAGCTTTATTACTCTCCCTCAAATCCCTCTTTAGCAGAGAGAGGGAGAACGAGAGAGAGAGTCAGTCAGCGCGTGCGAGATAGAGAGAGAAACAGAGGAAACCTCTGCTTTACACTCATTTGGACTCAGCTCAGAGCGCGGATCATTTCGGCGCAGGGAAAGAGCATCTGCGATCGGACATCCAGCACATTCGTGAGAGAGTTGAGCGGTCAATTGAAGAAGCGCGCACTCCTTTGAAATCACGATAGCTAAAGCATCACTCAGATTAAAAAGTACCCCAGTACTGAATCAGCACTGGATTGTGTATTTTTACATCACTCTACAGACGTGACTTTTTGGAGGGTGTTTGAGGAAGACATGACCTCAGTTGAAATGTTTCTTGTATTGGATATAAACAATAATGCTAAACGCTGTCTGTGGGACTGAACAATCCTGGCAACTCCAGAGCAGCATCCAATAACGACGTCTAGGCTGGAGAGCAGGTGCATGTCTCTTCTTAAAGAGGAAAACAGACAGAGGATGTGACAGAAATATGGGACACTGTTTCCGATTAGCAATCACAGCAGTTGCGTATTTTATCGCTTCCTTGTAACGCAGTTCAGTACTGACTGAAGCGACCGGACCAGCGTCCTCCGGCTACTTCCACTCGGTGTAACCCCTGCGAGATCTCCTCCAAAGTAACTTGCACGCCTGGTCGTCCCTTGAGCCCGCTCATGGGTGACGCTGGACCGAATGGCGTGCTACTACCTTGTGATCAGCTCCACGCACCTCAGCAATGGACACTACCGGAGCATCAAAGGAGTTTTTCGGGGTCCGCTCTGCAAAAGCACCGGAGGCGAATCACCGGTAATACTAATCAATCGTTGTTTTTGTTTATAAAAGATAACGCTATTAGAAAATCATTAACCACGTTTTGTTGGTTTGGATTGGTTTTATGTTTTAGTTCCCAGTTGTCATAGTTAAAGTATGTTTATAAAATGCCTGTGACGGCAAAATCCGGACATGTACTTTTTGATGTCCATATATTAAGTGCGAGCACCTTTAAATTAAATGTAAAAAAGAGATGATTTAATGATCTGTGAAACAAATGCCATCAACATGACCTTCATTTGTAAACCGCATTAGACAGCAAAATCCTAAAAGCATTATGTAGTAGGGATGAGGGATTTTATGCATGTAATGTGTAAAGCATCACTCCATATATCTCAGATGTCAGGCTTGTGAGTCTATGAGGCATTTGTGACTTTATTTGTGCTGTGATTACAGACCCCTGACGCTCTCCTAACAGAGACTGATGGCAGGTCTTGCTCTGGTGGGCTCAGACTATTGAGCTGTATGTTAAACTTTGACCTCAAGCACTGTTCTGGTACTAACGCACCAATGGATGTCACAGCCCCGTGTTTACAAGCTTCAGCAACTGAATGGGAAATTCAGTGATGGTCCTAACCATTCTAAAAACAGATCTCAGTGTATTTCCTGAAATGTCATTTTTATTTAAAGTTGTTATTACATCATCACAAACTGCAAGTGGATCTGTCTCCTACTTTGAAAAAAGGGCTAGAAACCATTTTCACTTTTCAGAAATTGCACAAATATTTACAAAGAAATGGCAAGGAACACACTGAATGTCATTTTGATATGAAGTAGGAAGACTCTTTTTTTTTTTGTAAAACATACAAATCTCCAAAAAAAAAAAAAAGTACAGGATTTACTTTGAAACAGTTTTCACTCAGAAATTGCTAGTAAATGTCACAAATAACTACAAAGGCAAATGGCATGTAACATATTGAATGTAACAAAATTTGAAAGTAGGAAGACTCAAAAGTAATATGTTTTTTGACTCCACTTTGAAAAATCTTTTTGCAGTGTAATGTTTTTTTTGTCATCCATATGTATGTGTAATTCTTTAGAGGGAGTCATTGGCCTCTTCCCCTGAAGATATTGTAGTTGTGTTTAGTCAGCATATTGAATAAATTTAAAGTTTGCTTTTGTTGTTTAATGCTTTGAAAAGAGCGTGCAGCAAATCAGAAATTATATGAGATAAAATAAGGTCATAACAGGACATTTAGTGCTTCTACAGCCAAAAGAGAGCAGATAGAAACAAGCGATGAGAGCAGGGTGAGAGAAACATTTTTGTCTTGTCCAGGCAGTTTCACCTGTCATTTCAGCCAGCATCATAATCCATTCCATTTCACATGCTTAATTGAGGCTGTGCTGGTGTATGTCCCTAAGCTTTATGTCCGGTCCAGGTTTTTTACTGTTCGGAATGTTGTGTGTGCTAATGAAGACTTGTACATGAGCGAAAGACTGGCATATATGCAAACTGAGACTTGTACCTGTTGTTCCTTGTAAGCTGAGAGAGAGAGAAGTGTGTGTGTGTGTGTGTGTGTGTGTTTTACTTTTGGCCTTCCCTACAGGATGGACAGACAGTGCAGGCTGATTGGAAAGAAGCTGGGCTCAGTGGTGATAGTTTTGATGGGTAATTTCAGAGCAGCTGTTGTGAAGGGTGCATTTGCTCCAGCTTAAATCAGAGTGCCATGTTCACTCTAACTCAAAGCACAAGGAGGACACACACACGATCACACAGGCACATATTCAAACGCACACAGACTGCAGAATGACATGCTCGGGTTTCTCAGATACTCTGACTGACAGCCTCTGTTGTCTTACATCACATGCACATTAATAATCGTTTGCGTATGTTGCAGTGATGTGCTCTCAAAATGTCATATATGCAATAAATCATTTAAGCTTCGCTAAATGTCTTCAACATCATAATCCGGTCACTATGCAACATTTAGAGCGCTTTGTGTAAAAAGATTGGAAGCTGTGAAGGCCAAAAGAAAGCTGTGGGAAATGTTCTCATTTATGGAGGAAGAAACACTGGTGGTGATTCAAAAAGTGGGCATGTCGTGCTCCAGTTGTTCTCTAGCCTAGCACTAGAGGGCACCTCACTGGTGAATAATGGTCAGGCTTTTGTTGAGTGATTTCTGTGTGTGTGTGTGTGTGTGTGTGTGTTTTATAGTTTTTGTTGTGTTTTTACTGTAACAGCTGCCAGTGTTAAGTATAGCTTTATTCTTAAAAGTACTCTCGTTGCAACAAACATTGCAGTGCTGCACTGCTGCTGAACACAGTAATTTCTACAGAGATCACACAATGCAATAATCTAGTTGTTACAGTGTAATTTCTGCAATCTCACCAGTTGTAAATACGAGACTTGTTGAGTAGTGTCAACTGTGTCACTGATTAAAAAGGCAGTTTTGATAAAAATGAAGCGACTGTTGAAAACTCATCTCTTTCGACGCAATTTGACTTTATCAAAAAAAAAAAAGAAAACACCTTTGTCCTACTCTTTCTTATTCTTCCTTTTCTAGCTTGTACTTATTTGAACAGTGCCTGATATATGGTATTATGGGCTCTTCCTGTGTCGATTTGCCTCTTTAGGATGAATCGCTTGATGTATTTCCCACTTGTAAGTCGCTTTGGATAAAAGCATCTTCTAAATGAATAAATATAAATCTAAAAATGCAGAAATCAAATCACTGATAGATTGGTGTCACCAGGGTTGCCAGGTTTTCACAAGAAAATCCACCCAATTGCTACTCAAAACTAGCCCAATCGCATTTTAAGGGGGATTCCCCCTTAAAAATTGTATTCCGGGGGGTAAAACACATGTTTTTTTTTGGCGGGGTCCCCCTGGTAAAATTAGTATTCCAGGGGCTAAATATTAAGTTTTTGGGGTCGCTTCAACACGTGGACGTGAAAAACAACCCACTGCAACATTGTTAAAGTAGCCCAATTCCGTGGGAACATCGAAAATCGTGACAACACTGGATGTCACGATTCTACCCATTTCAGATTCAGAAAGACAGAAAAATTATTCAGATTTTAATTTTGAGTTTGAAACTTGCAGATTTTTTTTTTTTTGTAGAGTAACTTCTTATTAGTGTAAATATCAAGAACATTTGAATTTAATCAGTAACATACATTATTAACATATTTACTGTCGATATTCCAGAATATTAAGAACGTTTGTAAAGGGATAGTTCGCCCAAAAATTAAAATTGCCTCATAATTTAATCATCCTTAAGGCATCCTAGATGTATATGACTTTCTTCTTTCAGACAAATCCAATCTGAGTTATATTAAAAAATATTCTGGCTCTTTCAAGCTTTATAATGGCAGTGAATGGGTGTTATTTTTCAGAAGTCCAATAAAGCTCATCCATCCATCATAAAAAGTGCTCCACATGGCTCTGAGGGGTGAATAAAGAACTCCTGAAGTAAATCAATGCATTTTTGTAAGAAAAACATCCATATTTTAAACTTTATAAACATTAATTTGTAGCTTTGTACACACATTCACAACAGTCAACAGGTTCTGGTGGATGGCGTAGGATGTAGATATAGCATAAGGTACTACTTTGGCTCCGGTGAGAAGTGATGAACACAGAAGCACTGTGGAGAAAGCAAAACAAAACACCAGTCACAAACTTTGAGTACAAAATGAGGATTTGTAAAGAAAAATGTTGGATTGATTTTGATATTAGCCAAAAGGAGACTTCTTTGCTAAACAAAGAAAACTTTGCTTCCTTTGCTCCTGTAAACAAAACCTGGTTTCCATGAGATTACCATATCCCAACCGGAGCTTATGCTATATGCCTATGTCCTATGTCATCCGCTGGAATAACATTCTTTCGAATGCTTATTTTGAAACTTACCATTTATAAAGTTTTTATGATGGATAGATTCGCTCTATTGGACTTCTTTTGGACTATTGAAAAATAACACCCATTCACTGCCATTATAATGCTTGGACGTTTGGACATTTTTTAAAAAATATAATGCTGATTGGATTTGTCTGAAGTCATATACACCTGGGATGCCTTGAGGGTGAGCAAATCATGGGGTAACTTTTAATTTAAAAAAATTTAAATTTTAAATTTAAAACCTAAGCGCTGGACCACAAGGCTAAAAGTGCACCTGATCTTTGCATTTAACAGCACATTTTGTGAATAGAAGCTGTTCTCTATCTTCCTTCAAAAAAACATGTTGCAGCTGAGCCCCAGATACCTAGTGTGCAATGATTTTGGTTATACTGCAAGTCGTTCTTTCTTTTTTCTTTTCTTTTTTTTTTTTTTTAAAGGGAAAACCTAAAAATGAATATTAAGTGAAATTTTATACTGATTTCCCCAACCACCTGTATGTAGAACCCCCACTATTATTTTGAACTTACAATAATCACAGATTTTCTTTCTTTCTTTCTTTTGGAAGCTGTATTCAACATCCATTTGGGACAAAAATCTGAAGGGTGCACAGCCTTCTCGATTTGGAATGGGCATGACTCCACTGAATAATCAAGTATGAAATACAAACATACTGTCTGTAAACCTCGAATACATCCAGTCACCGTTATTTTCCAAAAAGTTTGAAATACTTCAAATAACAGTCTAGATATCACTGATTATTCATTCGTAAATATCATTACATTTTTAGGGAGTCTCACCACTTCCGCCACCATTCACTAACTTTGCCTTGTAATAGAAAGGAATAATTTTATCATACTTATCATACATATAACATATAATATGATAATTATGATATATAATTATACCTTACATACTATATCATATTATATCATATTTTAACAGGCACTGACGCAATCTCATAGAAGAAACTGGTCATACAGTCATTGCATGTACAGTATGAATTGCATTTTTTATGTGTTCTTTGACCCCTCAAAGGGGTTAATCTACATTCTTTCCCCTCTAGACCAGCATACATTGCCATAAATGAGAGTTTCTCTGCAGATTCTGCTCATAAAAGTCTTTAGAACAGCAGAAACAGCTGTATCCTCCTGCGCTTCCTGTGGCGTAGCCTTAAGACCAAAACTAAACCTTACAGAAATGTTCCCCATCATTGAGTCTCCTGTTTAACTCATTGGACTGTAATGTCTCGGTCTCAGTGAGGTGTCCCAGAGTACTTATTTGGATCAGCTTTCCGCTACAGCAGTCAACACCTGTTCCTATGCCCTGTGGTTCACCCAGTATCATCAAGCTCGTCTTATGGGGCTCCATCTCTGCTTTTTGTGGAGAGGCTCCAAGCAGATCTTATGCCGAAGTCGCTCAGTATCTGGGTTATTCCCTCTCACTCCGCCCATGACGCTGTGTGGATGTTTGATGTTGAGCTGCAGCAGAGACCCGGTTTGCATTCCAAACTGCCGTCTCCCACCGCATTTTTAAAACATGTATGCCACTGAAGAGGCATATGTTGATTGCTCTGCCAGCATGAGTGAGACACAAATGCACAATTTATGTGCAGAGGCCATGAGTTTTAATTAGTTCTAAAACATTGCAGCTATTGCGTTAGCGTGAAGAGGCTTGTTGGTTTGTGTCGGCTCCTGCTGAGATAAAGATGCGTTTCTTCACGGGTTTGTGTGCATTGAATATGTTAAAATATTTTACATTTTTTTGCAATTTTTCATGGGGATCACCCAATTTTTCTTTTTCTTTGCATTTATTTAAAATAGAAATCTTTTGTATCATAATATGTCTTTACTGTGTATTTTGATCAATTTGATGCATTCAAATATACAGTCAAACCAAAATTTATTCAGACACCTTCAGCATTACTGACATATCACAGTTTATTCACTATAGTTTAGAAAATGGTATTAAAATATGACTATTATTAGAGTTAAACTGTGATAGAACTTATTTTTGGTCCCAAATTTTTACTAGTAGTCCACTGTATGAAGCATTTTTGGGTATAATATGTCACAATTTACTTTATTTTGCTATCCTCAATTACATAAATGAATGCAGTGCAGTGTCCTGCACCCATTAGTAAAAAAATATCAAAAATGATATTTGGTGTCTGAATAATTTTTGGTTTGACTGTATGTTAACAGCCCAAAACTTTTGTATTGTGGTGTATATTTGTAATAAAAATGCTAATATTTGAACTTTTATCTACAAAATCAAAATCATGTAGTGCGACCAAAATGCATGTTGGAAATAATGATGAAAATGTGGACTCCCACATGTATTCCCACAAAGGAAAACATTTTATTTTGCTTGGTTACACCACATGAACCTTTCTTGGTATAAAAATATTTTTTCAAAGCCATATGAAACCAACAAGAGTACAAAGAGTCATTTTCTGAGAATCTGGCACATGTTTTTCAACCTAGCCTTTTCTTTCCTTTCAGAAGATTTTATTATTTGTGGACATGAATCATAATGGCATGATGTTAGTTGCAGCAGTCATCATTTCATGAGTCTTATGGTCAGGAAACGCCAGGGTGATGTGAAAACCACTGCCTTCCTGTAACAAAGATATTTCATTGCTAGTCTGTAGTTACGGATTATGGAGTTTGCCATTTGTGCTACTTGCATATTAGCTCTTAAATTCTTCTGAACCGCTGCCAGTCGACTTATATAATGCCACTCTGTGCTTTCTAGTTAAGAGCTGCCAGAGAAACCGTTATCTGTGATGCCACAACTTGCATTTTGACACAGTACCAAATAAAGAAATTAATTAACAAAAACGAGCAGGTGCTCCTAAGTTTCTTTTGGCCCCGTTGGGCTGTCATGTGGAGAGGCAGTTGTCCAAGTGCACACTACAAACACACACTAATGAGCATTTACTGTAGTCTTTTCTTTATTAAATGAGTCCAGTCCAGATATAGTCGTATTGCTATATGTATGTGTGTGTGTGTATATATATATATCAGTGGTGTGCGGTGGTGTTCTGAAATGAGGGGGCAAAGTCCTCAAAGTTTTTTTTTTTTTCTTAAAATCAATGTCCCAGACACATTTTCTCGGTTAAATAAACATTTCTTACACTATCAGAAAAAAAAAAATCTTTTTTAAAACTCAAGGCAGTAACAATTTAAACATTATATTTTATGTGTGAACTTATGTTCAGCTATTTTTTATAATAGTTAACTTTTAACAAATTTTCGGGTTATCAGTTATCAATGCTTGGTAAATGTTGGTCACAGACACTGAGACACTGACATTGTTTACTTACTTTTTAAAATGAGTCTTCCTATTAACTCCATTATATTGGTCATCCTGACCAATATATTTGCAAATGTGGAACGCGCAGGAACACAAGAGGTGGGATTTATTGCATAAACCTATCACAGCTGAACATAACCAGTCATAGCCAATCATATCACAATGGAGGCATTGCCTTCTTTCACGTGACTTTCCCCCATTCATTCTCAGTTACCCCCCACCAATCTCACTGCAAGCTTTAGGGGTGTTAAAACTTGAGCGCAAACTGTGCATTAAGAGCTGGGGGTGAAAACTTTTGAACAGAATGAAGATGTGTACATTTTTCTTATTTTGCCTAAATATCATAATTTTTTCATTTAGTACTGCCCTTCAGAAGCTACAGAAGATACTTACATGTTTCCCAGAAGACAAGATAAGTTAAATTTACCCTGATCTTCTAATTTAAAAAGTTTTCACCCCCCGGCTCTTAATGCGCTGTTTTTCCTTCTGGAGTTTCAGTGAGTGTTTGAACCTTCTGTAATAGTTGCATATGAGTCTCTCAGTTGTCCTCAGTGTGAAAAGATGGATCTCAAAATCATACAGTCATTGTTGGAAAGGGTTCAAATACATAAAAATGCAGAAAAACCAAAGAATTTGTGGGTCCTGAAGGCTTTTTCTGAATAACAGTGTGCAGTTTAACTGTTTAGGCCAAAAAAGCACTCATGAACAACTATCACTAAACAAAAAGACACAGCTGTGGATCAATCAGGTAACAATACATTATTAGGAATCAAGTGTATGTAAACTTTTGAACAGGATCATTTTTTTTTTTATAAATTCAGCTATTATTTTGTCTTGTTGACTATATATAATATTTTATATGAAATGTCTTATTTAGGTCAGTACTAAATAAAAAATAACATGCATTTTGTATGATCCCTCTTATTTTGGTAAAATAATTAACATTTTGCAGATTCTGCGAGGTGTATGTAAACATTTGACTTTTGACTGTATATAGCATTGTAGACAGTGCCTCCTCAAAATATTGGATATACACACAGACACACACACACATACATAATTGCTCTGTGACTTTGATATTTTTTTTTGGCATGTGATTTTGTAGTTCAGTCTTACAGTATATGTAATGATATAGCAATTGATGGTAATAAGTTGTGTTTTCGAATCTTTAATGGTTAATTTGATACTTTATTTGTTCTTTTTCTCTTTGTCTTACATTGCAAGTGGCTTACTAATGATTCCGGCCATTCTGGTAATGAGTGGCTACTGCTGTACTTAGCTCAGCTGTTTTTGAGGAGCGCTAGCTCTGTTGCTGTGCTAATGGAGTGTAGCAGGCGCCGTTTAATATTCAGCCCCAGGCCTGGCCGCAGCCGTTCTCAGAGTTTGCCTGTCTGAAACTCTTTGTGTTGGGGTCCTGACGTTAACACAACCAGGGATCTCTAATCAAGCAGGAAGGCTAATGAATCACTCTCTCCTTTCGGCTTACAGTGCAAAAAAATACAAACAAAAGCCTGCACACAAACACACATTGTTGACTTTGCTTAACACACACAAATGGACCCTTTTCACTTAAACACGTTTGTGGGTCATTTCTGCAGCGCTAATTTGCCCGATTAGCTGATTAAATGCTTTATGAGAGTCTAATTAATCAAAGAGGTCATCCTACAGTCACATACACACAGCGGCACATAACAGCGGTTCCCTGGGCCTCCAGTCTTTTGCTTTTAAGCTGAAAAAAAAAACCTGACATAGCGTGGGAGGAAGTAACAATAGACGAGAACCCATTGTTTTCAAACCGTAGGCAGAATTGGATGTTCATTAATGGCCCTCACTTACTGTAATTATGCAATGAATTAAAAGAAAGGTGAGGTAGAAGATAGAACGAAAAAGAGAGAGAGAGTGCCTGAGGCTGACACAGCTCAAAGTATCTCAGCCTCACACTTTTTTAACAGGGCTGGTGAGAGGCAGAGAGAATGACAGAATGGGTCTTGCTGGGTACCGGCAAATACACAGTCTAAATGGCTTGAGGATTTTCTAACATGTTTGAAAGCAATTTGTCCAAGCACTCAAAGGCCATTCTAATCAGGGGAAATGATTGTTAATGGCCTGTAAGTGTTTCTAAATGGGTCTAGAGGAGAGAGAGGGAGGCGGAGAGAGCAATGCATTCACATCCGTCTCTAAGGTGCCTTGTTTCCCCTCTGTCTTTCCAAGAAAATCTTTTCTAAGAACAATGGTTAATGATAAGCTTCATTTGAGGAATGAATGCAATGCTGATAAACAAGATAAGCAAGAATATAATTTAAATTATCATTTCAATCCACTGGTCCATCTCTGTCTAAAAACTCAAGACAGCAATATTTCAGGTGCCGTTTTTGCATTTTTCAAATGGTTTTCTTTAAAATATATTAAAATAGAAATTGTAATTTGTGATTACTGATTTGAAATTGTAGTACTAATTCACAATATTTCAATTTCACTGTATTTTTGATCAAATAAATGCAGCATCTCTGAGCATAATAGACTTCTTTTTTTCATAAGGATTAAAGGGTTAGTTCACCCAAAAATGAAAATTAGCCCATTATTTACTCACACTCCAGGCATCCTAGGTGTATATGACTTCCTTCTTTCAGACGAATGCAATCGGAGTTACATTAAAAATTATCCTGGCTCTTCCAAGCTTTATAATGGCATGGGTGGGTGTTTCTTTTAAACAGTCTAAAACAAGTGCAATAAAGTGCATCCATCTATAATAAAAAGTGCCTCACATGGCTTGGGGGGGTGAATAAAAGCCTCCTGTAGCGAATCGATGCATTGTGTAAGAAAAATATCCATATTTAAAAATGTAATAATCACTTTAATGTAGCTTGCACCAACTGGTCGTACACGGAAGCCGTTCCGGGTGGATGACCTAGGAAGTATGCGTTGCGCATGCGCCGGTGAGTCTCGCAAAAACCAACATTTGTTTACAGGAACAAAGGAAGCAAAGTTTTCTTACTTTATCAAAGAAAAAAACAGTCTTCTCTTGGCTTATATTGAAATCCTCCGACATATTTCTTTACAAATCCTCATTTTGTACTTCTAATTTGGTGACTGTGTTTCGCGCTCGCCGCTTCTGAGCCACAAATGCTCATGCGCAATGCCGACGTCGTGCGTCATCTGCCCAGAGTAGCTTCCGTATACGACCAGTTGGCGCATTCTAGATTAAAGTGATTATTACGTTTTAAATATGGATATTTTTATTACACAGATGCATCGTTTCGCTACAGGAGGCCTTAATTCACCCCCTGGAGCACTTTATTGGACTTGTTTTGGACTGATGAAGAGAAACTCCCACCCATGCCATTATATAAAGCTTGGAAGTGCCAGGATAATTTTTAATATAACTCCGATTGTATTTGTCTTAAAGAAGGAAGTCATATACACCTAAGATGCCTGGATGGTCAGTAAATAATGTGCTTATTTTCATTTGTGGGTGAACTAACCCTTTAAAGCTGCTGTATGTACTTTTTTTGACTGTACCAAAGCATAAAAACACCATAATAAATTCACAGCTGTTTAGGAAAATGCTAAATTCCCATACTTGGGTTGCCAGTTGGTGGAAAACACCGAATGGGATTTTTTAAAACCTTGTGTTGATATTCTTAAGGTTGTGTGTTCTTGTGTTGAGTGAAAAAAATAACCTAAGGTGAAGTTAGGGAGCTGGTTACTAGTAGTTGTAACAGTGAGTTGCAACAGTAAGTCTGTTGTCATGGGGATAACATTGCCAGAGGTGAAGGTGGAAGTTGTGCAGTTCCCTTGATAGACCACATTTTTTGTGGTATCAAATGATTGGAAAAGAAAGCGAAAAGGAAAATGTGAGCACTTCTGTGACTGGAGGTGGACTGTGTGTCAGGTTTGCAAGGTGAAGGTGAAAACTAAATGTCCCCAGGATGGTAAAACCTGAAATAACCACCACTGTGTGGACCAGTGAAAAGAAAAACGGCTTAATAAATGCACTTGCAAATGTAAAAAATGCAAAATGCAAAATGTCATTACCTCATACAAGACAATAGTAGTCTACATAAAGTAAGATTTGTTAGTTTTTTTTTTGTTTTTTTTTTGGGAGTTGGTAACTGTAACCGGCAAAAATGAACGTCTTTTATTGTCTGCCTGTCATGAGTTTCCCAAAATGCAGTACAGTGAACTCTCTGAGCAAGATAAATATGGCAGGTTAACCTCTCCAGAATTGCAGTGTGTGCTGACAATGTTACCGACAATCCTTACAGAACTGGTATTCTGCTTTAAATCTATATACTATTTTGACAAAATAAATAAAAAACAAAATACCAAAAACTAAAATCAGTTGTTTAAAATGCTACAGGTGAAGTTGGGCATCAAAACACTACAATGTAAATTATAAAAAATGGATATTATTTTTTTCTCATATCAAATGAGATTTGCTAGCGATTAAATTTAACAGTGTTGTTAAATTGGTAGTGTTTTTAAAGATTAACCTTAAGTGAGCAATGGATGATGGCATAGGTATTCGAAATTAAATACCCTGTCACCGATAAATCTAATAGCTGATATTAGATTTATCGGTGACAGGGTATTTAATTTCGATTACCTATGCCATCATCCATTGCTCACAGTAATGTATATGGTATCAATGTATCCAATATATTGTGCATCTGTAGTATTCATACATCTCACCTTACTGTTTTTCTTCCAAGGCTTTGTGTCTCTATTCATGATTTGTGTTTCAAGATGAATTACTGTGTAGTGGGTTGTAGTTATATATGTGTGTGTGTGTGTGTGTTGCTGTTGTTGTGAATGTATGCATGAAGTTGTTGTGGAGCTCTAATTTTGAGTACAAAGCTGAGGAGAAGCCATCCGTTGAGAGTACTAATTAAAGCCTGGAGATTTTTCAGACAGGGTGTTCTGACATTTAGCCACACAGTAACCTGCAATCAACAAACATGAAAAGAGAGATTTTTATATGAGTTATGCTACCTGTCACTGTCAATACGGCTGCCGATGTACTCGATGAACTAGAAGATTTCTCCAGAGAGGGTCTCTGTATGTGTGGTTTTTATGGGCAATGAAGAAAGAAAAGTGAAAAGCTGAGGAATACAGTGATGGTACAATAAGCAAGCTAATTTTAATTCGGCTGATAACAGGGTAAATTTAATACAGCGGAAACTAAATAATATCCCTCTGTCACTTTGAGAGTGGAGGGAGACTTATTCTCTGTGTTTCTCACCACCCAAAACAGTGGAATGAGAGCTGGAGCTGCTTAATAACAGAATTATTCATGCTTTTCCTTTCCTCTTCCTCCTTGCAGACACCAAAATAAACTACACTTCAAATTATTGGGCCAATCCCAAACATTCCCTTCTCCAGCAAAAACGACTTTGTCTCCCTGGACACTGCTTCCCAGCAGCTGTTTTCACACACGTTTCTGAGGGTACCCGTTTACCTCTAAAGATATTTCAGTGGTTATTAGTAGATGTAGGGAACAGTAATTGCATCATCACAGCAAGCACCAAAAAAAGCATACAGGCTCACTAATCATCAGTTTAACTACTGCATCAATCACCTTATCTCCGCTCCGCCATCCATTAAGCATCTTCACTAACTGTGCTTAGTAATTTATTCGTAGGTGGAAGTCTGGGTACAAAAATAACTCTCGAAAAGAACCAAATGTGAGTAAAAATTGGCTTTCACAAGTACATAAAATACAATGACTTGCCAGTTGGCTGGTATAAACAGCTAAATATTGTCAAAATACAGTTTTATGGAAAATATTTATGACTGGTAAACTTTCACGTCATCTTTTTTTTTTTTAAGATTTATTTTTAACCTTTTTGCCTTTATTACTATAGGACAGATCATAGCTGACAGGAAGCGAAGTGGGAGATAGAGAAGGGGGCAGGATCGGGAAAGGTCCTCAAGCCAGGATTCGAACTCGGGACGCCCCTAGAGCAATTGTGCTGTATGTCGGCACGCTGCCCACAAGGCTACCCTGTCTGAATAAAAATCTGCTGATTTGGATTTTGATATTAATATTAGTTAAATTAATTCAAATCATAGTGCTGTCCAATCAATTAATCACATCCAAAATAAGTTTGTTTACATAATGTACTGTATGTGTGTATGGAACATATTTATATATACAGTTGAGGTCAAAAGTTGAGGTCATACACCTTGCAGAATCTGCAAAATGTTAATTATTTTACAGAAATAAGAGGGATCATACAAATGGATGCTATTTTTTATTTAGTACCAACCACAGCTGTGTTTTTTTTTGTTTCGTAATTGTTCATGACTTATTTTGCATAAATATCACTTATTTTTCATTTAGTACTGCCCTTCAGAAGCTACAGAAGATATTTCCCAAAAGACAAAATAAGTTAAATTTACCCTGATCTGTAAATTCAAAAGTTTTCACCCCCCGGCTCTTTACACATTGTGTTTCCTTCTGAAGCATCAGTGGGCATTTGAACCTTCTGTAATAGTTGTATATGAGTCTCTAAGTTGTCCAAAACAAAAAAAAAACAACAATAACAACAAAACACAGCTGTGGATCATTCAGGTAACAACACATTATTAAAAGAATCAAGCGTATGAAAACGTTTCAGTTTTATAAATTCAGCTATTATTTCCTTTTGTGGACTATATGTAAATGTCTTTTATGTGAAATATCTTATTCAGATAAGTAAAAAATAACATGCATTTTGTATGATCTTCTCATTTTGGTAAAATTATTAACAATTTGCAGATTCTGCAAGGTGTATGTAAACTTTTGTTTTGGATACGATTAATCACGATTAATCGATTTGGCAGCACTATTACCAAGCTTTGCCACTATTCTTTAAACTAACTAAAGACTGAGAGAATAATGCCACAGGAAAAAAGTAAGCAAACTCTCCTGATGTCATGCAGCTAAATGAGAGTCTCTATTGATCTAATCAAAACATACTCAAGCACTCTCTTAGGAAATCTCCTGTTTGTGTTAATTGCATAAGTGAACAGGGTTGCCCTCGAATGAACTGCGCTCACACAAACACTCACGTAGTGACACAACTTTCAACAGTAGCTTCAACGTGCATAGCCTGTTTGTTGATTATAAACTATATGATTAGAAGTGCTGCTCATTACCCACTTCACACTGTGTTATTAAGCTCCTTCATTCATCATAACTGGGATTTATGATCTCCTGCAGAGATTGAATGCACGATTGAAGTTTTTATACAGCTGGTCTGTTTGCTCTACTCAACACTCTTAGCACTCGTATTCCTTTCCTTTCTCAGACAGGAATGAAGGAATACCGATGAAAAGCTTATTGTGTTGTGAGTATGTGTGTGTGTGTGGACGGCAAGGCCTTAATCATAATCCTGACCGATCAGCATGATGAAGAAAGAATTCTATTAAAATATACAAAGGTAAACACGGATAATTAATTTCTTTGGCCTCTTATTAACCCCTTTCTAATCCTTTTTCCCACTCGCACCCCCCTTCACAAACACACACAGCCTCACCGGCTGTGCTGTGGCTTTCAATAACATCTGTAATTATGGCATGTGATGTGTGGTAAACAGGTGTAGTGACGTCCATACATGGGAGTCTGACGGTTTGTGACTTCGTAATTATTACTTCTGCAGTATGATTATATTTATCAGTGTGTGAAGTGAACTGTACGAAACACACAGTAGAGGCAGATGATCTGTAAATGTAGTATAAATAATGTTTATTTCTTTAAATTGTGTCGGATTTAGACATTTTAATTTAAAAAACATGAATTATTTAAAATAGATTGTAAATATTACCATCAAAGAGTAAGCCCCTGTTATTTCCACGATGCGGAAAACGCGGATGAAATTGCGCAATCCAATCATAAAAAAGGAATTTACTGTATAATGCGGAATGTCACGGAATTACATTTAAATCAAAACACGATATGGACGTGTCTGTGAATATTTTAAATATGAATATGAGGAGTCATTTCATTAGCATTTTACAGTTTCTTTTGTGAAAAAAAAACCTTTCATTACATTATATACAAACTAGGGCTTTCAAACGATTAATCGTGATTAATCGCATACAAAATAAAAATAAAAATTTGCCTAATATATGTGTGTGTACTGTGTGTAATTATTAAGTTTATAAAAATTAATTAATTAAGTAAATACAAATTAATGTGTATGTTTAAGAGAAATGTTATGTACAAAATATTTTACTTATATATAATATAAATTCTAAATGAATTATAATAAATACATATACTTGTAAATATTTCTTAAATATATACATGAATGTGTTTGTATTTCTACAGTATATACATAATAATTACACACAATACACACACATATATTTGGCAAACTCAAACTTTTATTTTGTATGCGATAAATCGCTAATAATACTATAACTACATTTTTTAAGGAATATTTACCAGTAAAATTAGTTACCACAATTTATTTACCAGAAAAATGTAAATACACAACATAGTAGTTTTAAAAATAAATAAATAAATATAATAAATACAATGAAAATTAAATAAATATTTATTTTTAAAAATATATATTAATTAGAGATGCTTTTGATTATTAAACTTTAGTGAAATCCAGAAAATTAATGAAAAATACAGAATTTGGTAAAAATAAAACTAAATTTGCGACAAAAATTAAACCTGTTTCATAGGGCCTCAAAAATGTTTTTTGTTTGTTTGTTTTTTTGTTAAACTTTTAATAAATTCCTGTTAAATGATTCATGATTTCAATTAATAAGACTATTCAATTAATTAGAATATTTTTAAAATTTAACCATTAAAATAGAGTCTACAAAAATTAAACACAAAACAAAACAAAAACAGAATCCGTAAACATTAAAACAGAAGAAACAGAATTTGGGAAAAAAATAAAATGGAAATTAGGGGGGAAAGCACAGTGTATGTATTTTACATGATGAATTTTTAAGGCTGTTAAACAAAATTAAATGTTTAAATATGTAATATATACATTTACATATTAATTAAATATTTAAGATAATATTTTAACCATCTGCTGTAGTGCATCCAATAACAGTACAAAAGATAGCTGTTTAATTTTTACTGTCTTTTATAATATACTAATATATATAATTTTTTTCTCACACATTATGAATGTTTTATTAAAGTTAGGCATCAAAAAGTAAAAAAAAAACACTTTTTAAATGTACATAGCATTTCTGATTTAATTAATATGTGCATAAGTGAATATAGATTGAGCTGTACCCTTACAAAGTGTGTTTTTGTTTGTAGTTGTTTGTGAGACTCAGATTGACAAAGCTAATATGAGTTTGCTGTGAGTATGAGTTAATTTCAGCTAGCGGCATTTTTCTTAAACAAGGCCAATATTCATATGTTTTCTGATATTTTTATCCTCATAACCTGTTTAATTATGATGTTGTTTTCTTACATGATGCTGTTTCCCTCCAGCTTTCATTAGGCAGTATAATACATTAGCAGTTTGCAGCAATAAGAGAATGACTCACAGTTTTCATCCATGCTGACTCGAAGGCATCCACTAGACCACAATGCACTGCTTTGGGCATAGTCAAACTCATGGGGTCAAGGGTACAGTGACAGTGGGATCCTGGAGGGTGTGATATTCTCTCTTTGCATGTCTGTGTGTGTTTTATATATTCAGTTCTGTCCTCATTTCCAAGTCAGTTTAATTATTTATTTACATTCATCTATATTTTTGGACTGAGGTCAGTCAACAAGGGCAAACAGAAAGCGTCAGCGTCCGACCATGAGAGTAAACAGTGGACTGTTTAGGATGCGCACACCTGTGGAAACCCTTCTGAATCAGGAAACAAACAGGAAACAGTGCATGTTTTGTTTTGACATGTGCATGCAATTTTTGTGTGTCTGTTGACATAGAACATGCTTGAAGTCAGAAGGTCAGAAGAGTTGCTGTCTTCTGCTCTCCAAGTTTGTGTCTGAATGGCATTTGGGCTTTGGCGCAATTGATTTTCTCTTGTTTACAGCGTTGAATGGATTTAGGTGGCATCCTGTTTGTGCAAGAGTCTTATGCTTAAATGTGAAAGTGAATAGGTAGGTTTGTGTGTTTGTTTGTGCATGTGTGGGTTCTTTGATCTGAGCAGCATGAATAACCTAAATAATGAGGCAAAAGAATTCTTATGTGGCCAGAAGCCAGCGCTTGACAATCTGCCAGGCTCAATGCTTTGATATTATCTGTGTATAAAATATTTTACCATACAGCTCTTCCATTTAACCCTTTCCACACCTACAGGTACAACTGAAACACTAAGCCATGACTATTTAACTTCATGGGCCTAAACAGGACACATAATTGTAAGACTGCAATCCCATAAACAGGATTCTGTTCTGTGGCTGATTTAATGACAATGTGCAAATTAAAGAACAGAGGCGCAGCCTTCTCATTTACATAATGATCAACACAATCTACCAAAAGCAGCGCAAATTAGCATAGGGTCGCAAACAAGCCAGTGGTAATCAAGTGAGTGTAATCTACTAACAACACAGGTGGGTCATTCCACGTCAACTCAACCAGAGGTCTGAAGAAAGATAGACAAAATGCAAGGAAAACAAGATGCAATTATAATTTCAACATTATTTCTTCCTCTGACATTGTTCGTTAAATAAAATAAGTATCAGGTGTACACAAAGTAACCAACATTTGCTTCCCAACCACTGAAAATGGGTAATATCCAACAATCTGGACATGGAGCCTCATTGAGATCCCCATATCTCTGGGACTGAATAATATAGGGCTTTGAAAATTAAGATTCCAAAAGAAAAGTTAGAATCTAAAATCATATTGTGATATCTTTAATACTTCTTGAGTTATAGGCATGCAAATGTTGGAAAAGGAATATTTATGGCACTCAGACTGGTATGTTCAATGCAGTTGTCTTGACAGAAAGAAACGACAATTATTTGTTCTTTAGACATTCCTCTTTAAAAGAAAAGAAGTATCATATTTTTTCAAACTGGCCCACATTTGGTTTTTGACCTCTGAAAATGTGTACGTTTTTACGATTTACTCCTGGAGCCATATTAAAATTCCATTATCTCTGGTACTGAGCCATACAGGGCCTTAAAAGATGCCAAAAGGAAAGTTTGTTAAGACCCAATATCTAAAAGGGCATTAAAATATTCTTGAGTTACAGGCATGCAAACTTTGGAGAAAAACTTGAAAAGTGCTGTTTTCCTATTTTTGAATGGTCACAATTGCCACATAATGCAACAAAGATTGCTAAAGTCAACATATTTTACTAATAGACCTACCAATCTCTGTGTAAAAATAAGATAATGATGCGGCCATCTTTCTGAATTCATTTTTTACCCCTCTGTAACTTGACTCTACACCGTAAAAAACAATTTGTTGAGTCAACTTAAAATAATTTGTAACCTGGTTGCCTTAAAATTTTAGGTTCAGTCAACTCAAAAAAGTTTATTCAAGTTGAAATGTTAAATTATACTAAGTTACAACGTAGATATTTGAGTTGAATCAACTTAAAATTTCAAGGCAGCTGGGTTACTTACCCATCTGTTAAGTTTAGCAAACACAAATATCCAAGTTGTTACTTAGTACAACTTAACATTTCAAGTTGAATAAACTTATTTTAGTTGACTGAACTTAAAATTTTAAGGCAGCAGGGTAACAAATTATTTTAAGTTGACTCAACAAATTGTGTTTTTTATTTTTTACAGTGTAAGGTGAAAATAAATCACCATTTTGACCTCCCTCTACAAAATAGTGGATTACTCAGTAAATATTCATCCATTACATTTAATATTTTGGCTTTCAACATTATATGTCTATCTTTCTTTAGAAAAAATATTAGCAAAAACAAAAATTTGAGCCAGGGAATTTTCTGAAATTTGGTTGATTTGACACGGAATGACCCAGGTGCAAAATGGGTTAAGATATGATTTTTATGGGAAAGATAAGTAATACTGCAAATACCAGTGATCTGACTACCGCAAGCTTTAGTACATCACGCTGTGTGATTTATTTAAATACTCTCTGCCCATAAATTTTGTGAGGAAAACTCCTACAAAAGCACATGCAATAAGGCTAACCGCATGCTGTGTGTCCATGCCTTTTTTATTGCTCATTAACTGTCTTGACAGTAGTTTTTTAATGCCAAAAGAGGGTTTGTGCTGGTGCAAAAGGTTATTAAATCTGGCCCTGTGTTGACAAATAACTATAATTATTTTAAAAAACTGGAAACTGATGTTCACAGTAGAGGTATTTTTAGATATGCAGCTCGCTCTATCATTATTAAAGGATTAGTTCACTTCCAGAATAAAAAATTTCCTGATAGTTTAATCACAACCATTTCATCCAAGATGTTCATGTCTTTCTTTAGTCGAAAAGAATTTTTATCCATATAGTGGACTTCATTGGGGATCAGCAGGTTTAAGGTCTAAATTCAACCTGATCTCATGGCGAAAACATACCTGTGAGAACTTTTTTCTGCAAAATACGTACCAGTTAGTACATATCACTGCAGTTACAGAAATGTCCACTGAGTGGTGCTAAAAGAGAGTTCTTTTTTCCTCCCCGAAACAGATGAAGATACATTTGGTATGTTTTATGTGACGTTGGTTTTGTACACGTCACCGCAGTTCTGACTTGAAATGTCTATTGAGTGGCGCTATAACACCTGCTCCGTGATGTTTTAAAATAATGTACCATCTGCACTACACCTAAATCTACCCAATGGTATGAACAAAAGTGAATGTGAAGTAAAAACGCAATCACAAGCATGCCTTTAGCTTGTTTTTCAATCTCTCATCTTTCAGCTCTTTCATGATGAGTCATGTTTTTCACAGGATGCGTACCCAAGGATTCTAAGTCTAATTCCGTGCCCACCGAGCAAGCTTGTTACGTCTGGTGTTGTGTCCGTTTTCGACCCCCTGCTAAATAATTACCCCCTCTCGCTGAAATTGCTACGTGATTGCCTAATTCTAACCCCTCCCCTACACCTAACCCTAAACCTACCAATACTAGGGAGGTAGTAGTCTGGCAGGGGTCAACACCGTAAAGCGAAACATATGGAGCTGTAATCATAACTGTGTACGAAAATGATTACAAGTGCTTGTTGTTTTACCACCTCTAGTGTTAATTTCTGTTGTAAACTGCAGTGATATGTACTTATTGGTACGTATTTTGAGTCTTGCAATAAAGTTCCCACAGGTACGTTTTTGTCATGAGATCAGGTACGTTCAATTGCAGTTTCAATACAGCTTCAAAGGGCCCTACACGATCCCAGCTGAGGAATGAGGGTCTTACATATTGAAATGATAGGGCATTTTCTAAATAAAAAAAAAAAAAAAAAATGTACTTTTTAACCAAAAATGGTCATCTTGCACTAGCTCTGTGATGCACGTCTGCGACTTCACACATTACGTATTCATGTTGGAAAGGCCACAAAGGTTTAATTCTTCGTTTGTGTACTTCAGTTCAAAAAGGCAGGATAGGGCAAAAACCATCTATTTTCTCCTCCAACCTAAAAGAATTGTCAGACGTTGTTGCTTTATCTTTTTTATAAAGGGTGTTTCTTTGCACATTTGCTTTGTAAACACTGGGTCGGAGCTTTCGCCTATGTCTAGCGTGCCCTTTTCAACGTGTTTACGTAACGTGTGAAGTCTATATTTATATATATATTTTTTTGGAAAATGACGGATCATTTCGCTATAGATAAGACCCTTATTCCTTGGCTGGGATCGTGTAGAGCCCTTTGAAGCTGTGTCGAAACTACAATTTGGACCCGTTGATCCCCATTGAAGTCCACTATATGGAGAAAATCCTGGAATATTTTGCTCAAAAACTATACTTTTAAACTGAAGAAAGAAAGACATGAATATCTTGGATGACTTGGAGGTAAGTACATAACAGGAAATTTTTATTCTAGAAAGTGAACTAATCCTTTAAAATCTGTTTAATTGAATTGTGTTTTTTCACTATAATATTGCACCTTATTATAATAATATAATATAATATAATATAATTTTATAATAAATAATAATACATTTTATAATAAATTTAAGTATATTAAGTGCTTTAATGTATCAAATATAATATAAACACATGCAAACATTTTGTTTTGTTTGTTTAAAAAATATTTACTTATGACTATTATTTCAAGGTTTTAAGTCATAAACGTTCAAATGCTTCCGTTCTATCCAACTTAGGTCTTATTCACAAACTCAAGGCTGTGTGCCTGGCACAATTAACGTTGTGCAATTACTGTCCATGGAAAACAGATGGTAAATCAAATAATGTTCAAGAAAGATGTTTGTTTACATTTTCTATTGATCACAGCAGCAGTTCTTTGTAAAACGATGAAAAAATAATGAGGAAGAGCATTATAACTAGGCACATATCCAGACGTGCAGGGTAGTTGAACACACTTTCGGCATTTCAAACAGTCAGATGCCTGAAACACAGTGGTGGAGGATTGCTGTTGTACGTCCTCCGCAACCTACTACAGTACCACAGAATGGGCCAAGATGCAAATGGAGTTCAGCACTAATTTGTGAACTGGTTTGCATCGTCGCCTGATTTGTAACAACATAACACATGCAAATAAACTGCACTCTCAGGGGTCACGTAAATTTCCCCTGTGACTCCAGTCTAGTGCAGTGCGGCTGCTATTTTTATGTATGTTTAATCAATTTAAATTCATTTGGCTTAATTATTAATGTTTACGAATACCTCTGAGAGTTATGTTTTAATTGATTAACTTACTTTAGTAAGAAAAGTGCTGTAGGCAAGACATAAATATATAATCAGATATACTCTTGCATGTGTGTATACATCTCTATTAGTGCCTGAGCATTTAAGCAAGTTAGAGAACCTTTAAGCACCCTTTAGTCTAATGAACGTGAGTGAGGCGCTTTTTTTGTCTGTGTCTGTGTTGATTGGATCTCTTCATGTGGATGTGTGTGTGTCTTTGCGCACATTACTTCCCTCTGATGAGCTATTCAGTTACCCACAATACACTCATCAGGCTCACGCAGATAAACCCAAACAGTCTCATTATAACCAAATGTGTGTGATTGAGTATGTGAGTGTAGACCAGCTGTTTTCTGTCAGTTTTTTTTAAGACACAGCAGGAGAGGTCCACCTTTCCTGTACACACACTGCCTTTGGCAAAATCACTCTGTCTCCGGAAAAAACAGCAAAATCCACTCCCAGCCGTGGCTTTCAGTCTGAGACTCACAAACATGCACCAATATATTAGTTTGCGGTAGCGGCGGTGGGTATTCAACCTGAAACAGCATAAAGCGGCATTTTTTGGTGAAACTACCCATAATGCATCAGTGCCTCAGCATTTCACTCATCTGATAAGTCTCTGTGCTGTTCTCATATGCACCACTTTCTCATTAAGATAAATAACCTGGTGAGAAAACGCTCCAGACTTTTGGGTTTAGAATAATTCTCTCTCTCACACATTTGGCCTCACTTACGAAACACGAGCAGAACGAATGTTTGGAAATCCATTTTGTGGAATTGTCCCATTAAATTGAATGCAACAATTTACATAAGAATGTTTTTACAATGGGTTTACACATTCATTCTACTTTTGTTACAAGAATAAGGCTTTGCACACACAAGCATTGCGTAAGCAAAGCTTTATAACTGAAGCAGCAGGCTTACGTTATGCTGTCCTACTAATAGATTTCTTCTTTTGAAGAAATAAAACAATTTAACAAAATAACAACAGTTACAAATTATAAAATGGCAAACAGGAGTTGCCTAATGAGAATTACTGTAATCATCATGTAATCTGATTTACATGAGGTGGGTGATCACATTTACATCCAAATTGTAATTAATATACATACAACCAAATCCAAATGACAAAGTGTAGGTTTATGTTTAGCAGATTAAACTGACAGAATTCAGTCAGATTTACTGAATACAGTGTGCAGTGTTTGTGCATCAAACATGACAAACTTATTTTTTGGGATATCAGTACATTGTCTGCCTTTTTTATTTTGTTTATTTATTGATATCAGTAGTGTGTGTGTGTGTGTGTGTGTGTGTGTGTGTGTAAGTGGTGTATGAAAATGACAAAAAAAAAAATTCTCGATATTTTGTTATTGTGCGTGTTGTGTACATTTTTACCTTTATAAGCCAATTTTTTGAAACTAATTAAATGTATGCATCATCTTTTGTGAAATTCTTTAATTTAATCAATAAATACAAATAGTAAGACACTATAGGGCCAATCAAAATCAGAAGAAATCAGTATCAGCAACAGAATGTGTGTTTGCAATGCAGAGGTGGCATAGAATCTGTATCTGAAGTGCGATTTAGATGCATTTACACAGACTGTTTAATGCAGGACATGAATGCATTTAACCTGTTGTTAAAACTGCACAATTATTTTTTTTTATTTTTTTATTTTTTTGATGTTTCATAAAAAAACTTTGAATACTGATATTTGAAATGATTTGGGTGAAAAAGGGAAAATCTACTGTAAATATAAACCTAAAATGGCTAGTAGGTGGCAGCAAATTTTGGCATGAGTCATTCATTCAATTGATTCGTTCAAACAGCTGATTCAGCTTGATTCAGTAATGAAACACTGTCATGTGTTGCTCAGAGAAGCAAAACAGTTCTGCTATGGCTCTGTTTGGAACTACTTTCATCGTCGAAATACAGCAAAAACAATAACTGCTGTGTCTAAAATGTAAGTCAGTTAATAGTAACTTTTTGTTTATTGAGCTGTTCATCAAGTTAATATCACATTTGCAATCGTGCTAATATTTGGAGAAAAACTTCACTTTTTGTGTGATATTAACTGTATCAGATAATATAAATATAAAAGACCTATAAAAGTCATACGGGGGCATTTTTGCCACCTTATCTTGAATTTTAGGGGATTCAAAATATATTTCAATAGACTAAATCTAAATATGCTCGCGTATTATGTAGTGTATGCATGCACTCTGAGTGTGTTTTTGCAATACACTTGATAATGTCAAATCGTATATCGTTTAAACAGCAATTATGAAGATATTGTAAATGATATATATCAGACACCCCTTATTAATCAATTAATAGGGCTGTCAAACGATTAATCACGTTATGTATGTATGTATACTGTGTAATTATTATGTATATATATTTAAATTATATATTTAAGAAATATTTACAATTATATGTATTATTATCATTTTTATATTATTTGTATTAAATATAAATAAAAATATTTTGTACATAACATATTTCTCTTAAATATATACATACTTTTATTTTGTATGCGATTAATCACGATTAATCGTTTGACAGCCCTAGTAATTAAAAATTACAATATAATTATTATAAAAATTCATAAAATTATTACAATTTATTGTCAATTTTATGCCGTTAGTGTGCATTTTAAGTTCAGTACATGATGTGTGGCAAAAATTGCTCAAAAGCACCTACGCTTCTGCTTGCTCACTTGTGCAGTGTTAAAATAAATACTGCTGCTTTCATGAGAGATTGAACCTGTGTGTGTGTGCATGTGTATGTGTATATATATTAAGTATAGTATTTTCATTAGTTTTGTTTTGTGCCCTAACTTAGTGTATTTGCTCCACTTACATCAAGTTGTTCTTTAAAGTGCATCACAACTTTATTACAAGTTAATCACTTTTTTTAAAGAGAAATTTATGAGTGTTTTCATCTCATCCATCATTGATCCCTATACAAATGAGGGGGAAGATTTTTGTTTGCACATCACTCTAAAGTATTGCACTTATAATCATTCTGGTGTGACTCTCTGCCCCCTCACATCCATTAGTAATGCCTGAGCATCCTGACTGATGAGGAGCTCTGTTCGTCAGGCCTGGGAATACTCCATCACGCAGGGTGGGTGGCTGCCATTACCATAGATTACACGCTCCCGTTCCCCTTAAGATTACCTATGTGTGTGTGTGTGCATATGTGGAGGTGTTTGTATTCAGAGCTGTGGGTTTGTTTACTCATCAGCCCTCTGTGTGAATTCCATGCTGATGTTCTGTGCGAGGGAGATCGTGTCAATAATGCGGCTGCACTCTGCACCGAGAACGTGGCATTTTCCAAAACGGCTCATCTGACAAAACCGCTCTGACTCATCAGGGCAGGTGTCAGTAATATGATATAATTTGTACTGTAAAGTCACATCATGATGGGACTACCTGTCACCCACCTCCTACGTTCATCTGTGGCCACATAATAACCAGGAAGATGGTAAAACCACCTGCTCTGACACATTCAGGCCTTCTGAATGACAAAATATTCGCAAAGAATGATTATATGTTATGTCACATTATAAGCAGTTTATGGCAGTCACTGATTCAAATCAGCATGAGATAAGAACCCGGGGCAGCGCTAATTTGATATCATCAGCACCGTTGTCACAGTCACATATCGAGGCTGTAATTTGAATTATCTGTCCGGTATTGCTGTCAGATAACTTCTTCGCAGTAGTGTTTGTCGCAGTTTCTACTGCAGGCTACTCCATATGCCTGTCAAGCTGTGAATTACTTTAAAATTCTGCTGAATGTGTGTGTGTCTGTTTGGATGTGTATTAACTGTTAAAACCCTGAGGTTTATAAAACATGTCTGGTTGCAATTAAACCTTTCTATTTGGCCTCATAAAAGTGCTGCAGATTAATTAATTTGAGTTTATGGCCTCAATTATGTAGCCTCAATTATCAATACATATTTGTTTTTCTGCATATTTAAAAGATTTGAAGGTCGAAAAGCATTGTAATGTTTACATTTATTAGGGATGAGGCGATATTAAAATTCTGTCCAATAGCAATAAGCAGATAATAATTTTAATGCTAACATAATTATGGAAAGCCTGTAAAGGCTGAGATATAAAATAACAATGGTCAGAAAAATCATTAGACAAAATTTAGAAAACTTCAGAAAACCTTTAGATAAAATAAATAAATACTAAATAGTTTGCATATGCTTTTTTCTTCAGAGGCCCACACAAATATTTACTGATACATACTGGTATTTAGAAAGTAGGGCAAAAATAAAGATGAAATTCTGGTAGCTTGTGATGTGTATCAATGAAATCTCTTTAACAGTAGGGTACAACAGGGTTAAAGGCACCCCGGGGTAAAATTATTTTCCTCTAAACCACTAGATGGCAGAAAAACATGGCGTAGCACTTTCCAAAACATCTGCTTTTCAAGATACACCTGCAAAATTGTCTGATCCTTGACGTGATCGCGGGCAGCAGCGCAAAGGCGATTCTGTGCTTGCTTGATCTAATATTTGATGTTTTTTAAAAATGTTGTAGATTTAAGTAGCAAATGAGAATCGCTAAACTTATTTAGCTATTTTGTTTAAGATATAATTAAAACAGCAGTTTTTAAATAACAAAAGAATATGTAAAAGTATGGTATTTGGTGTAAAAAGCACCCCTGCTGTTAGGGCTAAAAGGCACAATAATTAACATGATAATTAATAGATGGCTGACTTTTCCATTTGTTGACATGACATTGTTAGATTCAGATGGTAAATATCATATATTATGATGGGTGTCCATCTTGGAGATAATCACCATGTTTAGAATGAAACACCCCTGGCAAAGTGTGGTTTTGGACAATGTCAGCATAAATCCTTATCATTTTTTGGTACAAATACACTAAAGTAACTTGATATTATCACTGAAGACCAGCAATAATAATTTTCATTTTGATTACATAATAATGGCAATATATACATGTCAAAGTCAGTCATGCCCCTTTGCCAGCTATGATGCCTGGTTACTGGTTTAAACTTGGCCCAGGTTTTTAAAAGATTTTTGGGTCAGCACACCTTAATAGCTTCAACAATTGAATACAGTGAATTTAGGCCCAGATTATGCAGAGCTGTAATAGCTGCTAATGGTGGATATTTTGATGATTTGAAAATGTAAGTCTTTTCTATGTATAAACTGTTTATGTAATAAAATATTTTTTCGTAGTCTGTTGTCCCTTATCAGTGCAAAATTATCACAAATTAAAAAGAATTCATGCCAATATTGACCAAAACCCCACTTATCTAGGGCGATTCCAAACTTTTGGAGGGCAGTGTATATTTATTGAACAAAAAAATTATTATTTTATTTATCAAAATAAGCAGAAAATAGTACAAACTTATACATTTTTTAAAATAAACATTATTATAAATAAAGTATCTGTATCGTTACTGTGTGCCTTTTACCCCATGCTTTACCCTTTGCCATCTCATACATTTATGAGATTTTTAAACAAAATAAACAACTTGTATGATTTATTTTCAGACAAAATCTGTTGCTCCATAAATGTTTGCTACAAACGTATGTATTTTTCTGCAAGCATGCACTTTGGGCACAGTGAAAAACACTTTTTAGGGGGTGCCTTTAGCCCCGTTGTACCCTATGTCAGACTACTACAAAAATGCATATAAATATTAGTTGTCACTTTATATAATATGCTTCAAAGTGTTAATACAGATAAATGGCTAATATTGGAATATTAATACTCTTTACTGTTTGATCTAAATAAGCAAAAATGTTTTAAATGCTGCTAGTTAATTTAGGAATCACAGCTGTATAATCTACACTATGAAACATGGATATTCATTTTGAGGTTCACTCCAGATTTTATTTAACAGTGTTATTAAATTATTAGTGTTTTTAAACTCTATTATTTAAAATTAAGATATATTTTAAATGAAGAACTCTTATGCCAAATGAATATGCAACGTTCATTTCCTCTTGGCACAAGCTCATTAGATTTAGCATCTCCACTGTTGCTCAGCAAATATAGATTTGTGTACGTGTTTTAAGAGGTTGATTCAGCAGAATAATTATAATCATTATATCTGAACATGACCACTTATAAATAAGTGCCGGAATGAGTGATGAAAGCCATTTCCTATATTTATACTTTATTTTAACTGACATGCCTGCCTTATTTTTCTAAACACTACATTTTTACAGTGTGAGCTAGCATAAATGTGCCTTCCCAGCATTCACTAATCCTTTATTCCTCCACCGTGCTCTCATTTCCTCCAAGGGCAGCCAGTAGATTCTAATTTGGTTTGTATTCATTGGTCTTGTTTTAAAAATGTAAGAGCTGCCGGAGTCATTCTGAAAGAGGAAAATGAAGGTGACAGTGTCAAGACACCAATTTAAAGTGAACAGACGAACAAATAACGTGACAATGCGGCAAAGTCGCATGGCCTGAGGCTTCTCTTATAAATGATTTGCTTACAGTTGATCACATCCTGCATTAGACTCATTGTCAGTGTAGAGGACATTATTTATTACGGCTGATTCTCTATAGTAGGTCGTTGTAATCAGTCGTACACCTCGGCTATATGCTTCTTTAAAGACTCTTTGGTATGAGCCATTCAAGGATGAACTGATTCAGCTACTTCTTATTTTAATCAGAGAGATACAGAATCTTCAGACGCGGCCTCGTGAAATGTCTGTCAATCAGGTGAGTTTATGAAGGAGAAACATTTCAGGCACGAAAACGCTGGTGAGGCAATTTATGATGCTGACAAGCATAAAAGTACTGATGATGGAACAGAATCACTAATCATCATGGTTGTGTGTCTATGTGAATTTAGCTTTGGCTATTTAAGTGTGAGATTCGTAATTTGTGTTAGTGGGTGGTAAAGAGATCTTCTGATGTTATGCTATTTAAAATAAATTTTCCAGTCATTACCAACCCCACATGGAATGCAGATATGGTCATGAGAGAACACTATGCACTATGCATCTATGTAGTTATGTATATATTTGTGTGTGTTGGGAAGGGGTAAACGTATATATAGATGGATAGTGTTCTCTTATGACCCCATCTGCATCCAATGTATCAGTGAGATGTGTGTGATGAGATAGAGATGGAACAACAGTTTAATATTCACATTTATGCATTAGGCAGATACTTTTATCCAAAACAACTTGTGTTCAAGGCGCAGAAGTGGCATTGACTGAGTGCCTGCTTAGGAACCTGTAAGAGTCAGCACTCCTGTTTGAATTATAACCAAACACCAAACCAAGTTAGATATAACAGTCAAGATGACATTCGCACTTTGTAATAGCTGTACTGCTGGACTTTGACAAGTGTAGCGGATTGCACAGGTAATGGTGATGAAAGGAAAATATTAGTAAAATTGATCAAATAAAATGGTTTGCGGTGGAAGCATAGTTTTTCAACTGTGAGGTCCTTAAATGTATAGTTGAACTGTGTGAATATTTGGCAACCAAAAATAGAGCTCTGCATTTGAGCCTGGGCCCGATGGGCCCCGACTTATTTATGCTCCTCGGGCCGGGCTTCGGGCCAATTTTCACATCACAGCTCAGACACGAGCCGGGCATTGGGCTTGTTTTAGGTTTCTCCTTATTTTTATATTTTAGACATCCATTAATTATGGTGCTAAAAAAAATTGTAGCGATGGTGGTAACAACATGAGACCAGGCTACTGCGACTGTCGAGAGCGGCTCGGACGGTGTTTAGTGTCCCGCAGCAAAGCACCGGCAAAAGTAATTACCATGATTGTGTCGGGGGAAAATAGTAAGGTGGTATTTGAATTATTTTTTTAACAAACTAGCGTTTTCTGAGTAGCCTATATAGCAAAGACGATGTTGATGATCCTGACTTGCCATCTTCTCATTGAATGCTTTGTTTTAAAGTAGTAATTCAAAGCTTTCTATAGATATATGTATCAAATCAGTGAGGCAAGCAGGCTATTCGCTGAGTTTCGGTTTATCAGAAGCGCACCTGCTCAAAACCAAGAGGTTTTTTTCTTTATTTTATAAAAGCACGTTTTGTTGATTATTGTGAGTGCACACAAATAAAATAAAAGTAGACCCTTTACAGTTCTGAACAATGTATTACTCTTACCTTTATGCAAGTTATTGCGCTGGCGCCTGCATGTATTGTAAAGCGCGCTTCAGGTTCCACTCTCCGCACAAACGATTGGATATGCGTTTAACACAAATTTATATAGGTTACGCTTTTAAACTAACATTGTGATATGCTTGAGCTGTTTTATATCTACAGATTTAATTTAGGCAAGTCGCGATGATATGAGAAGGCTAAATTGATCAAACATATGATCAACTCACTTTAAAAAACAAAAACTTATATTTAACGAATAAAAAATGCTCCAAATGTTTTTCTAAATTAATCAAATGATAAAACAAAATATAATCACTTTGCCAAAAGAAAGACTGGCTTTGCCAGACTTGGACTGAGATTTCTGATAAGCTGTCGGACAAGGGCCGGGCTGGGGCCTGGATTTTAGGCTTGTGCAGGACTCTAACCAAGAAGTTTGAGAATCACAGAACTTTCTGAAATTCAACAAATAACTCTCATCTTGCTGTTTAAAAATCAACTATAGTATGTATAGATTCCAGAATGCTCTGTAGAACCTACAGTGTAACTTTTTTACTTGTTCAAAGAACCATTAAGCAACTCAAGGTCCCTCCACTGGCTTAAAAACAACATGATTTGGGCTGTTTTAACCTAGCCACTTAGGACCAATTGAACTAATATGGACCCAGCATAATGGGTTCATATTAGTTCAATTTTAATAAGAGTACTCTTATTTTTTTTAGCTTCATTGCTTAATACTTTCAGATTAGCTTAAATAGTTCACCGAAAATGAAAATTCTGTCAGCAATTACTCACCTTCATGTTGTTCCAAACCTGTAAGACCTTTGTTCATCTTCAGAACACAAAGGAAGATATTTTTAATGAAATCTGAATGCTGGCTCCTTGTCAACAACACCACACATGTGTGCCATGGTACTGCTGTGAACGTGCGTTAAAGACACAGAAGAGAAAACGTTGAATAAATCGTAGTTTGTTTTCTTTGCACACAAAAAGTATTCTCATAGCTTCATAAAATTACAGTTGAACCACTAATGTCAGATGGACTGTTTTAACGATGTCATTATTTCCTTTCTGAGCCTTGAACGTGTCAGAATGCTCTCAAATTTCATCAAAAATATCTTCATGTGTGTTCTGAAGATGATCGAAGGTCTTGCGTGTTTGGAATATTTTCATTTTGGGGTAAACTATCCTTTTAAATCCTCTGATATTTTGTAAGTAATATTCTACACAGATTAATGTAGTTCATAATATGCCATATTACAATTTTTTTAAGTAGTTTTTATATGATTGTACAGTGTTACATACATGTAAACTAATTTAACAAAAGTTTAGAAATAAAAATGAAACATTTAAAAGTGTTAAGAATACACATTTTCTGTTATCCATGTTATTAATGATGATGATTCTCGTGCCGGAACTGGGCTGGTGTTCGGTAAGCAAATTATATAAAATAAAACAACAATGACAATAGAAAAAATCAATTTATTTCACTGAAGAAATGCACAAATTCCGCCACACTGCAACTGCTCTCTCCTGAAGTTGATGTGAAAAGCCTATGCTCTGTAACTTAACAGCCGGGCTGTCGTAACACCACTGGTGGGTTGTTACATCAGAGAGTGAGGAAGGGGTGCACCGTTTCAACTGTGAGACAGAAAAACTTCCTGACACTGAAAAATAACCCAAAAAATGACCCAACAGCCTGTTGTAGGAAAAAATAGCTGTTTTTTTAGATGAGAACATTTGCGCTTTGCTGAAACTAACATGCTGCGTAGAACTGTTGAAGCACTTTTAATTATGCTGAAGAGTAGGTGCAAGATGCTCCTCAGCTGAGCACATAAATAAGGAGGTGTGTACACGTGTGTGTATATACTTGTGTAAACGCCAGTTCAGTACATGCTTGTCAATCTATATCAGTATGTATTTGCTGTTAGTGTGGGAGGAAGATTTTAGTGCCCGGCATCAAGCCAACTCTTGATGTTCTCTCTGTCTCTCCGATGCTCTCCTTATCTATCTATCTGTCTCTGTCTCTCTCTCTCTCTTTAATACATTTGTGATGTTTCCTTGGAGCTCAGAGGAGGAATTGACACCTTTGATGCATTAGCAGGCAGAGCGCTCTGAAGCCCCAGATGAATCTCTAAAAGCTTGAGGACGAGTCTGCGGTGTACCGGCGCATTATCGGTACACAGGAGGCCCTGCTCTGCGTCATGCCTCATTCACAACTCTCTGACCTCACTAAACCTGCAATTTCACTGGCCTCAGCATTGCTGTTTCTTTCTCTTATTCTCTGCATCAGACCAACAGCTGGTCTCAGCCCCACCATTTCCAAACGTTCACTTATAGGGGAACGAATGACTGGAAATGACACAAACCAGATGAAAATGTAACTCTCTAGTGAACAGATAGTGCGTGTTCACACAGCTGTGTGTGAGTGCAATTCTTTGTGGTTTTAATAGGAGTGTGAGGTGACGAGGGAGGAAACCTCAACAGACTGGAACGATTGAAAATTTCATGACTACAAAAAGATGAGAAATGCAATCTATACAGGCAGTAGCCCCTGTCAGCCTTGCCTATATTTATTTGATTAATTTATTATTTTATTTTTTCACTTGTAGAGACTGTGGAAAGGCAGAACATAAGCGCAACTATATAAGAAACACACTAATGTTAAAAAAAAATTAAAAACTTTTTTTTTAATGTGAATTAATATTTTATTCATCAAGGATGCATTGTTACAAAAAATACACTGCCAGTCAAAAGTTTCTGAACAGTAAGATTTGTAATGTTTTTTTTTTTTTTTTATTATTATTCTGCTTACGAAGCCTGGATTTATTTAATCCAAAATATTTTACTGTTTAAAATAACTGCTTTCTATTATATTTTATAATATATTTCAAAAGGTAATTTATTCTTTGATCAAAGCATCATCAATTTTCAGCATCATTACTCATCATTACAGTATCATTACGGTCTTCAGTGTCACATGATCCTTCAGAAATCATTCTAATATTTTCTAATATATGATTTACTGTTCAAGAAACATTTTCTCATTATTATTATCATTATGAATATTTAATGTAATGAATAAAATATTTAAAAAATGTTTTTTTTTTTTTTTTATTCTTTGGTGAATAGAATGATCCAAAGATCAGCATTTATCTCAAATAAAAAGCTTTTGTAACATTATACACCATTCAAAAGCCTGGAAATTAATACCTTTATTTTAGCAAGGATACTTTAAATTGTTCAAAAGTGATAATAAAAGACATGTTACAAAAGATTTCTATTTCAGATAATTGTTGTTCTTCTGAACCTTCTCTTCATCAAAGAAACCTGAAAAAATTCTACTCAGCTGTTTTCAACATAATAATTATAATAAATGCTTTATAAGCAGCAAATCAGAATATTAGAATGATTTCTGAAGGATCATGTGACTGGAGTAATGATGCTAAAAATTCAGCTTTGAAATCACAGGAATAAATTACATTTTATATTATATATATTTAAACAGAAAACAGATATTTTAAATAGTAAAAATATTTCAAAAATGTAATGTTTTTGCTGTACTTTGGATCAAATAAATTCAGGCTTGGTGAGCTAAAGAGACTTAAAAAAACAGTAAAAAACCTTACTGTTCAAAAACTTTTGACTGGTAGTGTATATTTCAAATCAATGATTTTGAACATTTAATTCATCAAAGAATCCTGAAAAAAAACAAAAAAACAAGACAAATCACAGCTTCCACCAAAATATTGAGCAGCACTATTTTCAACCGTTCTTTAATTTTCAGCATTGATAATAATAAGAAATGTTTCTTAAACACCAAATCAGCATATTAGAATGGATTATGTGTGAACAATTCATTATGTGAAACTGAAGACTAGAGAAATGGCTGCTGAAAATTAAGATATGCCATCACAGGAATGAATTATATTTTAGAATATATTCAAATTAAAAACAGCTATTTTAAAGTTTAATACTTTAATATTATAATTTACACTTTTCCAACTTATTTGCAACATTTGACCGCTAAACGCTACGACTGGTCTCTATATTACCTGTTCTTTTTTATTAGTTAAAAACATTTCTTCTCAGCTGTCAATGCAGAGTGAGCTGAGAGAGTGATTCAGGAAGGAAAGGTCATTAAGGTTTGATATGCTGAAAGCAACTCGAGCTTTAGTGCTTTGCTTCAGGGCTCGACGGTATTGTCCTTCAAGAGGATATCACACTCGAAGCAGCTACCAATTCATGTCATTAGAATTAAACCTTCACGGTAATGCTCAAAAAAAACTCTGAAAGGTTTCAATTCAAATAGATGGAGTTTTACATTTGAAAGAGTTTGTCAGTCAAGTTCATTATGCTTTTTTGAAACTTACCAAAATATCGGTGTCCTAGTCGATGCAATACCAGTGAAATTCCAATTGTTGATATGATACAAAAACCAAGGTCAACTGAACACTTTTCTTCATCTAAGGTTAAGTATTACTGTAAATATTAATATTTATTCATGATATTTTTATAGAGCATTAAGTGGTTTTCTCGTAGTCTTCTCAGTTTTTGGTTGATTTCTTTTTTTTTTTTTTTTTTTTTGGTTTATTTTATTTTTCAGGGTTTTTTTTTGTGGCAAATATAAAAATTTAGCACCATTTCACGTATCATATATTAATTATTACTACTTGTATGTGACCCTGGACCACAAAACCAGTCATAAGGGTCAATTTTTTTAAACTGAGATTTTACATCATCTCAGAGTATAAATAAATAAGCTTTCCACTGATGTATGGTTTGTTAGGATAGGACAGTATTTGGCCTAGGTACAACTATTTGAAAATCTAGAATCAGAGGGTGCAAAAAAAATTGAGAAAAAATTGAGAAATATTGAGAAAATCACCTTTAAAGCTGTCCAGATAAAGTTCTTAGCAATGCATATTACTATTCAAAAATTAAGTGTCGATATATCTACGGTAGGAAATTTACAAAATGTCTTAATGGAACGTGATCTTTACTTAATATCCTAATGATTTTTGGCATAAAAGAAAAATCTATTATTTTGACCCATATAATGTATTGTTGCAATGTATTAATGCTATTGCTACAACTGTTCGCTCTTCTGGTTGAATGCTAATTGTATTTCTTTTGCCTTGTAGTTTCAAGTTGAGTCTAGTCTAATGTAATCACATTTGATTTTCTTGTCTCGACTGGTTACGTTACAATGAGACGTAATCATGTTCACATTAATATCTTGGCAACCAAGAAATTGACCAAGAAGTCCATTTGATTGCTTGCAGACAGCCGCTCATCAGTCAAACTGAACTGAGCACTTGTTTGACGAAATGACTGGTTCCGTTGCTTTATATTAGTATCGACTTGGTACCAAAGCATTTTTGTCATCTCTGCTTTGCAGTATTATATTGTGCAAGAAAAGAGGCGAGTCGATGTTCACTGAGGAAGATTGAAGGCATGTCATTGGAAATCCAGTAAGACAGGGTGGCTGTTTTATATCGGCACCGACAAATACACCTTGATGACAGTTCCTTGGCACGGCCGTAAAAATGGGGGTCGAGAGTGAAGCAGAGATAAATAACAGGAAGCTAAGGAACCGAGCATGTGCATTGTGCTCGTCTTCAACATTTGTTTATATCAGAACCAGAACCGGGGCAGAAAAGATGACAGCAGACGGATAGGTTTTGGACAGCAAGGATTTCAGTGCTATATTGTATTTCGACATTATGTCAATCAATTTACGGGGGCCTACGTGAGAGATGTGTCCGTGGACCAGCGGTGTGCCGTTTGTCTCTGATTAGAGGCTTCGGCTGTCACTCGATTGGTCAGAATGGCTTTCCTGACAGGCTGAGGAAGACAAACACTGCCATGAATCTGGCACGTTTGTCAGTCATGTGAGAAATTGGCACCGTAGCAGCAAGATAAAACATTCATCCTTCCATCCCTTTTTCTCTGAAGCTCATACCTTTATTCTGCACATACATCCACCCACTCTGTTTTTTCTCCTCTGCACATCACTAATGTAGCACTGGTTTATTTTTTAGTCAAGGCATGAAGTGAAAATAGCAATGCATTCAATGTATAGATCCTGTGGAACACTACAGAAGATGTTAAATCAAATGTTGACAGCCTCAGTGGCCATTCACCACTGCGTATTTGTCTATACAATGAAAGTGAATGGTGACCAAGGCTGTCATTCTGCCAAACATTTCCTTTGTGGCCCACAGAAGAAAGACTGGTTTGGAATGACATGAAGATGAATCATGCCTTTAAATGTTCTACAGGCATGTCTGAAAGTCAAAATATACTGGTACATCAAAACCAGGATTGTTATTTGTATAAAAATATGATGTAATTCAGATTATGGCCACAATTATTGCTTCTCATGCTGTTTTCAACTAAAAACATTTCATGTGTTTTGCATTAATTTACACAACAACAGCATTTTAGGGGTTTGAAAACTTTTGAAAACAGTGAAAAGTGCAAGTTTTACTGTTATCATCTCTAAAATGCAAATACGTGAAAACAGTGATGTCAGGCTTGTGATGTAGGCAAGTAGTGTTTCTTTACAAAATGGCATCGCCAACTACTGACTTGGTATGCATAATACTGCATTTTTAGATGTTTTTGTTTAAACAGAGTTGTCGTTTGTAGGCAAAACATTAAAAAAACGCAAAGGGAATTTTTTTCCGTTTTTAGTACAGTCTTTGTTGTGTAAACGTACCCTCAGGGTGTTTTTGCAATCACACAGGCAATTAAAGACATAATTTATATAATCATGTACACATATTAGCTATCCTTAAGCTCCGGAGATTATTCAGTGCCATCTAGAGCTGTGAAGCTTTTCTCTCATTTAATTGATCTTTTTTTACTCTCTCTTACCCACATCAAATTCACGTCATCTTCGCTCTGCTTCCAGGTCTGCTCAAATCCTCACTCTGAGAGGTGATAATTACACCTCCACGTTTATTAAATACCACAAAAGCAATTACTTGTAGAGAAGACCTATAAGTAGAAATTGATTGGATGAAGAGAGTTTATGCAAGGTCATAAACTTGATTATATCTCCTTTACAGTTGCCCTAACTAGAATTTTGGTTAAATCACTCTTGTATATGGTCAATTTCATTGGTTTGTTGTAGCTTTTTGTCATTCTGGGTATATTTTCCTCTTGTAGAGTTTGCCCAGCATCAGTTGTTGATGAGTTGTGACCCTGGAACACAAAACCAGTCATAAGTAGCAAGGGTATATTTGTAGCAATAGCCAACAACACATGGGGCAAAATGATCGATTTTTCGTTTATGTCAAAAATCGTTAGGATATTAACTTAAAGGTCATGTTCCATGAAGATATTTTGTAAATGAGTAATATGCACTGCTAAGAACGTCATTTGGAAAACTTTAAAACCGATTTTCTCAATATTTTGATATTTGCACCTTCAGATTCCAGATTTTCAAATAGCTTGGCCAAATATTGTCCTATCCTCACAAAAAGTCAAAAATGCAAAAAAAAAAAAAAAAGATGTGCACATGCCACAAACCCAAACAGAGCTTGGGTGCAGGACAAAAAAGTCAAACTGAAGCAAAAAACAACGCACACTGATATAACTGCTCCATAAATTTTTTAAATGCAAAATAAAGAAAACAAAACATACATCAATGGAAAGCTTATTTATTCAGCTTTAAGATGATGTATAAATCTCAGTTTCATAAAATTGACCCTTATGACTGGTTTTGTGGTCCAGGGTCACAGTTCATAATGGCAATGGCTATTTGCACTAAGTGCAAACAGGGGTAGATGCTATTTACACTAAGTGCAAATAGCAATAGATGCTATTACACTATGTAAAAATATCAGTATTTTCTTTGCAATAATATTAGTTAGATGCTATTTATACTACTTGGTGCAAGTGGCAGATATTTACACTTCAGTATTGTAGTACATTATAAAACAGAATGCAGTATTAACATATGGATAAACATCATGAGGCACTTTTGAATTATTTTCTTTTTTTTTACTGAAAATAAATGGCCGTGATGACTGAGTTGGGCAAAAGGTGGATTCGAACTTGGGTTGATCGCGTCAAAAAGTCACTGCTACGCGCTAGGGCTGCACGATAAATCGTGATAATATTGCAGTCAATATTATGAAAATCTGCAATATGCATGTACGTTGTCTGCTTCATTGATTCAGTGTGACTAGTAAACACATGACTATGAGAATACATGGTTTATCTGAGTTCTTTGAATTCTAATTTTCCTTAAAATAAATAATAATGCAGTGCTAATTGAGACTCTTTATCACTGCTTAGAATACTATGAAATATGTTGCGTGCCTTATTCTGTGCAAGAAGCTACATCATTTCACAGAAGGATTAATTTCAAACACTTGACTGATATTATGAAGTGAGTTTGGAGTAAAAACCTGTTATTAAATGTGGTATTTTCACATGCTTTCAGACAGAGCAGCATTTACTACACAGAGCCTTAGTTCACTGAGAAGCTACGCAAACAACTTTATTACCGCAGCACGATTTCATAATATCGACGTATAATATCAATGATATTATCTGCATTGTTTTGCATAGCTTGTCAGTGAATTATGGATCTGTGTAGTAAATGCTGCTCCATCTGAAAGCAAGCATGTGATGAAGATTTACTACTGATTTACTACTACAGAACCTTCTTTGCTGACAAGATACGTGTGGATATTGCGTGCAATTTAACGTGCAGCCCTACTATACGCTTTTTACAACTTAAGGCACTGGAGCCAGTGTTTAGTAGACATCTTTTGTTACTGCCGAGCCCAACCACATGTTGATATGCAGAGTTAGTGTAAATAGCCTTTGCCAACAAGGTGGACTATTTGCACTATTTTGCACTGTAAATGACACTCTGATTGATAATTACTTAAATACCTGTTTGTTCATAATAACAAATTGAGGTGCTCAATAGTGAGCAGTAGGAGGCCACAGTTGGTAGTGAACCTGATAAAAATGTGAGGTGTTGCTTTGGCAAATCAGATCTGTCAGTTCCAGCTTGGAGTGTTATTCTGTGTGATTTTTAGATGTCAGCACAATGGCCTCTGTTTGAGTGGGAGACACTGATATGAATTACCCCTGATGAGCTGTCTTTGCCATTTGGAGGCAAACTCTGATTGTGATTATCTGTTTGGTAACAGATGTTAGGACATCGTGCCCATTAGAGCACAGAGGTGTAGGTATCAGCTTTCAGCAGCTGTGAGCAGCTGTTCAATGTTTTTTTGCCTCTGCAAGTTTAAATGTTGATTAAAATTGTAAATTTTGAAAGGCTGTGTAGACCTGAGTGAAAGTAAATGCTCAGTCGTTCTCAATTGGTGGGTTATGACCAAAAAATGATTCAGATAAGGTAGTGAACAGCAGGGAAAAAATATGCAAATGATAAAATGTAACTGCTGTATAATCATACATTGTTAGGATGGCGAAAAGCTTATCAGCTTTTAAAGTGGAGGGAAAAAACACTTCATGATAATAAGCCTGTCTCATTTTAATAACTTTTCATATTGTTATGCCTGTGCAGTTTATAGTTACATTAATAAATGTAAACATTTTAACAACATTTTTGTTTTGCTTCTGTATAATACCATTTGGGTACATGGTAATATTATTACATTTGAATGGTTCATTTTAATGACACATTTGTTGCATATTATTGTTGGGCATATGCAGTTCATAATTCTAAATATTTATTTAAGAACATTTTTGTTTACTTTTGTACACTAAGCAATTTGGGTTTACTTGTGGGATTTGCTTTTGTGCAATAAACAGTTACACTGTAATATTGTTAAATTAAATATTTTATTTTAAGGGAGCTTTAGTACGAAGAATTTTAGTATGTGATGGGTTGCTGCTTCATGTCTGATATAAAATCTGGGTCAATGCAAAAGCAGTTAAGTACCTCTGCTGTTAGTATGTCAGTTGATCTCATTTGCATATATGGACACCCCATTCCCACATTTCTTGTATTATTCATGCTGTTGGTTGCTGATGATAGCATGTTAAATTACCTATTGAACCTTATGTTGATAAAAGTTCTACTTGAGATTTCTTCCCTATTTATCTTGTCTTGAAACAGTAACATTTGCACAGATAAGCAGTCTGATCAGCTGTATATGAAGCTTTTATTCTACAGAGATCTAGATGTAGACACACTCAAGTGTGAACTTGTTTCAAATAACTGCCAATCACTACTGATCCTATGTGTAGACAACTGTAGAAAGTTACTCTGCCCTTAGCTGCAGGGAATAACATTAGAGAATTACACCATGTCCTGTTACTGACCTCTGACTCCTGACTCTACTGATGAGAAAAGGAGAGAGGAGTATTCAAAGCTAAATCAGGGGCAGTCAAAGTTGAGGGGGGAAAGGAGTGAAATCAGGGGAGATGGTAGTCAGAGGAGCCGAAATGGAGAACATTACTTCTCATTTGCTTGGAGAGATGGAAAAAAGGGGCACTATAGTTGTCGGCATTAGACAGGCTTCACAAAAGCACTATGCTCACGTGTGAGCTCCTTTAATGCGTCTCCCCTGAGCAATCACGCACACACGCTAACGTATATCACACAAAGAGTGTGTAGATGAAATGAAAGGCAAATGATGGCTTTTACAGCTCAGTCAGACTGAGGAGAGAGAAGAGGTGATTTCCTCAGATACACTCTCCCTTTTCCACTCTATTGCTGTTATTTTCAGATTCATACATTTTTTTACTGTTTGTAAACTCAGGTGAACAGTATTTATCTCATTTTATAAATAGTGTCAAAAGTGTGATTCTAGTTTGCTTTCTTGTGGTTCATCTCATTAAAGACACGTTTCTCAACATAAAACTTTAAGAAAGACACAGAAACTGAGAATGAATTCTGGGATAATAAAAGGAACTTGAGAAAGAGAGAGACCAAAAAACACACTGTTCCCTTACTGCAGACCAAAGGAGGTAGAATCACTTTTTGCCTCATTACATGCTGCAACTCATGCTGTAACTATAAAAAAAAAATTCCCAATGCATTATTTTTCCATTTTGCAAACCACCAGGATGAATTTTAATACAAAGTCCAAGGCTTCCAAGATTAAACTCAGAAGTTGGCAAGTGAAATTGACCAGCATTTTGTGAATGTTATTTTTCTTTCTATCTATCTATCTATCTATCTATCTATCTATCTATCTATCTATCTATCTATCTATCTATCTCTCTATCTATCTATCTATCTATCTATTTCTCCATCTCTAATCATTGCCTCTTTCGCTAGTATTATTATGTAAATACATATGCACATCTCTTCTTTTATACAGCTGTATATAAAGTAAATAATGCACAAATCTGTGCATAAATCTTCTGTTCCAGATTAATGCACATTATTTATTTTAAGTCTTTATTTAGATGTTTTTCTGATCTCATGTCAGATATGTATGTATGTATGCATGTATGTACCAGGAGCACCTTAAAAAAAATAACAAATTCCTTGTGTGTTTGCGCACACCTTGCGAATAAAGCTAATTCTGATTCTATCTATCTATCAGGGGCGTTTCCTTCAAGTAGGCAAGTGTCTCCTCATAAAATTGGATGAGAGAAAATTCATAGTGCAAAAATAAAACAATGCAGATATTACAAAATATGACATAAGCAGCATACGAATCACTCATTTTTCCAAAGAGACACCAACAGCAACACCAGCAGATAAAGTTACAGCAGGAGTCTGCATCTCTCTCGCTCCCCTGAGCCCACTGAGTTTTAACCGACCCACCCTAAAGCGTGCAGTGAGTTTGGTGGGGGGTAATTGAGAATGAATGGGGGAATATCACATAAGAAGAGACGATGCCTCCATCGTGATACACTGTAAAAAAACTTGTAAAATTTACGGTAAAAAAACAGCAGCTGTGGTTGCCGGAATTTTACCGTAAAAAATACGGTAGCAGAGTTTTACGTTTTACGGTTTTCAATTAAATTTTCATTTCATTAAGTGATACAATGTTAATGTACCAACCTATTGACGTACTGAAAGCTGTTTTGTACCTTTGTAATACACTGATAACAACCAAATGCAGGTGGTGATGAGAAAGTCACTTGATGAACCAAAGCTCATCACAGCTTTTAAATATTAACATATATAGAAGGTGCACAGTGCCATTTAACAAACACTAAACACCATCATGGTAACACACATGAAACTGAAATAATGCAATAAACATTAATTTAACAACATTAGATACAACCCTAACATACAACCCTAATGTACAAAAAATGTAACACAGGAAATTCTGTGAATGTCGATTTACGGTTATTCACTGTAAATTTTACAGTGTATGATTGGATGTGACTGGTTATGATCAGCTGTGATTGGTTCACATGATAAATCCCTCCTCTTGTGTTTGTGCATGTTCCGTGTTCGCGAATCAGTCTGAAAGAACAATATAATGGTGTTAATGGGGAGATTAGTTAAAAAAAAAAAAAGTTAAGTTAAAAATGTGCTTGTATTTAAAAATACATTCATAAGTAGGCTTATATGTGACCATGGACCATAAAACCAGTCATAAGGGTCAATTTTTTTTAAATTGAGATTTATACAACACCTAAAAGCTGAATAAATAAGCTTTCCATTGATATGTGGTTTGTTAGGATAGAACAATGTTTGTCCAAGATACAACTATTTGAAAATCTGGAATCTGAGGGTGCAAAAAAATCAAAATATTGAGAAAATCGCCTTTAAAGTTGTTAAAATGAAGTTTCTAGCAATGCATATTAGTAATCAAAAATTAAGTTTTGATATATTTATGGTATGAAATTTACAAAAAATGCCAAGAATGTATTTTTGGCTTTTGCTACGAATATACCCATGCTGCTTAAGACTGGTTTTGTGGTCCAGGGTCACATATGTATTTCTTTAACTAATGCTTTGCTGACTTGACTAAAGCTTGTTGAATCTGAATCTGTGAGAAGACGTGGCCAAAAGAAGAGTAGAACAGCTCCCCAGTGCTGTTTGGCATGTACACATACAACTCTGAAAGCCTTAAATATTTAGGCACACACACTGAGTAGACATGCCACAGCCTTTACATTTACATTCACTTTCACACAGATGGATGAGTCTGTGGAAGCAAAGTGGCAACTGAATGACACAACACAGAATGGAGTGGAACAGATGAAACCCTCTGTGCTCCTCCTCCACTCCTACCTTTCATTTTCTCTTTCCCCTCGCCCCATCTTTTTTTCTTCACTTTTATTTTACCTCTGTTTGCACTGGAGCTTTACTATGCATATGCAGATTGTGCCGTTTCTCCACTCTTTGATTAAAGATCAGAATCAGAACAGATTTTGGGATGAATACATTTGTGGTACTTTGTGTATTTCTTTTTCCTAACTAACCACCTGCTATCCAGTTAAAGCAGACATTAAATGTGCCTTTTAGCCACTAGTTTCAATTCACATGTTTCTTTATGGAATATTTCCAAGTGTCTTTAAAGTGTAAAAAGGTTCTTTAGAACATTAAAATTAAAAACTAAGAAAAAAAACTTTAAAAATCGTTCTTCTATATGGCATCACTGGATAAAAAAAGCCTTTTGGAACTTTTTGGAATATTTTTAAGAATGTAACCTAATGCAAATTTTGAAATATTGCCTAAGAAATCTTGATTAAAACACCAAAATGCGCACAAATTTTCCAAAATGTGTATTTAAAAAAAAATATCACATATTCTTCGTTGACTGGATACTTTTTTTGCAGTAAGCATAAATTTGAAAACTCTAAAAACGACTAAATGCATTTCTAGATCTGCATCAAAGAAGTAATTTAACAAGTAATTTGATGTCTCTCTTCAGCTCAAACACATTTGCTGTAATAATGAGTAATTTAGGCTTATTATTGACTGCATCTAATATAAATTTAGAGCTATTTGCCTGCTATTTCCCTCCATAGATCCAGACGCACTATTTACATGAGCTGCTATCAGCAAATTAGTGAATTAACTTCTCTGTTTTTATTCTATGATTATTAATAAAACAATTGGATCAGGTTCAGATACAACATATACAATATCTAGCATGTGCATGCTAGCTTAAACTGCCGTGTCCTTGCTAGCCTTCGTTTTGGCACACTTCCAACAGTGTAGCTTTAACAGAGACACACCCGGTACCTCAACACACACACATACTCAGAAAAAGATAATAAAAAATGCATTACTAATCAAAACATAAGAGTTCTTGTTTAGATTCTCAGGAAAAGGTCAGGCACATTAGAAAAAAACTCATCTGAAATAAAATAAGGGTGGAGAGGCAGATTTGGGTCATTTCATACTACCTGTCTAAATGTAGTCTTATATCCCAAGTGGGGGTGAGAGGACAGGCTGATAGAGTGATGAAAGGAAAAATGAAATGAAGGCAGTGTATTCTTGTAGAACCATCTGTCCAAAGCCTGTCAGGGATTCTTAAAGCAAAACATTGTTAGCAATGAATCAGAATAGACCATTTTAGCACATGATATAAAAGACACAGAAAAATAAATGAGTATGTTTTTATATGCATAAATACATAAATATAAAAATGGTAATTTATATACAGTATATATATATATTGTGTGTGTGTGTGTTATACTTTCACACATTGTGCACCATAAACTGTGCCACTTTATCCAAGCTTTTAGACCGTGTTTAGACAGTGGCGGGTCATAGATCTTTGTTATCAAATGCTTTCTGCATGACACTAATCACGCTCTGCTGGTTCCGAAGGAGCCATCATGTTTAAAGGGCTTACAGTGTGTCATAAGAGAGTCTCTTGTGTCCTGGACTATATAACTGGCGCGTATCATGTGTTTGTTCGCAGCTCATTTCCCAGTCTCCTAGGGGCTCTGCTTTTAGCCTAAGTGCCTCTGTTTACAGGCTATATGTTTTGCGCTTTTCGCTAGACTTTTATTTGCAGACACAGAGTGAATTATTGGACAGTTCTGTTCATTCTAATAGCTTTACATTTGATAAATATGTGGAGTAACCTTTTTTACGCTTTTTTTTTTTTTTTAGTATGACCATTTGGCTGATAGAGTAAGTTAAGACTGTGAGTTCTTGATTGTGTGTGTGCGTGTGTATGAATTCATTTTTAGAGTCACTGGGGATTCTTAATGGGCGCTGGAATAATCCATCATGCACACAGAATTCAAGTCAGCACAGTGATATTAATACAGGAATTATCTTAGTAAGTGTGTCTCTAGATGTGTGTTATTAGTGATATACGGTAGTCAGAAATTATTACTTAATGATGTATTGCCTTTTTTGTCAGCTTGTAATAGGTTTTGGATAAATGAACATTCTTCTCAAATCTACTTTATGTATGTTTGTGTAGGTGATGCTTGTATGTGCAAGACTGATGCAAGACCTTGTGTTACAGAAGGCAGAGGGAAGGTAGAAATCTGTACAACTTTTCCTGAAAAAATCTCTTTCAGTTTCTTTTTGTACTCTTGTTCTTCACATCAAACAAGGCTCTACATTTCGACAGCAAAGTGTTTGGTTGCTCATACAGTGCGTGTGGGTGGAGCAGTGTGCATGTCCATGCAATTATAAGAGACTGCAGGAGCAGAAAGAGACAATGTTCCATAAATGCATCTCATCTCATTCCTTTTTGTTGTCTGCTCATATGTTCATCTTATCTCTATTAGGCAGAATCCAAAATATTTTCTAATATGCTAGTTCTGCTACTTTAAAACTGTAACTTGACAAATTACAAGCTAAAGCTGTCAAAAGTGAAAAGTTAAAAGTTTATTGAAGCAAAATATTTGCAGTATTAATTAGTAGCATTTTTAATCAAACACCATTTGAGCACATCAATTTACACAAAATACCAAATAAAACCAGAAAAAAATGGGAAAATTTAGTTATCAATGAATTAATTGATTAATTGATAATTATTATTATTATTAATATTGCCGGCCTTCCCTCACCCTTTTTGGGGCAGACCAGGCAGGGTGGAGACCCTAGATGAACATATACTTCCAAAAAAAAAAACTAAGTCGAAAGCGCAGCTTGGGCCAGACATCCACACCCCTTCGAGGCAGGGGATTGGGCCGCAACCCTGGAGGCAGGTCGTTTAGGTGGGGGCGTTTTGGCATCAACTCCAGGGGCGGTCTAGAGGAAAGGCTTGCACCTTGAGCTCCAGGGGCCCTTTTGACACACTCTAGCCCCACATGAGATGCAGCCTGATGGGCATGGGAGTAGGTTGAGTCCCCCTACTCTGGCCATGGTTTACAGTGAATTTATAACAGCTAAGGGGGTCCCAATCAGCCTGATGGGGGTGCTACAGTGATCAAAAGTGTGAAATAACTTATAACTCCTAAACTGAAATTTTTGGGTATTTAGGATTTTTTGTAAAACATACTTTTGTGGACTAGTCCTAGGCTTTTCACCCAAACCAAACCAGTGCAGGAAGATTCTCTGGAGAGTGAATATCAGTAATTATCCAAAAAAAAAAAAAAATCAACTTTCGACAAAACCTCTTGCTCTCTCTATTGAAACCAACACTGAAGTGACTTAAACTGCAATTCATCGACTGGCCGCTAGAGACTGGCTCCAAAAGGGAGTCAATCCCATAGACTTCCCATGTTAAAGTGCCCAACTTTACAGCAGAAAAAATGTTTACAGCCTGGTACAAAAAGTGGTTTTGGTCTATATAGCTAATTTTGCCCTTCATGTCAACTGTGAGTGGGAGTGGGAGTGAATTTTTTAAAACTCATCCGTTTCAATTATACTAAGCCTTAAAGTTCTGCATAATTTAGGGCATGGTCACTTGAGTGACAGGTGGATTGCAGCTGCTGTCACCACCATCACGCTAAGCGGGCGTGGTTTCAGCAACCAGCTCCACCCATGTCCCACCTCTTTGCCCATTTTCGATTATCCGAGAGTGACGTGCAGTGACGCGATTCCAAGATGGTGACAGCCGACTCCCGCCCACTAAGAGCTTCAAAAATGCTCTTCAGAAATCCTACGTCCATATTTTTTACAATCTATGCTTTCGACTCACTGTCGCAAAGGAGGGACGTCAAAACATTCGAAAGGGGCGAGGCCACTTTTACTAAAATGGCTACAACCTTTGAGCGGAATGAGATATCTTTGGCAAATTATGTATTTTATTATTAAAGAACAAATTATGTAAATTACGTGTATGTTAGAGCTCAATCTGAGGTCACATAAAAAAAAAAAAAAACACGGAGCTTGGCCACTTGATGGCACTATAAGAGGGAAAAAACAGTAATGGCTATAACTATGCAACCATTTGTCCTATCAACATGAAAATCAAAGTGCCACAAGTGTCTACAAAGACATTTGCATATCTCAAAAAACATGGCCGCAGTTGGCCAATGATATTCGAGCACCTATTATACGAGGTTAACGGAGGTTGATCAGAACAAAACTCTGTGGATCTGCTTGATGGCCTTAATGGTCTGTGAAAGATTTGAAAGAAATTGGCCACTGGGGTGTGATATCGCATTTTTCAGGGGCGTAAACGATTGCACATTGCATGATTTTTCAACTAAAACTAAACAAAAAAACTGATTCTAAACAAGCATGCAAAATTTTAGGGTGATCGGACCACAGTTGGCACTATAACAGTCATAAATGTTAAAAAACATCATATTTCTATGGTAAATTACCTGGATTTGCCAAAAATGCTTTTTTAAATCATTGATTTAGATGGTTACAGGTTTGCTAAATAATATGTAATGTCTTTTTTCATATGTGTTTAAATGCCTTAAAGCCCTTGAATCCTGATAATTGCTGCTTACAGCTATTTTTTTTTATTAGTATAGTCATATTGATATGATCACAGATTTTCAGCCTAATTGTACAGCCCAACCAACATGCACAGCCTGGAGATTTTAAATCGAAAATCAGATCTTCATCAGTAAAATGATCAATATATATATATATATATATATATATATTTTTTTTTTTATGTCCTAAAGTCAGGTTAAAAATTACATTAATCCTTCTTTTCATTGATTATACAACAGCAACAGTAATTTAAAACACCTTTAATGCTCCACAGAAGAAAAAAAAATGTGTTTGCAGTGATATTAGGTTACGTAAATGATTGAATTTTCATTTTTGAGTGAACAGTCTTTAAAATCAGACTTGCTATCTGCACTAACCCCACTGTTAATGATTGCAGACACACGGCAGTAGACCTAATTCCAACGAATCCACACACAATTGTAATTCCGTCAGTATCAGCCTTGTTTCCTCTAAACATCAGAGCTGCAGTGTCCACCAGTTTCCATATTTCACCACATGTGCCTCTCGCTGCATATTTATGAGTTCATTTGTCCTGTTGACGACATTAAACATTTATTGTAATGAATGTACGAGGGGCGGATGCAATCATTCTCCTGGGTAAAAGACTAGAGTCTTGGGTCTTTTCATCATTCTCAATACAGCCCTGCTTGCATCATCCTCAAATTAATCACATGACGTTTTACAAGCAGTTGCAACTGTTCTCGTCTCTCTCTCTCTCACTTTCTTTTTCTCTCTCTACCGAAAACCCTGTTACAGCCACGGGATGTGAATCTGAACGAGCTGTCATGAATATTCAGATGTGACGAGGTATCAGAGCAGTGTCTGTTTGAATTACGGCGGATCATACTCAGTCACAACCTCGGAGCTCTGTGTGGGAACCGGATCACGGCTCATATACTCCCTCTGACTCGTTCGTACCATTGGCTGTGACATTAAGCATAAAGACCGCCACTTCAGTCTGTTGATGCAGATCTTTACAGTCTGATGGCATTGTAATGATTTATCTGTGTTCTGGTCGTTGAGCTGACTGACTTACAATGGGAAAGCTAATCTTATGGGAGCTTGGATGTAATTGCATGTGTTCTAATAGAGACTGGCAACATCTGTCTTTGACATGTTGCCAGTTGTCTTTGTTCTTGTGGAGTCATAACATGCTGGATTACTACTTTACCATCTTTACCACCAGTTTCTATTAAGTTAGTCAGGCAAAAAAGAATTTGTTACACTCCCAAAGCCCCGAAAAACAATTTGAACGTCTCGCGGAATATGTTTTAACTCCTCTTTCTGTGTGAAATTTCCGTCCTACACACTCTGGCACCTGTCTTTCAAAGCTGCCCGTAATAGCAGCCCACCTGTCTGTCATTCATGTGTAGAACTGTACCAGCTGCCCCGCAGTAATCGAAAACAGACTGAGTCCATTCTTTCCTCCTCTCATCCTCTCCCACTCTACTTTCTCACACGGTCCCAGACCTGCAAATAACACCCAAACTGCTTTCGCAGTCCCACCGTCCCAAAACACGCAGCGGGGAGCCGCTCTAGGGCAGGGAGTGATCGGCTCCGCAGGGGTTCACCTCAGCGCTTTACTCCGCTCTGAAAGCCCCTGAAGCCTTTGAGCCCCACAGCAAAACACCATCCCACACACTTTTGCAGGCCCACACATTATTGTGCTGTCAAGACAGAACAGGAATGAATATGTGAGTTCTTTGACTCTAAAAAGCTGATGGCTTTTTTCTGAACTAACTTTTCTGAGTCATTTTTGCTATTACTTTTTTACCACCCAGTGACTATGTCCTTAGGTTCACACAGGTTTCCTGGCAGAGTAACAACAAGTGTCGTTTATCAAATTAATTGCATATTCCACTAATGTTTGGCAACCTGAAAGCTTCCAAAATTGGTTTGGTATTTAGTTGACATTCATACATTTTTTTTTTTTTTTTTAAGTGTGCGAGTTTTTCCAAATACTGGTTGGTGCCACTGTAAATTTAATCAGTAGATGAGAATATTTTGTCTGTCTTTCCATCTATTTATCATCATAAAACATCGCAAAATTCACATTCTTTCTTGTCTTTAGTTGCCAAGCAGTGCTTGTCAAAATTTTTAATCCCAAGGATCCCCAAATGTGATGACATATTTGTAATTGGCTGTCCTTCCAGTTATATTTTTAGATGTGTTAAGACTCATTTATCCACCTTAATCTGCAACGTAAGAAAATGGGCGAGACTTCCGGTTCATTAGCCACTGTAGGGAAATAGCGAGAAGAATAAAAACGTGCAGTAAATGGTAAAACTGTTTGCACTACAAAAAAAATGTGTTCATAATTAAGATAATACATTAAAATAATATGGTAAGACACACCAATTTGGTATATCAGGCATCAAAATGAGTTGTTTTGTACAGCTAAAAATAGCTGGACGTGGATGAGACCAAATTTACAAATGGCTGTGCTCTTACGGGAAAAATAAGGTGGATAGTGTGTGATGAAAATAGTAAGCATGATATTATAATGACACCATAAGTTGCAAAGTATATTATCATTGCACTACTTCAAAGGAAATGATTAAAATATGATCATAAAATATTTAATGCAACACTTTTCTTTTTGTTTTAAATTAACAAAATTTAAATGAGCCAAGTACATGATAAATCCATTTTCAAACCTGTGTTTTGCCCTGAATCACTATATAACCATCTAAAATTATGTTGTATATTTTATAGCTGTCAGAACGCATTTTACAGGAATCTTCATATCTGTAAATAAAGCTAAGAAAGTCAGGCTTTGACGTAGTAGTTTGAAGCACAACTGGTGAACATCAAGCCAAAAAGTGTTTGCAAATAAAAAGGGAACGTGAATAAAACTTTGGCTTAGCATTTCAGAAATGCATTTCATTTGCATAGTATCATGTTGGTAACAATGCCAATCTCTAAACCAGTTACTACTTTTGGTTTATTTGCCTGTAAATAGCCTACTAGCCAAGTTATAATTGTTTTCACTGTTTTACCTTATCTGTTTTACCTTGAATAGGCAAACTTATCTCTAATGTCAGCATTGGCAAACTTTGAAAAGTTATTTTGTGAATGTGTGTACGACAGTTAGCGGAAGCTAGGGATTACAGTTTATAAAGTTTTAAAAACTGATGTTTTTCTTACACAAATGCATTGATCTGCTTCAGAAGGCTTTTATTAACCCACCAGAGCTGTGTGGAGTACTTTTTATGATGGGTAGATGCACTTTATTGGACTTCAAAATCTCAACAGCAGTTCACTGCCATTATAAAGCTTGGACGAGCCAGGACATTTTGTAATATAAATCTGATTGTATTTGTCTGAAAGAAAAAAGTCATATACACCTAGGATGGCTTGAGCGTCAGTAAATCATGGGGTAATTTTCATTTTTTTGGGTGAACTATCCCTTTAACTGTGTATAAGACATTTTTTAAACTATTTTATGTTTGTATAACGGTAGAGTTTTGTTGTTAAAACAATCTTGCCCCTTAAGTAATCAGATTCATCCAATCCAAACAGTGGAGTTGAAACACAACTCACAGAATTACCAAAACAATGTTTAACATACATTTAAACTCGTTTAACAAGCACATAACAAGACATAAAAAATGTAACATTTAACAGTAGCATTTTAATTTTAGTGTATTCAGCAGTTCTCTGTAATCAATTTTACCAAAATAGCGCTAATTTCTGTGCTGGTGTGTTGCCGAAATCTGAGTCGGTGAAGGGCTGCTGTTCGCTGGGGTAACTGCGAACTTCAGATCACGGCCTCGTGTTTCACTCGTAGCTGAAAGATGACTGACTCCAAAACTGTACTGACATTAGAGAACATATTTTAACATCAAATTAAATTAAACTCAATACAATAACAAATAAAATCCATTTATTTAATGCAAGGCAAAAGGCATTTCCATCATGTGAAGTGAATGCTGCTGATGCAGCTGACTGACATCTCGTCCTTGTATGTTGCGTTGCGTAGAATATTATAATCTACAATGCAGTAAAGACTTTATAAATTAAATAAAATGTTAACAGACCTTTATTTCCAAAACTGGCGGCATTGAGAATCACTTTCTCCTGTAGAGGACTCAAAAAGCCTGCGCTCTGACTGTAACTGTAACTGTTTCATCAGAGACGGGCTCAACCCAGCAGGTGGGTAGAAAAAAACATAACTCACCGTTAGAAACGACCCTGCACCTGGGTAAAAAATATGAAAAATAACCCAATAAAATGACCCAACAAGCATTTTGTTAAAAAAGTAACTCAGCACATGGGTAAAAATATTAAAAACAACCCAATAAAATTGTAGTGTAGTTTTATGCTTCAGCTGCTAGAGGGCCAACATAGGGTTGCTTTAAAGTAATTACACACAAATTTCTGCATCTTTTTCAACAGGCAGCCCTAAAAATACTTGTTGTAAAAAAATTTTCCTCTTTACTTTTTCTGAAGCCTCCACAGGATCCATCTCTGGATCCCATCTTTAAAGCCTCTGGCATAGATATTACAGACATTTTGATAGACTGACAAGTTGTTTGCGAAATGCTTACGTATGCATTAGTCAGATTGATAAAACAGGACTCTATCTGGTGGGGTTGTGGTATGGTCGAGGTCGTGTGGTGAGTTTGATGTAAAGTGACGGTAATGTGAGTTGAGAGCAGATCCCCTGAGGGACACTGGGCTCTGGGAAAGACAGACCGGTGCGTTAGATCACTGCTCCCATGCTAATGTGTTCCTGACTGCGCCTCATTCGCCTGGGGAGCAGGCTAAACACACTGCTGCTTGCGAAATTCCCAAAAAAAGGCAAATTATTTAGAGAAACTGGAGTAGATGGCTGGCGCAGAATCATTCAGAAGGATTTTAGCACATGCCCATGAATTAGTCGTTTCCTAACACCATAGTGAGATTTTGTGGAGTGTTTCCACTAGGAATTGCCAAGTCTGTGTGACAAAGATAGGCCAATGACCAATCAGAACTAGGCTGATAACCAACAACAACAAAAAACAGCACCAAAAGAAAAATTATGCCACTTTTATTTTTTGTTTGTTTTGTCTTGCAGTGTTTTTTGGCTGTTGCATGGTACTTGCTGCCTACGCAGGGTAACAAAGCTCTCAGATTTTATCAAAAAATATCTCAATTTGTGTGCCGAAGATGAACAAAGGTCTTACAACTTAGGAACGACTTGAGGGTGAATAATTAATGACAGAATTTTCAACACTTTACACTAAAGCAGCACTACCTATTAGTATTAGTGTTGTATTAGTGCTGCTGCTGGGAGTGATTAATAACATTTTCTTTTTGTTTCTTCATAAACTGAATTCTCGTTTATTTGTAATCAAGGCTGTTTCCACAGCAACACGCATTTAAGCGATTAGTGAGCTGACAATGTTTTGGTTTATATATCCTCTTTTTAATAGGACCTCTAGGTTGACACAATCCAGAAAATGTTCTTATCATTGCAAGTCAGACGTGGAGTCATCATTTGACCGAGCGTGGGCGAAACTATTGGCCGGTGCACAAATGTAATCAACCCGTTCAATGGCGTGTCAATAGAGGGTTCTGATAATGAGAGAGGCTGACGAATTGACAGTGCAGTGCCCTGGAAATTCATTATCATTCCTTCAGAAGGTACATAAACAGCATATGGTGGGGAGGCAGAAAACATGTGTGAGGGGTAAATTAGCTTGTAATGATTCCCGTGGTGGAGGAAACCTCTACCGTCTGAAATACCAGCCAAGCCTCCGTTCTCAATCTGCTGAATTAAACTGAACAAAAGGATTGTGGTGGCCTGTTACCGCTTTAGACTCTAATGCGGTTGCTGTGGAGAGTGCGAGAGAGAGAGAGCAAGACAGAGATGTTTGTAGGTAAACTGATTTAGCTGTTTTTCCTTTTCTGAGTGATCATTCAGGCATACTAAATCTCACAAATCACACCATCTGGTTGTGCTTACAGGAGTGGAGTATGACAAATGAGTGTTTGCCATCAGAGACTGACATTGAAGTGATTTTACAAACTCTGACAACAGTAACCTGTTAAAACAACCCCCATAAATTGTGAAAGGTAATTAACAAATCCTCATAGTTCTTATAAGAGTTACTTTTCAGACTGTGTTAGCTCTTGCAAAGGCACCTTGTCACTAGATAAAATTGTGATGCGATTTCCATTTTACTTGCACTGTGACCGTAACAATTTAAATGAATTGCCTGCAAGTAATTAAATAATCTTCACAGTGAGTGAACTTACCATTCAACTAGATGCAAGCAAACTTAACTCATATTTGCAATTAAAATTGAGTTGTTAATAATAATTTTCAGTTGCTAATGATGCTACACCAGCAACAACTTGTTAATGTTGACAAAACGGTTAAAGAATGAAACGAAAATTCCGTAATTAATTACTCGCCTTCATGCTGTTCCAAACCTGTAAGACCTTTGTTCATCTTCAGAACACAAACTAAGATATTTCTGATGAAGCTTTCCGAGAGCTTTCTGACCCTGTATAGACAGCAACAAAACTGAGACGTTCAGTTCCTAGAAAGATACTAAGGACATCGATAAAATAGTCCATGTGACATCAGTGGATCAACCTTAATTTTATGAAGCTACGAGAATAAATTTTGTGTGCAAAGAAAACAACTTCATTCAACATTTTTTTCTTTTCCATGTCAGTCTTCTCTGTGCGTTCTTGAGAGTTTCATGACACATTGTTGAATAAAGTGACACTGATGTCACATGGACTATGTCCTTACAACCTTTCTCTGCCATCTGAACATTTTGGTTGCGTTGCTGTCTTATGCAAGGTCAGAAAGCTTTTGGATGTAATCAAAAATATCTTAATCTGTGTTCCGAAGATGAACAAAGGTCTTACACCTTCGAAACAACATGAGGGTGAGTAATTAATGACAGAATTTTCATTTTTGGGTGAACTATCCCTTTAAATGTACCCATTGTGAAGACCACATTTGGTGAAATTGATTATACAAGATTACTTTATCATGAGGCAATTAATTATGGCTTGTCAGGGTTTATAATGCAAGTAATCACATTGTTTTTCCACTTTGACAACTGTCAAGGTGCCTTTGGAAGAACAGTGAAAACAAAACCATATCAGCACTGCTAAAACATCTATTGATTTTTACATTATATCTAATTACATGTTCTTATCAGTCCCAATGTATAAGATATCAACATTTACTGTAAATAAGCAGCAACAGTCAAATTCAATCAGAATGTGTTCGATTTGGTCAAAAAGAAGAGTGGAAAACAGTATAGTATAGACTACTTGTGCATAATACTGTAAGTGGTGAGAACTAACTCCCAACTCCTCACATATTGACGCTTGGTCAATTTTTCGAAATTCAGCGTCCTCCTTTGCTTTAAATAAGAACCCCTTGGTGAAATATGCTGCCACGAAAGGCACTGGGAATTTTATTGTCATGATTAAAATGGATAATCATTTTGCCATTATTGCAAATATGTTGGGGTGTGGTTTTCAATCACAACAGTTTTATTTACATTTCATTATTTACACATTTATGAGCACGTAACCAAACCCCTACCCCTACACCTTTGTCAATAAAACACAAGATATAACGGGCAGATACAACTACAGTATCAAACCTTTGTGGACTGTTTATATTGGTTTCTCCCTCTTGTGCCCGTATTTGGTTCTTCTTGCCCTTGTTGTGTCCTGATTAGTTAACTGGCTTCACCTGTTTGTGTATGATTAGCCACCGTTTATAAGTAGTTTCAGTTCTATGCTTTGTGTCTGGTCTCATCAATTCACACGTGTTTTGCTGCCTGTCTGTATCATCATCATTGTGGATTATTTTAAAGACTTTTGGATTTCACCTTCATCCTTGTGCCGGTTCGTCCGTTTTACACGTGTTGTGACATACAGTCACAATTTATTAAAAAAGTATTAATATTCTTAAAGTGCTCCTATTATGCCTTTTCAAATATGATATTTCATGTAGTGTGTCATGTAGCTGTATGTGAACATAAACTATCTGCAAAGTTGTGAAGCCGACAGTGCACGATTAATAAAGTTATTGTCTATCAAAAAAAAGTGTCGGCTCACATTTACCTGAACGAGTAGTCAGGAATTTGAATCTTTTTCTGTTACAGCCATATGTCACGAAGTAACACATTTGCATAATGTCCGCCCACGTTCTACGTCGCAAACAACTTGCCCGCCCACAAACAGTAAAATTTCCATGTGGTTTACGTCACATGGAAATTTACACGTACATTATACAGAAGACGCTGTATACTACGCTGTGAGTAAAATTGTTTTATATTCACTTCCAAAAGATGATGAATCTACAAAGATTGTATTTTCTAGCGATTGTTCAAAATACGTAGTTGTCTTAGATATAGTATGTCTGGAAATATAGATCTATTTGAAGCATCTTGGAGGCCTCTTTTCAATCACCTGTTAAAAATTTCCGATAATCGCGACACTCCTTGAAACCTTGTAATCATAGTGTCGGTGTTAATACACCATTTCTTTTTGTTCGTTTTCTCTCTTAATCACTTGTTAAAGCTACCGATGCAAATCTATTTGTTCTCTATTTTTATTTTTATTTTCACTTCCCCTATCACTCTTGCTTTAAGTACCTAGGTGATTATATATTAATATTTGCATTTTTATTGTCATTATTATTCATAATGTCACATTGAGTAAAAATCTATTTTGACCTTTTTTGCCTTTACACAGTGATGTAGTTGACTGCTGAATTGAATCTATCTGAAGGAGATGTTGTTTTTTTTTGTTTTGTTTTTTACACTTGTGTAGGTGTGTTTTGTCTTGTTTTGTGATTGTGTTTTGTTAGTTTTTTTTGTATGTCTGAAAATCGAAAAATTACCTCAAATATAATTATAATAATAATTAAAAAAAAATACGTAGTTGTGTATGTTATGTTGTGTAACAACCCTGCACATGTCTTGCTAACCGGCTAAATAATGCTTCTTTAGTTCTGTTGTTCAGCTGTGGACCCACTGTAGTCTGACAATTTGTGATTGATGCAGCTTGACTGTCTGTCTGTCTCATTAGTTGGAGTAATGATAAAGGATGGCGCACGAAGCAGCTTTCACAGCGAATGCGGAACGCGCTGTGCTATGAAACCCATTCGTTTCAATTGCTTCCGCACGCCACGGACAAAGTTCAAATGAGTTGTTCAAATGAACTTTTGCCGCTGAAGGGCTGCACTGAACCGAGCAGGCCAGCGCAGCGCTTTCCGCGTTCGGTGTGAAAGCTGCCTTAGTGCATTATACAATGTTGAAGTTTACAACATAGAGGTGTGCCCGGTTCGCTTACATAAGCAAATTGCGAGCACTTTCCACGGTAGACCGTGGTCGGACTCTGGCTCGAATTGGTATGGTAAAATCGATGCCATTTTTTCTATGTATCGGTCTTTGTCAGGTGACGTCACACTCACGAGAATCGAATTGCATTTTGGGTATCGCCGCCATTTGTAAGGTATCAAAGCCGAGGTGTTCTGTAGTTGCAGAATTATCGTTTTGATTTGCTTGAAAATGGTACGTTTTTGTTGTGTTAAAGTCAGTGATTATAAATTACACGATAGAAAAGATTAAAAACTGACCACGAGGAAAGATGTTTTAGGTCTCCTACTTGAAAGAAACATTAGACAACATGCAGCGGAAATAACCAAGAAGCGTCGGATGGCCTGCATAACAGCGGTGATACGCAAAATCATCATATTTGCCCTCGACATTTTCATAAAGGTAAGTAAGCGATTTTTTAGTTTGTGCTTATTTTCTCTTTTTTTTAGTACCTAACGTTATATCCACATGTTGTTTTGGGATATCAATGCTATTCAGTGGTGTAGTGCAGGTATACGGCGTAATGACAAGTGTGGATAAATGCAAATATTCCCTAAAAGCGCCCAGTAAAGACAGTGATGCGGTCAGGAACGTGGCGCCGGATTCCTTTTAAATATGTCTGATGGTTGCGCCGGCGCGTCCCCCCACCACAGATGTCAGGGCACCACTAAACAGACAGCCAGGGAGCAGAAATGCGTTGTGTACCATGCAATGTCACGCAATCATTTTATGCATGGGTGTAGAGATTTATTTTATTTCACTACTGAAATTCTTAACTAAATACTTAACTGAATATCTAACTAAAATACATTTTTAATGTTTTTATTTTTTATGTATTTCATATAGGTTGGTATGACTAAACTGTAAGAAAAAAAAAACACATTGCAGCCAGCTGAGATGATGACCCACCAGGCTGGAGGAGATGGTCAGCTACACACTAAAGGATGGAGGAGATGGTCGACTTCACAAGACACCACTCAGTGCCACAAACTGAATGTAACTTGTGTGTACACAGAAGAAAACGGACTGCTTTTCGAGTCAGACATAAGGGAAATTCTCACTTCATTTTAAATACTTGTGTTAACTTCATGCACCTCAGATTGGATCTGCCTGCACAAACACTGTTTTATACAACTGTTACAGGCACAAAATTATCCCTCATTAGTTTGTGGTGTCCTTTGGACACAGTATAGCAATGATTGACTGCTTTGAGATTTTCACAGAGAAACCATTCAGTGTAAAAGTGTGTGCCAGAATGTCTTCTGCCTACAAACTATTAATTATTTGACAGATCATCTAGCACTTATAAGAATCCATGTAGAAAGGGTCATCAGAAATGTTTGGCAGAAGCATCAAATCATCATCATCATCATCACATTATTATTAATATTATTAATTTTATTATTTATTTTGATTTTATCATTATGCAACTTTCTTTGTAGTACTTGCAGTGTCCACTTAGCAGTATGTTGATGTTCATCATGCTTGTCACATCTTCTGTTATGCATTTTTAAGCTGATTTTTAACACAGTGTTGTATTTATAATAAAGTATATATAATGACATTTTCATAAATGTGTTTTTGATTGACTCCTTATCATTACTTGTTATCAGCCAATTGAAGTACGGAAAATGCTGAACAAAAACAGGGTAAAGTTTAATGGTATAAGGGAATGTGCAAATCAATGGTAGACAAAAACAGAACATTTAAGTGTATTTGTAAGTAAATAATACACGTTTTTATACCGTAAACAAGAGCACGTAATATTTACAACGAGGTTAAACACCTGCAGCACTTAACTTTTTGCGGTCAGGTAACGTTAATATGGATCAGTGTTAATTGTTAATGACAAATTATATAAGTTACGGTTCTTAAAACTTCTGCTGAGATTATCTCGGTCCCATATCTACTTGGTTTGCTTCTGTTTCTCCAGTATGATGATTTAAACGGTCTTTACTTTACGGCTTTGTATACTTTCAGTTCACGGCTCAAATTAAAATTAAAATTAAAAGTAAAATTAAATCTATTTTTGGAGAAAACTAAAGTGTTTTTTGACCTTGCATACATGTAAACCTGTTTTGGGAGTCTATTAAAACAACATTAGCAACCTTTAAAATGGCATAATAGGAGCACGTTAATCTTCCGAGGCAAAACGATTGACTTGTGAGATGAATAGATGCAATCGTCATCTCCGTCTGCCGTAAAGCTCATCCTGTTTGCTGCAAATTGTGGGCGAATTAAAAAAACGCTGCCAGACGAAGCCTTACGTCAGTCTTGATTGTGAAATGCTATTGGCTCTTGTGTATCTCGTGAGCGACTGCGTTGCTACGGGAGTATCTTTTTGAGATATGAGCATGTTAACAGAGTGGGATAATTTTCAGTGATTTAAAACCTTACGTTTTACTCTTTTCTTCGCATAAAGATGTTGTATAGCCTCAGAAGACACGGAATGCAACACAACTTGTTTGTGATGCTTTTATACGGCTTGTTCATGGTCAGTTTTTGCAATAAATACTTTTGTCTGTACTTATATTTGCCTGCTGCTTGTTTTATATTGTTCAGAAGTGGGTAGGTTTAGGGTAGGGGTGGGTTTAAGTGCTCCAATGAAAGTATAAATTTATATAAAATTATTTATTTTTTTTACAAATGCATGCAAACCATTATGGACGACCCTGTGCGTTGAAAAATGACGGGGTACCTTGAGCTGCAAAAACCTGATGAGGTTGGAAGTGAGAATGTGTTGGAAAATGTATGTATATTATTTGTACATTGATTAATGTACAAATAATTTAAGTGTTTTATTTTTGCCTTCATAGCAGATCAGGGTTTAAAATGTGGGCCTGTTTGTGATCTAAGCCAGACAGTGAATCATAAGAATCTGATCAATCCTGTAAACTCATCTGCCCACTCATTTATTGATATCTCCATTCAGTCATTTACATCAGATGTATCTTTTAAGGATGGCTAGGCAGAATAAGCTTTTACAGCTGTCCTCCCCATGTAAACACTTCACACGTCAGTGGAAGATTGTTGGTGAGCTTTTGACATGGCTCTGATCTCAGGCCTGCGCTGTCTTCCTCTCAGTGCTGTCAGGGCTGCTACGATGAGCCTGTCGCTCACATGATTAATTGCATAGTAATGACTTCCCATCATGCAGAAGCAGCACTCAGGAATAGATTGACGGTTCTGCTCTTTTTTGCGCAGTGGCGGATAAACTTCACCAGAATGCAGAGCAGGCACGACCTGGCTTTGCTCACTTCCTCTCCCTCTCTCGCTTTCTCCTTCCCACTCAGGAACACGCTTTTCTCGGGCTCTGCTGATCGATACTCATCCATCCATCTCCCTCACGCTTTCTATTTCTTTCATGGTTCCTCCCTAGCTCTCTAAATTATTGAGACCAAGGTTGACCCTTCTCCTGTGGGACATCAATTATAAAAGGCACAGAAAGCCTGAGAGAGGCTCCTGAAAAAAAAAGTGATTGATTATGAATCGCAACTCATGAGACTTTAAGGAAGAATTACTGCAGACTTTTCACATTCAGGAAAAGACGAAGACTTTATGAAGTGTGGACAAGGGAATAAAGCACAAACACACAGCAAACCAGACACACATGAGTGAACGAGGCGATGAATTGTGAAACAGCGGACTGAGATTGAGGTTGTGACCTGTTTTACACAGCACTCAGATTAACAATTTACAGTATTCACAAGTACCATGTTTGCAAGTGGCTCTGTGCGTGCAAGTGTAGTTTCAGTGTTGTGCTTTGTACTCGGCATAGAATATGCTAAAAATGCACTGTAAACCTATTTATCATCAGTCTTTTGCTGTATAGACAGTTTGTGCATTTTGTGGTTTTGGCTCGATTCCATGTACTGTAGTTTATTTATCCTTTGGATACCCCCATCCTTATATAAATTAGATTTCAGTCAAGTTTAATAATGGCTGACTTCTGATAACCATTTTATAGTTAATGGCAAAAAATGACTTTTTATTTTCCATATAGAGCCACAGTTTTGTTACGCAGCAGAAACTGTCAGTGTGAGAAGCACAACGCATGCCTGCTCAGATGGAAAAACTTAAAGTTAAAAAGAAGGATGTTTTTTTTTGGAGAAGGATGTTGAACAAGGAAACCATAAAGGGGTTGGACAGAAGAGTTCTTTAAGAAATAACACCCTGACAGGATGAAAAGCATGTATGAATAATCTTGATGGTCTGATCCAAGGCCTTTGACAAGGGGGTCCATCATAGTATAGCCAACATACAGTACTGATCCTACCCATAAAGCTCAGAGGGACTATTTGCACCAAGTCTAAAAACACTGACCACACAGCGCAGTAGAGAAGTTGGCAGGATGTAGAAATATATGGTGGAGGTTGAATAAAACGCTGTGAACACCTGGGAAACGTGAACTATTTCTTTATTTTCCACCATAAATGTAGCTTCAAAACTTTTTATAATAGATTCACACAACTTTGGAATAGTCTCCAGTTGAATGTTGTCTATCAGAGCGTCTGTCGGTTGCTTTAGAGATTGTTTCACTCTCCTCTCTAAAACTGCCTATAGTGGTTTGAAAATATTTAACACAGGTGATTTGTTTGGCCAGGGCTGATGTTGATGTTCATTTTGATGCTCCAGCTGTCCAGGTTTTATGAAGATAATAATATCTTTTTACATTTTAGCATTGGTGTCTGTGATTAAAGTCTCAGCAGTTGCAGCTCTTTAATGAATGCTGGTTTTTTGAGGTTCCCTGTGGTCAGTGTTTTGTGGAGGTTTGAGGTTTGCTGGGTTATTTGGTCACAATCCTTTTTAGCGTTTAACCATCCCTGCGCATTCGCTTTCAGTTTTTGCCCACTATTTTTCTTGCCAAGGTTTGTGCACACAGTCATACTGTCAAGAGTGTTGTTACAGACTCTCCTAATATCACATAGATGTTATAAAACTACATATATACAAAGAGCCCAATGAAATCCGTTTTATTTGGTCTCACTTTCACTTTGACTACTCGCTATTAACAAACCATCAACTGGGCTTTTGCCTTAATAAACTCCTAATTTGCTGCCTATTAATAGTTAGTAAGGTAATTGTTAAGTTCAGGTCTTGGGAGGATTATGGATGTAGAATATGGTCATGCATAAGGTGCTTTATAAGTACTAATAAACAGCCAATATGTTAATAATAAGCTTGCTAATAAGTAACTAGTTATTAGTGAGAATTATTCGCTAAACTAAAGTATTTTACCCCAATTCCATCTTTTTAATTTTTCTGGGTTCTGCTTTTTTTCTATTTTAGTTTTTTCTGTTTTAATTAAATGTAATTTAAATGTTATTATTCAAAAAGCATATCTAATTAATTGAAATCATGAAACTTACACAATTTAACAGCAATTTATTAAAAGTTTAAAATGTAACATTTTAAGGCCCTATGAAATAGTTTTTTTCCTCCAGTTTTATTTTTTACCAAATTCTGTTTTCCATTAATTTTCTGAATTCCATTTTAATGGTTTCATTAAATATAAATATCAAAAGTATAATAATATTATAAACAATTAATACTCTAATTAATTGATTGATTTTATAAAAAATATATTTTTTTAATTATCAAAGTTTTCTGAAAAGAAACGGTAAAATGCTCACAAAGTGACCCTCAGAGCAGTTCTGGAGATTATATTTGTGTGTTCATGTACTCACACACTGTAAAAAATGAACGTGAATTTAACGGTAAAATACTGTAAAAATGCTACATTAAAAACCTGTTAAATGGTTAACGGCAAATTCCCCTACTACACTGTGAAAAATATTCCATAAAATTTACGGTAAAAAAACAGCAGCTAAACACCATCATGGAAACTGAAATAATGCCTAAACATTAATTTAACAACATTAGATGTAACGTAGAACCATAAAGTACAAAACAGCAAAGAAAAAACTAAGAAGAAAGAGTTATTTCAACAAAAAAACATCAAATTTAAAAAAAAAAAAGTAACACAGGGAATTCTGGGAATGTCAGTTTACGGTAAATTTCACAGTTCACTGTAAATTTTATGGCCTTTTACCTTTAACCATTTAACAGGTTTTTACTGTAGCATTTTTATAGTATTTTTACCGTTAAATTCTCTGTAATTTTTTACAGTGTATGTATGGTGAAAAACTGTATTGGACATTACGTGTAATTTCACGGTAGTATACTGTTTTTGGAAGTGGCGAAAGAAAGTATAATTTACAGTGAATAATTGTAATTTGATATTCCCAGAATTCCCTGCAATTACATTTCAAATCTGATGGGTTTTTTTTTTTGAAATAACTGTTTAGGGTTGTTAAACCTACTGTTGTTAAATGAATGTTTATTGCATTATTTTAGATTCATGTGTGGTACCATGATGCGGTTTAGATATGTTATTATTTGAAAGCTGCTTGTGATGGGCTTTGGTTCATCATGTGACTTTCTCATCACCACCTGCATTTGGTGGTCATCAGTGTATTACAAAGGTATAAAACAGATTTCAGTACTTCAATAGGTTGGTACATTAACATTATATAAGTTCTATAAATTAAGTTAAAACTGTAAAACCTAAAGTGTTACTACAGTATTTTTTTATGGTAAAAGCTGCTGTTTTTTTACCATAAATTTTATGGGTTTTTTTTTTACAGTGTATATTGAGGCAGTAGAGGCTGACAACAGAGGCTGCTTTTGATTTATTCATCCAAAATTTGGCAGTTCCATTTTTCCGTCCATGTTTTCCACATTGCGGAAATCATAGTGCCCTATATACTCTCCACTCTGAACAGGTGGATCACAGACAACCTTCTTCAGTTCTCACTCGCTATTTCAGTTCAGATCAGTAGGCAATCACAGGTATTGAGGAGTAGATGAGTCACTGTCATTCATCAAATCATCTTTACAGTGCTTAAGAAGGCTATTACATATCATTATATACACTTGTGGTTGTAAGTGTCATTCCTATTCATACCTCTTGCTTACTCATCTCGAATTCACCTTCACTTGCATTGATCTCTATTCTAATATCCCCTACTCTATTTTTACAGATTTGTGCACCTTTGTGGTTAAAAATCTGGACTGGTATCAAAAAATTGTAGGTTCGAACCCTGCAGGGAGCAATTGTAGAATTATCACCATTGTGTCCTTGAGCCACTTAAGCAACCGTAGGCCTCTCCGCGGAGTTTGACGCGTGACGTCGTATGAAAGTTTGCTAAAACAAATTCCTCAGTCTGTGGCAAGGCTTTACTTTCTTCCATTGCTCTGCTCACTCCTACTCACTGATGTTCTGTTGTACTCTTCTTTAGCTTATTTCTTCTGTGATGGATTGTGCATGGGGAGCAGTAGAGAAAATGGTCCTGTTATAGGCCTATAATAAACCTGACAAATGGTGCACACAAGTGCCCCGCTCACAGAACTGGGTGTTTTTTCCTTCCCTGTTTTTTTTTTTTTTCATCGTATGCAATTAAAAGCAAGTTTACTGATGGTTTTGTACTACAATATAGCGCTAAAACAAACTGTCTAGAATTGCAAGTACTTGCGTTCAGCACTTACCGAGGCACATAGAGATAGTTTATCACCGACCAACAGCACTTGTGACAGTATATTGCTGAAGTTGTGAAAATCTTTGGCTTTACTGTTAAAGGAGAAAAATCTCTTTCAAGTGCAAAGTGAGAAACTGCTTGTAGAAAATTGCTTTGTGCTTTGTTTCTTTTAACAAATATAATTTAGCCATCATTACTTCATTACTCTATACTTAGGCATATCCCATGGTTTGTTAGTTATTGTAGAAGATGCAATATTTTCTTAAATTCTACTTTAGCTGAGCTAACAGCAGTGCTGATTGTCAAATAAGACATGATATAATGCGATTTTTACCTTTAAATCAACGGGTCTTCATTGCTTTCACAGAGAAAACACATTGCACAACACATAAGATCATGCAAAACCTCTGATGGCAGTTGAAAATGCTGTAGCGTCCACAGAAAAGCTCTTGCTGCAAATGTTTTGAGAAGGTAACCATTCATATGCAGATGCAGCCATTGCTTAGAGATGACAGCTGTTTTCTGCTTGCTAAATAAATCCCTTCTATATTTGTTTTGCTCAGCACTTAGCTGATCAGAATGCAACAGCGGAAGAAAAAGTAGACATTTGAACACTATAATCATAATGTAAACAAATAATCTGTTTCTTTCTACCGTGCAGCCACACTTAACCTGAGCAATCCAAGTAAACAGCATATTTGCTACTATAAAACGGTGGCATTTTTATGACATTTATGACTTAATGTAGCCATTCAGCACTTTTGCTAAGGAACTCCATAATTTAGATAGCACACTTTGTTACATTTAATTTAGCAGGTGATAAAAATCCCAAACTGAAATGCCTTTCCCCTCTTGCTAATATTGCAAAAAATGCAAAACCTTTTATTTAGTGACCAAAACAAATTGCAAAGCTGAGAATCCCTATATTTGTCAGTTAAACCAGTTGCTCTCCGAATTCTGTTCCTAATAGTGTGCGTCATGTGGGAAACCTGAGTGATGATGGTGAATTGTAGTGAAGAATTGTGATGCACACGAGCCCTCCCTGGGACTTAATGTTGTCATTATCACAGCTTGTAGAAAAATCCTCCCAATCTGCTGGGGCTAAGAAGATGATGTTAGAGCAATGTGCAGAAAGAATGCCTTTAAACCGCATGTTTTAAGCACTGGGCCTTTTTAAGTCACTATCAGTCATTAATAATTGCCTGAACCATCTGTTTTTAAGTCTCTGACTGAGAGTGTTCACTTGTAAACATACTGTAAACATAAACAGTGACTTTTTTGTTAAAGAGGTTTACTTGAGGACAAAGAGTTTAACCATATATGATACAGAAAGAGCTTTTTCATCATACAACAGCCTTTCCATGACCTCTTTCATAAGTATTTTGATGTTTTGGGGGGAATTTTCCATTTTCTCTCCTCTCCATTATTTTTTCCAGAGAATCTAAGCCATCTTAATGGCTTTTAAGCACTATAACTCTGCAAAACGATTGTTTTGAAATTAAACATTGAGATTTGGAAGCATTACGAGTTATGAATATGACAGCCAAGAGCGATAGCCGCCCACTGTAACGGTAATGAAATTGTAGCATTCGCACATGCAGAGGCAGCTCAAGGTTTAATGTGAAAACCTAGTGTCAGCTCAGATGATTTAAAATGAGTCCTCCATTTATTGAGCTCCTCTTACCTTGGAAGAGGCCATTTTGTTTTGTAAAGGTGTCTAAGATCTCAGATAAGTTGAGTATGACTGTGAATGAACCTAGTATGTCAGCGACTGCTTTTGAAAGTCTTTCATGTATTGTACTGAAGGAGAATGGATGGTATTTCAAAGAAAAAACCCAGCCAAGAAAAACTTCTGCAGAATGGTCACCTAAGGACAATGTTGCAGGCCATTAATATGAGCTATCCACCAGTGTTAATTTCGTTTACAAGTAATTTTCGTCAACAACATTTTTTCACCAACGAAAATGAGGCGATAATGAAACAGAAACTGCTTTCATGACAATAATTATGAAGAAAATCTTTTTTCCAACAAATAAAAACGAGATGAAAATGTTAGAGAGGCTTACTGCTCTTGACTGAATCACTTATTAGCCCTAATGGGTGTGTCATATGATGATTTTTGATCGCGGATGATAAAAATATCTCCACGATCTGCTTTTGGAGAAATATCGTATCATGTTATTCTATCAGTTGCAGTTCTGGCGCCTCCGTCTCAATATACTGTACAACGCAACATACATTCATATCAGGGGCGTTTCTAGGGTTTGAAAACATCTGGGGCTGGTGACAAAATATCAGGGGCTAGTAGTGGTGGATGGGAGCTCACACCATAATGACGCAAGATTTTGTTAGACACAGGTGGGTGAACCTGGATCCTTCTGGGGGGGGGCATGCCCCCCAGGAGAAAATTGGATATATTTTTAAGTTAAATTCATTAATCTGGTGCACTTTAAGAGTTCAGAAATATGAGCTATAAGTTAACCCATGTTCATTGTGCAAACTGAACAAAGGAAAAAGGTTGATGACCTGACTCACCCATCTTCTGATACTCTGAAAACATTGGATCATGAACTCATCGTGTGAGCAAAGTATTATTGTGCTTTCAATTTTAGTTCATTTGACTGATACTTTGCCAAAGCAGTGGCACAAAACAACATTGTTACACTATGAAAAAATAGTAAATATTGCAAATGGCAAACATATCAAAGTATTATCCAAAAATTTTAACTTTATAAAAAATATTTTGCGCAAATAAAAGAATACATTTAAAAATATATAGTTGCATGCAAAAATAGGGCCCCATTTCTTTATTTTTTCCAAATTCCATTTTTTTTTTTCTAAATTCTGTTTTTTTTTGTTTTGTTTTGTTTTGTTTTGTTTTTTAGTTTATATTTTTCTGGACACCTTTTTAATGGGTAAATGCAATTTTATTAATAAAAAAACATGTCTAATTAATTAAAACAATGAAACTTATACAATTTAACGCCAATTTATCAAAAGTTAAGTTATGTTTACGGCCCTATGAAGTGTTTTATTTTTTCTCCACTTATATTTTTTCATTGTTACCAGATTTGTTTTACCATGTCTATTTATTTAAATGCATAAAACAACTTTTATTTATTTCTACAACAGCCTTCTCTGTTGTGTATTTAAATTTGTCTGGTTATGAAATAAAGGCATAAAATATTAATTTATCTTTTAATTCATGAAAATTACATTTTATTTTTGGCAAATAAAGGGGATGTACTAATACAATTTTAAATATTAAGGAAATATTGTGTAACAAAGTTTTATTCATTTTTCAACAGTAGTAGTAGTAGTAGTATTACGGTAGGTACATACATTCTACTGAATGATAGTAATATATTTCTGCTTAACAATACAAGCTAAACCGAACTTTTATTTTGACGGGTTTCCGTGAATACCTTTACATTTCTGTGATTAAAACCTGGTTTACTCAAATGAAACAGTGAACTGCTCACGAAGTACTCTCAGAGCAATTCTGGAGATGTTGTTCTTGCATTTTTTATTGCAGACGCTGAAATCACCGCGAGCATGACGCGCGCTTGTGTGTAGTAAAGGAAACCACGCCTGCGTCTGCACCATTCATTCATAATAAGACACGCAGAACATTCAGGATTCATTTTTAAATGGTATTTTGTGGCATAATATTTACAGATACTAGTCTATGTCGCGATTTGTTTTAAGTGTAATGACCGGCTTTTGATTAATTCATTCAAATTCATTCCGAATTCCTCGGAAAGCATACAGCCATACAAAAACATTCGGGGCTAAAGAAAAATCTTTCGGGGCTCGAGCCCCGAATGATTAGCCCTAACGACGCCCCTGATTCATATCAGTTTCAACTCAGCGGTAGAGTTACACTCACAGGACACTGCACTTATTCGCAATCACAAAAGTACATTATTTGCTTTAAAGCCTTGCCAGTTAAACATTTCATATGCGTGCTGTTCCAGTCCGCGTATACCTGAAGCACGCACGCACACTTTCCCACCGTGACACGAGTGACTGAGTTTCAAAGGAGCCTTCAACGTAAATGTATTTAATAGGGAAGATGCGAAAACGCGAGTAAAACAAATGATAATCAGTTTAAACTAAAGGTTGCTGTCTTGCTGACCTTGATATAATGTTCCTAACAACTTAACACATATCCAGTGGTCAGTGGATACTGATGCAGCCAGGAATCGTGTTTTCTAACACTTATATGTGTCTGATTTTGACGCCAGGGAAAATAAATAAAGAAAATTGGCTGTGAACTAATTTTGTAAATACAAAATAGGTTGGTCTAAACCCCGATTTTGTCATACAATCCAGTTGAAAAACGTATACAGTTTTTTGTCAGTGTTCATTTAAAAACATCTAGTTATGCAGAATTTAAGATGGTAAATATTTAGTTGATGACTTGTCAATACTAATATACTATAATAGTGTCTGTGACATTTCTTTGTGTTAAACTGCACAGCAACGCATCACGGCTCGCTGCCCTCCGTCCGTGCTTATTAATCTACATCAGTGGTTCTCAACAGGGGGGGCGCGGAGGGATCGGAAGGGGGGCGCAAATCATGGATCGCGGAACCGGGGGGCCGCCCGGGCCTGGGCGCGAGTAACTTTTGACGTACAAAAATACATAGGCTATAGACTCATATGGATTATTCATTGAAAGGTCGCGATCTCGATTCAAACACACACAATCTTACTGCTATATGATGATGATTTCGCCATGCCTATAAAACCTTTGAAATCGCAATCACATCGGAATATTTAAACCTGCTTTCGCGCAACCGCTGATTCAGAGAGAGCTCTGCTCATGTAAGTTAAGCTTTGTTTGAACAAGCTTCACGACCAGGATACACGGTATATGTTACATTTCTGTGTTGCAAACATTGAATAATAATTAAAGTATTCGGATAAATGTTAATTAGAGCCCTGCACGGGCCTCATATACATTTCCTAGCCCGGCCCTTGTCCGACAGCTTATCAGAATTATCGGCCCGAGCCCGTCTTTTCCCCCCTTCTCCCAAAACAGCTTATACTACTCTTTCAACTATTGAAAGTTCAGTTTTGTATGTAATGGTAAAGTGATTTTAATTCGTTTCATTATTTTGTTACGTTAATTTAGAAAAACGTTTGGAGCATTTTTGTTCATTAAATATAGCCTAAAGTTTTTTAAAGTAAGGACTGTTTGATCAATTTTGCCTTCTCAAATCATCACGACTTGTTTAAAATAAAATATAATTGTTTAATATAAGATATAGGCCCAAAAGAGTTCAAGTATAAAACAATGTTAGTTGCAATGTTAAACTTAGAGAAATATGTGCTATTAGACGCATACCCAAATTTGTGCGGAGAGCGGAAGCTAAAGGCGCATTGCAGGACATTGAGGCGCCAGCGCGATGACTTGCATTGTTTTTTCAGTGGAAACAATTTAAAATATTCCGTCATTTTTGCTCATAATACATCTTTCGCAACTGTTAAGGGTCAACTTTTATTTGTGTGCATTCACAGCATCAACAAAACGTTGCAAAAGGTGCTTTTATTAAATAAAGAAAACAAACATGATGCGCTTTCTAATGCCTCAACAGGAGCGCTTCACAAAAATGAACCGAAACTCAGCAAATGCATACCTCACAGACATGATACATATATCTATAGAACGCTTGAAATGATTCATTAACGAAATAAAACAAATGCTCTGTCACAAAAACTCTTTCTATATGTCATCTGTAAAGATGCATTTCTAAAGGCGCGTCCCAGTCAGGATCGGCAACTTCATCCTTGCTACACTGAAAACGCTGGTTTATTAATAAATAATTCAAATATCCCCTTATTTCCCCCGAAACATTCATTGTAATTACCTTTGCTGGTGCTTTGTGGCATTTTCAGCCTATTGCGTGCGCTTGAACGCGGATCTTCCACCTGCGCTGATTTGCTGCTGCTGGCGGAGACACTAAACGCTTTCCGAGTCGGTCTCGAAAGTGAAAGCAAAAGTGAAGTCTCGTGGTGTTTCCACCAGCGCGGAAATTTGTTTTCATCACCATAATTGGTGTATGTATAAAATATTAAAATAAGGAGAAGCCTAAAACAGACCCGAGGCCCGGCCTGAGTCTGAACTGTAACTTGAAAATTGTCCCGAAGCCCGGACTTATTTATAACATTTAAAATAGACTAATTTATAACATTAAATAAAATAATTAACTAACAACTATACTCTTAAAATTGTCTTAATATTAAAATGTAGACTAGCATGTAAAATGTACAATCTTACAGACTTTATGAGGGAGGGAGGGAGGGGGGGGCGTGCCACATGATAGGGGAGGTTTGGGGGGGCTTTAGTTCCAAAAGGTTGAGAACCTCTGATCTACATCATTTGCACGTCTTTTCAAGTCTTTTACACAAAAATATTCCAGCGGTTGTATACAATCCACCCCTTAGAACACATTAAGAGCCAAAATCAGGTGCTTGTGAGCTGTTTCATGTAAAACTGAAAGCGTTGCGTCGATCGCGCGATCACTGCAAATCCGTGTTTCGCTGCCTGGAGACCATTTGGTTCTTTAAATTGCGGCGATTAATTTGTCTCTCTTTTCAGTAGCTTTCAGCAGTCTGTAAATATCTACCTCGGGTCTCTTGTCAAATCTCTTTGTACAGTAAATCGCAAAGCTCTCGGTTTTCGCAGCATTCACGTTGAAACTAAAGCTGCCACTCAGTCTTTTTGCCACTCAGTGGGCGGAGCCGCAGCCACTCCAGCTGACGGTGACGTCACATGCATACCCTCTATAGCGCCTAATTACTGATCTAAGTTATGTATCTTGTAGTTCTTCCCCATTGAATTCAGTAATAGAAATGATCAAATATTGCAGATAACATTCAACAGAAAAAAGAAACTCATTCAGGTTTAAAACAACCTGAGAGTGAATAAATAATGGTATAAAAATAAAACACTATGAGAACACTATGGAACTGACAGACAGATGACAGAATTTTCTTTTTTGGGTGAACTATTTTTTTCAGTGTTAATAAAACAACAAAACACAAAGAGAAAAATCACTCACTGCTCTTGACTAAAGAATTTTAATACAGTTGCTTTAATAAGAATCAGTGTACAATTGATGTATATAGTGTATACGTATAAAGTGTTTCACTTTTTATATTCGTTTTTTCAACTTATTGAATGCTACTTTATTTGTTAGAATATGTATAACTCAGTATTTTAACTAATAGCAAAAGATGAATAATCAAAATCTGTGAAATAAGTGATGATTAGTCGATTAATCGTTCTAATAATTAGATTAAACCATTATCAAAATATCAAAAATCGTTTTTTGCATTCCTAAAGTGTAATATATGACCCGAACACAAATCATTATTATCATTATTGTAGCAATATATATATATATTTTTAAGCTAGATGTTTTTAAGCTAAATTGTTCATTAACTGTGAAGGTAATGCTGTGGTTGCTAGAAATACACAACAAATATTGTTTTTTTGATAAATATAAACATACTAAATTCAGTTTTAGCATCTAAAATGATTTATTTTAGTGATTTATATATATATATATATATATATATATATACATTTAGGTTTCACAGACACTGCTTACAGTATTAGGGCATAGTTCAATTAGGACATTTAAGTAATTTTTATAAACGTGCCTTAGAAAAAACATCACTTGTGTGCCTCTTGAGACAAGACAAAGGCACTGATATATTTTAAGATCAGTCAGTGCAAATTTTTTTTTAGTTGAAACAGCTCAGATTGCATTTTATTGTGTGGGGATTGTATCATGTTAATATCTGCTTTTTGTTCATCAGTTGTTGGTCCTTCTTTGAAAATAATAATTATGGCTTTCAAATCAGCCAGATATATCCCTCATTTTCATAAGGTGGTTTCTGTTATTATGGGACTCATTAACAACTGATAAATTTGCCATTGCCACCTGTCAGCCATGTCCTTAGAATATCCCATGCAAATAAGCACACTGACATCATCATCATCACCACCTACACCCACACGGCAATAACCGCAGTTAAAAACACACATGCAGAGTACAGACGCTGCTCTCAATAGTTTGATTTGCTCCATATGGCGAGAACGGGACCATCATAAAAGTATTGCTACAAGAGTTCACACAGGGCCGATCGCACTGGCTGATCATTTGTCTTTCATCTCTTAATTATCATCTTTAGGACCTTGGGGGGCTGTAGTGTACACGACCACCCAGAACTCCTGCATACAGTACGTGCCTTCGCACAAACATTCTCAGATGCTTTAATATGCTCTGGTGCCATCGGTGCAGCAATGATTCAGAATGGCATAAAAACCCAGGGTAAGTGGACTCCCGGGTGGGGATATTGTCTTTCCCCAGCTTCACACAGGCCTTGTTTTCTCAGTGTATAATAATATCTAATGATGATGAGCCTTGATTACCGCTGCAGAGAGTAGCAGGCTACTGGAGCATGGAGGAAAAAAGCAATTTAGCCCAGCACAAAATCTGTCTCCCGCAGAGACCATCACCATAGTAGACTGCGCTGAGCACGAATCATTAAAGTTCTTACAGGGTCTGAATCCTAATAAAACTCACTCCACCTGTGTGTGTGCGTGTGGATGCTCTGACCTGATTGGACACATCTAATCTAAAATCAGACATGCAGGTCAGATTGTCCTCCTTTGTCTGGTTCCTGCTCTGTGTCAGATGGCATCAGCTAATCGCACAGCCATTTCTAAATCCTTCAGCTGCTGTTTGAGAACACGTTTACTCCTCTTGACAAACCATGTTAACTGAGATGGTCTCGAGTATCCTGAATAGGTACAGATGTGTTATTATTACTTAAAAGAAGTCATTTTGTGTTATGTCATGTCTCCAGTCTCTAAAGGGGCGCTCAGACTGACAGCAATTTGCAAAGCAACCGGAAATCATTCATATTCAGTGAAAACTGGAAATTTAGGGCAGCAGGAGTGCCTGTGATTGTTGCAGATGTTATGTGGTTGTGTCTGGCAGTGTGACAGAGTTGAGTGGAGTTTATATATATATATACATACACATATTTTCATATCGGCTAACATTGGATATATATTGAATGTTTTATAGTGTTTCCCCCACTTTAACATTTAGATTACTTGTCATTTTTCATGCAACATTTTAATGTTGTGATCAGGGCCTAAAATTAACTATGAAACTGTGTTATTTGGGACATGTCCAGTAACTTTTTTTATTCATTCTAACAGTGCCTGAGAATGACACGGTTTTAGCGTAATTGTGAAATCACAAAGGCTGCGTTGTGATTATATAAATAGGGCCCTATGATTTCCGTGATGAAGAAAACATGGACGGAATTGTGGAATCCAGTCATAAAAGTGGAATTTACTGTATAACATGGAATGTCAACGAATTTGGGATGAATAAATCACAAGTAGGTCAGTACAGTTAAGTCAAAATGTGATATAGACTAGTGTCTGTGAATATTAAGCATTAAAATACTGTATACAGTTGAGGTCAAAAGTTTATATACACCTTGCAGGATCTGCAAAATGTTAATTATTTTACCAAAATTAGAGGGATCATACAAAATGTTACTTTTTTTTTGATTTAGTACTGACTTGAATAAGAAAATTCACTTATAAGACGTTTACATGTAGTCAACAAAAGTTTTATAAACCAAAATAAGACTAAATAGTACTAAATAAAAAATAATATGCATTTTGTGTAAATAAGACATCTAAAAAAAATAATGTGTAATAAAAATAACATGTTTTGTGTGAATAATTAACATTTTGCTGATTCTGATTCTGTATGTAAACTTTTGACCTCAACTGTAAATACAAACCTGCATGTTCCTGCGGTTCCTGCAAACCTGCAGAAAAATTATTTACCAGAATTTATTTAACAGAAAAATGTAAATGCACAACACAGTATTTCTAAATGAATGAATAAATAGTTATTGCTTTATAAAGTCAATAATTAGACATGTTTTTTTTAATTTAATGAAACCATTAAAATGGAATGCAGAAAATTAATGGATAACAGAATTTGGTTAAAAAAAAAAATATATATATATATATATATATATATAAATCAATAAAACTGCATTTGCGGAAAAAAAGAAAAAAAAAAGTATTTCATAAGGACTTTTTTAATTTTCGTTAAAAAAACTGTTAATTTTGTTTTAATAAATAATAATAATAATAATTGTGTTATTTAAAAGTTTCATGATTTCAGTTAATTATACATGCTTTTTGATTAACAGTTTTTAATTTAACCATTAAAATAGTGTCTAGAAAAATTAAAACTGTAAAATGCAATTTGGGGAAAAACAAAACAAAGCAAGACAAAAAATGGAATTTGGGAAAAAATTAAAATGAATTTCATTGGGCCCTATGTAAATATGTAATCTGATGCTCTGTGTGTTTCAAAGTGCAGTACTGTGATCTTTTTACAGTTCGTAGTAAATGCCACTGTATACAAACTCCATCTCTGCAATTGCAAGTCTCTCCGAGTACAAATATTTCTGTTTGATATTTTCTCAAGTCATTGGCCATTGGCAGTTGTGGAAAAATGTACAAAATAGTGCAATTTTAAAATCAGACATTATAGACAGTTATATCAGATAGTCCAGGCATGTTATAGTAATAACTGTGAGTGTTTTCCTTGTTCAATAATGTTTATCTCTGCCGTCATACAGGAACATTAAACTAAAAATTGATGCATGTTGTCAGACATCGTGGGTATTGTAAGAGAGCCTGATTCATGCATTGATCCTTTTTTGATATAATGCATTATGCTCTGCAATTTATATACACAAGTTTTTGTCTCCCACAAACATTTTCAATGTTTCAGTGTAACTTTAAGTTCAAAACAGAATGACATCATTTTCTTTTCCCGCAAATGCATCCCATTTGAGTTTCGACGTTTAATAGTTATGGCTAGACCACTAATAGCATCTACTACAACCAACAAAACAGCTCTAGCACTGAAATCGCTGTCAGTCTGAATGTCCCTTTAAAGAGTGCTTAGGAATAATGGAGCTGTCCATGGTGCTGATCTGTTTTACTAGTTCTTATGCGGTGCTGAAAGGACAGCGCTCATAAACGCAAACTGAAGAGCAAGATGCTCCTGGCAATAAATGTAATAAAATCCTATAGGGGAACATCTGAAGAAATAATCTTTGAAGAACAATGACTTGAAAGTTCAAAGGTAGCCTATCAGAGATGTGCAGTATAATTTTATATAGGCTACAGAAAATATCTAAAAGTCACAGATGCAAATTAATGTTGAGGGGAAGCATCAGACGGAGTGCGTGCTTGGAGTAAGAAGGTTTGTACAACGTTTCTGTCAGTTAGGTCTCATTCCTCGTCCAGTCGTGCATGTATTATGCTAAAGCACTTAAAGAGCCGAACGTATTTGGTGTCAGAGTGCATATGACAACTCCAGCATGCAAATCCCTATTTTACTTCAACCACGGTAATTAGACGTGAAAGGTTTCATTTGCACAGGCACACTCACGCAAACATAGTGACACATCTTCAAACAAACACTCGCCGGAGCACAATGAGTAGAGACGCCAATGTCGAAACATAACAGGGCAGTCAAGAGGAACAAACGCAGGCGTATGCCTGCACACCCACTAAACTGATGTAATTGTCATTAATGAGTAAGAAGCGGTCTATATGTTGACCTTAATGAGTGTTTGTTTAAATACTTACACAGATTGTTTAATTATATCATCCTTCAACGGCAGCCTAATTAACAAATGAACCATGAAAGACCCGCACCTTCAATTTTTCATATTTAGAAGGTGATTTAGGGGGTGGATGTTTGTGAATTATCATGTATCATGCAGCTGAACTTTTAATGATTGCTTATTAGAGGGTTAATATTGAACAAGTGTGAAATTTCTGAAAGTCACTTAAACATCTGTATTGCATCACAGCATGCAAATAAACACTGGAGTGGATATTTTTCTATAACCATCTGCTTCGTAAATCAGGGCTGAATAATATGATTTTTTTTTTCTCACTAAAAATTTTCACTGGCCCCATGTTTAGCAATGTTTTCATATTAACTTGAAAACTTTAAATTTCTACATTGTACATTCAGTAAAACTAAATATACTGTATATGTACAATATGTACATTATTGATAAAAATAAAAATGAAACAAAGCTATTTAAATAAAATATAACCATATGTGATGTTTCATGCACATACTTCTAAGAATGTCCGTTTAATTTTAAGTGTCCTTTTACTATTTTTAAGTGGTAATTACTGCCAAAAACCATACATTTGACAGAATTTTACTGTAAAGGTACATATAATGTTTTGTTAAGCCATTTACAATTTTTCAACGTATATGGTAAGGTATTTTACAGCATTAAAGCGCCTGGGGGGTGAAAACTTTTAGAATTTGAAGATCATGGTAAATATAATTTCTTTTGTCTTCTGGGAAACATGTAAGTATCTTCTGTAGCCTCTGAAGGGCAGTACTAAATGAAAAAATATGATTTTTAGGCAAAATAAGAAAAATGAACACATCTTCATTCTGTTCAAAAGTTTTCACCCCCGGCTCTTAATGCATCGTTTTTCTTTCTGGAGCATCAGTGAGCGTTTGAACCTTCCGTAATAGTTGCATATGAGTCCCTCAGTTGTCCTTAGTGTGAAAGATGGATCTCAAAATCATACAGTCATTGCTGGCAAGGGTTCAAATACACAAAAGTACTGAAAAACCAAAGAATTTGTGGGACCTGAAGGATTTTTTTGAAGACAGAACAAGGGCAGGACAAACAAGGGATTCAAGAAGAACTATCACTAAACAAAAACAAACAAACAAACAATAAACACAGCTGTGGATCATTCAAGTAACAAAACAGTATTAAGAATCAAGTGTATGTAAACTGAACAGGGTCATTTTTATAAATTCTACTATTATTTTCTTGTGGGCTATATGTAAATGTCTTTGATGTGAAATAGCTTATTCAGATCAATACTAAATAAACAATAACATGCACTTTGTATGATCCCTCTTATTTTGGTCAAATAATTAACATTTTGCAGATTCTGAAAGAGGGGTGTAAACTGTTGACCTCAACTGTAATGGGTTTCTACTGTACCATTTTTCTTTTTATGTAAAAATATGTTTTTTACAATGTAAGATACAATATTATGAAATACTAAATTCATGTATATCTATGGTTTAAATGAGTCCTTAGATTGGGTTAGGGGTTGGTGCTCCTTACACAGCCACAGCCGTCAAAGAGATCCGAAGACAACTGGGGATTTAGAGAAATCCTCCAAAACCAAGTCCAAGGATAACCGAGGCTTTATGCAATTCTTCGTAATGAGGTTAAAATGTCCCCAGAGCGGCATTTTGGTGATGCACAGATAAACGTTGCTTGCGAGCTTGTCACAGAGTCCATGAAAACTGCGTTGCATAGGTAAAAACCGGTTACACACTGTTGCACCATATGCTCTAGACATTTTTAATTGGTCTCAGTATGTGTAATCATAGAAACCTTTTGAGCTTTTTCTCTCGTATATAGAAATGAGAGCATGCTGATGTGTTTAATAGGTTGTCTCTTTGTTTTCAGTGAAATATGAAAGAACCGTTTTGGAGAACTGAATAGATTGCAGACCGTTTGAGCTCCACTTCTGAAGATATGCGATAGCTACTCACCCGCTAAAAGCTAAAGCAATAAATGCTTTTAAAAATTTCATGGTGATTCTAAACTCTATGATTTGTTTTGACAGGAAGAGGGGGGCACTAAAAAGTTAACCCAGATTTGGCTTCTCTCCTTTGGGGCAGTATTCGCCCGAGGCTCAGCTCTTTAAGTTCTCACAGTGAAAAAAAAAAACAGGAGATATCAGACTGCTCAGATGCCATCTAAGGATGATTAAACACAAACACATTTGTTGTACATGTGCTATTGTATCATTTAGGCAGTGAATCTTTTCCTTTCTTCTTGAAATTCATCATTTCTGAGCCCCATGTTCTTTTCTCTATAATTATCAATCTTTTTCTTTGCAGCAGAAGCAAGAAATTAATCAGAAATCCTATTAATTAGGCCCACATATTGGGCCTCTATAAAAGGAGGAGAGAAGAAGAAAGAAATCCAGCTAATTACTTTTTTTGGTGATGGCAGGTCTTTTCCTGTCTGTTAACAGGTTAAACAGCCTCCTAACTTAATTATTTGGACCAGATTTAAGTCTGCTGGACCGATCTCTGTCATTACTGCTTGGCTTGATTATCTCTTTATTTAGAAAATCATAAGCAGGGCAGCAGACACAGTAATTCACATGATAAATGAGCCAATAGGATCCACTCTAATTCATAATGCACACAGGCAGACAAAAAGTGCTGCTATAATATGTTGCATTTCTTTATTCATTTTTATCAGCAGTATGAAGATCAGCCATGGAAAGGTCAACAATAAGACCTCTAGCTGCAGAGAGACCAGCATTACGAATATCATCCAGAAAAAGATAAGCAATACGAATGTCAGCCAGAGAAAGCAATATTTCATCAGCAGAGTATCAGACAGTGCTGGAGGAATTAATAGTAGGAGGGTCAATGACATGACCTTTTTATTTAATCTAATCTATTCATTTATTGAAAAATACATTGAAAACGCAATTCCAGTTCATGCATCCATTTCTTTGAATATAATGAACTTTTATGATGAATGCTTTTTTAATGATTTCTGAGTTAAAATTCCTTTTGATGTGTTTTTTTTTTTTTTTAGCCTAAAGTAAATATGTTTAACATCTCATATGTCAGATGTTATACATCTCGGCGTCAGCTGCTGGATATCATAATTCTTGAAGAAAATTCTTGAAGAAAAAACTTTATAGAGAGTTTAGAATAATATATTTTTAATATGTCTCAGAAAAAAGTGAAGCATATATAAATCGGTTAAGTGTAGTGAATCAGTAAAAAGGTAAAGCAGTGAATCAGTTTTGTTATATTTATATAAATAGATTCTTTTTTTATTTTTACATTTAACAAAATATTTAAAAACTTTAATTAAATTTTTTTTTAGAGTAAATAAATTTGGGACTTCGCACATGCATTTTAGACTATTTTTTTCCTTCTGATTTTTTCCTTTTCTTATCTTGGGCGCCATATTTGTCCTGAAACTTCTACACAAAGAAATGAAGTATTTGAGCTGTCTTGTCATCTTTACGAGAGGCTGTGCTTGACAACAACACACCACTTATCATAACATATTTTTTTGATTTGTAGTTTAAGATACACAGACCTGTTAGGTCTGTAGTCTCACCATTTACACATTGATTTCCACACTTTATTCCAGGCTCATTGAAAAAAACGCCTTTATATACATTTCTGCAACACCGTAATTACGTACCTTACTGGATGTTTTGCAGCAGTTTCAAAGTGAAATGTCTAGAGAGTGGCTCTAAAACGCGTTCAAAACATGACCGTGCCAGCTTGAGGTATGTATTGCATCTGTTTAGAATTCAGATACCCCGGTGTCACTAAATGCTCTATCACAGGGGTCACCGAACTTGATCCTGGTGGGCCGGTGTCCTGCAGAGTTTAGCTCCAACTTGCCTCAACACACCTGCCTGAAAGTTTCAAGTAAACCTATTAAGACCTTGATTAGCTGGTTCAGATATGTTTGATTAAGGTTGTAGCTAAACTCTGTAGGACAGAGTCTCTCCAGGAGAGTGTTGACCCCTGATCTAAACCTACCCGATAGTGTTAACAAATGCAAAACTGATATAAAACACATTTGTTGAGGCTGCAAAACTTCCTTATGCAGATTTGAGCTGTTGTCAAACCGTAGTTTCACAGGGTTCGTACCAGAGCTCTTCATCACTCTTACTGCCTCTAGTGTTCATTTCAACTAGAAACTGCAGCAATTTGTACATATAGGTACGTTTTTTCAGTTTTGCAGAAATGTATATAGAGGAATGTATTTCCAATGAGCCTATGTTGCTTTATTCCCATTTCTGTATGTGAATGTGTATCTGAAGACTTTTGACAGAATAAATTCAGCTGTAGACAAAATGTCCGCTATAAGAAGACCATTTGAGACTCCTCTTGCCCTCACCACTTTCTCTTTCTCTTGTTACTCTCATTCATTTCTTTAAAGCTGTGCTATTCCAAAGTACGGCTTTTAGTTTTGCATTAAGGTCCCTCAGCGTCACCTAGATGGTACTACAGTACTAAGAGCAGTTGCCCATAAAACTGAACAGGCACAAAGCTCTAGGGTTATCATCTCCACCGAAAGCCTCAAACTCTAGGAAAGACCGTGTATAGCAGGTCATGTGATTAGCTCAAATGAGCTAAAGCCATCTGGCTTCTCTTACCGATGCTTATGAAGCTTTCATCTCATTTCTGCGCCAGTTGTGCTGAACTCTAGCCAAATGCACGAGTTTGCTTTTGTGGTAAATTGCTGATCTGATCTGTGCGTATGTGTGAGTTTGTGTACACCGTGCATTATTGTACTTCGAGGAGCGGAGAAGGTCAAACTCTAGCGAGCGTGCTGCACGCACATTCGGAGACACGCGCACATGCTGTGCCACCCCTGTGAGGTATATTAAGCTGGTGAATAATTGGTTCATTTCCTGCATCTTGGGTTTTTCTCTGCAATCAATCGCCCTGAGCACATAGACTCTCAGCTATAGTTAGACACATCAGGGGGCTCAGAAAGTATGTGTGTATCCTTCTATGTCTTTATGCTTTATTTTTTATGTATGTTTAGTTAGTGTGTGTGTGTGTGTGTGTGTGCACCTGGTATTTATCACGTTATGGGGACCAAATGTCCCCACAAGGATAGTAATACCAGTAAATTTTGACATTGTGGGGACATTTGTGAGGTCCCCATGAGGAAACAGGCTTATAAATCATGCAGAATGAGTTTTTTTGAGAAAGTAAAAGTGTGCACAGTCTCCTGTGAGGGCTAGGTTTAGGTGTAGGGCGATAGAAAATAGGGTTTGTACAGTATAAAAACCATTACGCCTATGGAATGTCCCCATAAAACATGTAAACACAACATGTGTGTGTGTGTGTGTGTGTGTGAGAGAGAGAGAGAGAGAGAGTAGGCCCCTGCGCAGGCCGTGTGAAGCCCATCTGGGTGTGTGTTAGTGCAGTAGTCATCAGTCTGCCTGTAGCTGGGGCCAGATGGTCGTGCCTCTGCAAGCCACTCAGTAAGTACATCACAGATCCGGGCATGTGGGCCAACCGCTCCACTACATCTTACTTAAATAGTCCCTCTCTCTCGCTCTCTGGCTTCCTCTGTTCCCTCATCTCTCTTTCTATGCACAGTATATATCACTCTGATACTGATACATTAGTGTACATTAGGGAAAGCATTTGTTACCCATGATGCAAACACATCACACTTACAGTAAGCACCAAGCTCATTTCTCATCTTCCTGTTTTGTGTTTAGTGAAGGTGAAATTCAGTGAAAATCTCATTTTTATCTGGAAATAGATGTTTAGGATTCTGCCAAATGTAAAATGAAGAAATGCTCTAAACATAGTATTGAACATGATAACTCCTTTGTAGACAAAAAGTGGGACAAACCGAATACTAAGGGCCTGTTTTACTAAACGGCAAATTAGAAATTCCAAAACAGCACCGATGGGAGGGGAAATTGCTGCGGGTGATTTACTAAAAAAGCGCAAATTAAAGAACACAGACGCAACATCTCATTTACCTATCGACCAACACAATATACCAAGCGCAGTGCAAATTAGCGTAGTTGCAAATAAAGAATAAAGAAATAAAGAAGCCACAGTACGTTGAAAAGAACCGGAGGCCCAAAATTAAGGTTTGGTAGAAGTTTTGATCGACCTGGTATTGCGTGACTCCTAGTTGAGTGTTCCAAATCGTCTTTTATTTCCTGAAGCAAATTAAAAATAACATGGCTTGGCAAACGATATGTTTAAATATGTTCTTCTGTCATTCCAAATAAATTAATACATGTGGAAAAAATCCTCTCCCTTCTACCACACGCTCTCTGTTTCTTTGCGGTGCCTTCTCCTAGCAACAATAATTGTACCCATTTTAAGCGCAAAATAGTTTAAGACAGGCTTTTTTTGGGTGCAAATGCCAGTAATTTAATGACACAAACGTTATTAAAATGCGTTGCTTGATATGTGCTGACATATAGCACAGCTGTGCTCGACGTGACCCAAGTTCGAATCCCATCTCGAGGTCATTTGCCGATCCCGTTCCCCTCTCTCTACCCAATACTTTCCTGTCATCTCTCTACTGTCCTGTCCGTTAAAGGCACAAAAATGCCCAAAAATATAACTTCAGTCATGCTAAATTACTAAAAAGCTCAGCAATTTCAATATTATCTCTGATTTTTGCCACTTTTAGTAGACATACATTGTATATATTTACGATATATATTTAGGGTTGGTAAGAATTGTTGAAATTTTAGAAAGAAGTCTCTTATGTTTACCAAGGCTCCATTTATTTGATCAAAAATAAAGTAAAAACAGTAATATTACGAAATATTATCATGATTCTAAATAACGGTTTTCTATAGTAATATGTTTTAAATTCAATTTATTCCTGTGATGGCAAAGCTGAATTTTCAGCAGCCATTACTCTGATCTTCAGTGTCACATGATCCTTCAAAAATTATGATGATTTGGTACTCCGGAAACACTTGTTGAAAACAAGTCCAAAAGAACAGCATTTATTTGAAATAGAAATCTTTTTATACAATGTAAAAGTCTTTACTGTCACTTTTGACCAATTGAATGCATTGTTGATTAATAATTTAAAAGGGTCAAGAACTGCCCTTTTTTATTTTGTGCTGTTCTCTGAGGGCCACTTATAATGTTATCAAGATTTTTACATCGAAAAACATAATTTAGAAGTAATAGGCTATTTTCTGTCCTGTTTTGATCTTCCTTATCGGAGCGCTCTGTTTGAATAGGCGTCATGGATTGTAGACTCGGAAGTCTACAATCCCTTCTATGATTGGTTAACGGTTGTGTATGTATCTACATCCTTCATAGATGGACACTGCTGTGATTTAGGTTAAAATTGCATAAATACTCCGTACATATCAAATCATCTGTAATAACAGATAAAGCAATAGATTTCATAATAAAAACATTTACTCACACTTGTGTGTTGCACATTACTGTTGGATCCAATATAGCTGGCATTGTGCCATTCAGCGTCAAATTGTGCCTTGTGTGTAAACAAAACTGTGGTAAAATGAAGTAAACAAAGGGCCAAGTTCTTTCTTACTAAAGTTTATCCACTCTTTCCTAATGTTGGGATCAGAAGGAAGGCAACTTGGCACTGTCTTGTTGTCTTCTGAGCCATGTTTATTGTTTTTTTTCTGTGTAGACCTGCATTTGCCTCTCTCCTTTATTTGTACAACATGCGCAAATTGGTGGGCGGGGCTAAACAGGCAGTGATGTAGAGTCTATGGGCGGAGCTAAACTAGTCCCACTTTGCATTGTACCGCACAGCATTTTCACCCTTTGTCCTGCATGTCGCATATTGAGAAAATGTCCCGCATTTTTATCAGTCTGTTGGTTTTAATTATCATGCATTCTTTTGCCTTTTTAAGGAAGCTTTTATTTATTCTTTTTGTGGCGTAGTTTGCACTCAAAGGATTTGCAGACTTTAATCAAGTGATCTAGCACTATCGATGGAAATGGTCGAGTGCACATGGAAAAACATGATATTCTCCATTCGTTTTAACCGATTTAAAAAAATCTGCAGCTTTCAGATGCAACTTTCTTCTTATTTTAATAGTTCATTTGAGGCAGATTCTATGACGTTATTCTCCCGCAGAGAGAATCTCTCAAGAGAAATCTCTTCTCACGCAGATGGATTCTCACTGTCATAAAAAAGACGCGCTTTCTCTCACTTGCATGTGCACGCTCAGAAACATAAATCAGCGCATATGACAACGGATGTAATCAGTATTTACATAGCATAACAGTAGAAAATGTATCTGTCTTACACATGTCCCGCATTGTCCCGCAAAATCACATCTATGTCCCACAACAGATGTATTGCCAGGTGGTCGCCCTAATCTAAACAGGCAGAAATGTAGAATAGGTGGGCAGGGCTAAATAGGCATTGATGTAGAAGCAGGCATTGATCTTCTTCTGCAGAGAAGGTCTTTAGCCACAATATTACATCATAAAGTGGCACATTCCACAACCTGTCATTTCAGTAGATTGGGTTCTTTATAAGCTGTTCTTAGACTAACAAGAAAGTTTTGAATGTTTTTATAGTACAGTGATCTCTTATATATCAAAAGTTCAAGGGAATTTTGTTTTCTCAGTTCATGACCCTTTTGAAATCTGATTGACCACAAACGTTTGAACAGTAGTGTAGAAATATTTGCAGCTGGGGCATGTTGTAAGCCAGATTCAAACATGCATTTCCCATTTGAGCACAATGGAACCACATCCCTGCACCACAGCTCTGGCCTTTCTTTTTATGTTTTCCTGTTTTCATCACCATCTGTCATCATGTTCCCCTCTCCTTATACTCATGCTCTCACTGTTCAATATCTTCTTTTTGTAAAGCTCTGTCATAGATGGCGGCACAAATCTGCCTCTCTCATCCGCAGTCTAAGCTTTCCGGATGAGATTAGATCAGGTTCTGAAGAAATGACAGAAAATAAATCCAATCAAGGTAGAACCATCCACTGTGCTCATTGCTTTGATCCGGTCTGAAGATAATGACCAGTGTTTTTCTATTTTTTATTTTTTTAATGCATTGAAGGGGATGATAACGTTATATGATTTTGGCATGAGAGGCCATTGCAGTCTAGGAGATTCAGCTGGCTGACACAAACACACACACACAAGCTGAAAAACACAAACACACAGAGAGGCGAATTACCAGGGAAATTAGGGGCAATTCTGGGCCCTCACCACTTAACCCAAAGCCAATGAAAGAGAGGGAATGAGGGATGAAGAGAGGGAGCAGAGGCCTGAACCTGCTGTCCATGATGAAACAAGCCAGTGGAATTTAATTTCCCTCCGGTCAAGAGATGCCAATAAACACTATTGAATCCTGTTCCTGCCCTGACATGATAGGAATTTAATTTGAGACCCACAGGGATCTTTGTCTCTCTCTGTCTGTCTGCTGCACTGGAACAGTGCCCCTCTCTCTGTTCTGGATGTTTGCACGGGCACAGAAAGGAGGAGAGAAATGATTGAAATTCCTAGTCCGCATCTGAGAACGCACACGCACGCTCGCACACCACACAGGTTGGAAGGCATCTCACAACACCCTCGGACACGTGCACGCTTGGATAGAAACTCCAGTGATGCAGCCTTGATCCGACCCGTTTAAAGTTGCAAAGAATGTTTTACTCTGGTATGATCTTGCAGCAGCAGTATAGAGTGAAAAGCAGAAGACAACCACAGAATATCGAGCAGAGCGACCAGCTACTTTTTAAAAGGGTAGTTCACCCAAAAATGAAAATTCTGTCATTAATTATTCCCTCACGTCATTCAAAACCTGAAAGTGTTTGAACCATAGTGTGTAGTGAATACTGCTTAATAAAAAAGTACTCTAATATCAGCTGATAACCTGAATGGAACAGATCTGAAACCATTTAAACTTTGTAGTTAAACTGTGCTAGTTTTTATTCATTCAAATATAAGATGAGTGTCATAGCTTTGGTTTCAGGTGGGTATGAATAGGCATTATGATTCAAAGGGGGCCCAGATATGGAAGGTGATGCTAACGGGGGGTCGTTGAGATCCAGGGTAGAATGTATCAGCGGAAGGGAGTTCCTGTGGTTTAACAGTAGGAGAGCAGCAGACTGGACGTCCATTAAACAGAGGAAGTTTCCCTTGATCTAGACATACAGTCTGTCTGTCTGAGCATAACCAATCTGGCCTTATGAAAGATATTGTAAAGTGTTATTCATTAACTGGGACTTTGCTCAGCTCTGAAGAATTCTTTTCACATATTCTTTGAGGAGCAGAACTGATGTGACATTTCCTTGTCAAAGATTTTAAAAACCCCTTTTGATTATCTCTCCTTTCAGAACACTCAGAATTAGACTAAAGATAAAACTTAATGCCTTTGAAAGTTCTTCTCTTTTTAATACACATGAAGACATTTCAAACGGCACAAGCAATCAGTGTCTGTGCTAGAAATAGATAGGAGAGTCAGAGTGAGAGACATTGTTGTTTAATTACCACAGAACTGACATGGAAAACAGGCCGAATTTAAAAGATGCTCGGTAATATTTTAGCCCAGGTGTTTGTGCTTGTGCTTGAGGGAGAGAAAGCGAGAAAATTTGTTTTAATGGGTGAACCGCGAGACCTGGCGCTCTGTTCGCTGTCAACCTGTGTTTAATGTGCTGAATGTGAGAGCTGTTAAGGTCAGTGAGCAGGCAGAGAAAAGCCTCTCTCTCTTTCTGTAACGGGGGATTAAAGTGGGAGATCTAAGTAGTTGTTTTATGGATGTGGGTGTCACCTTGTTCCCTTCTCCTCTACAAAGGTTGAATAGTACCGCTTTGAACCCCCCCTTCTTCTCCATCAGTTCAACCCACGACACCCCTAATTAGACCTCCAGCTCCGCCTCCATCCGGCCTCACATCTCTCCACACGTGCACTAGTTCCATATTCACTTCTTCAGAACTGGCTTTCATCACACTATTTTATTATGGGCACTTAGCGATCAATGTAGTTGGCACCTGTGAATGGCATTCTTGGAAATGCTGGAAAATGAGGCATATTTTGTAGTAATGTTAGTGCTCCTGCTGTAGCATTGTGTTTATTCCGGGCACTCATAAATGAAGCGGTAATGTTATTAGGGGTTTTCAAGTCGGAAAGCAGAAATGTAATGGTTTTTAAAGCCGAGCGGATAAGTTCACAGATCTGAGAGGAAGTTCATGGAGTCGGATGCTTGAGGAGAATTCTGAGAATGAGAGAAGCAGCGTGAGATCAGCCTGTCTCGCACATCTACAGCCTCCCGGCTGCACGTGAGCATCTCTGCAGGGGTTGTATGCTTAGGAGAGCCGCAGTTGTCCAACAGGTGGCATCATACAATACAGTATTACTGTGGAATATTATTATTCTCAGTGTGTATAGCATGGTACAGTATAAAAATAAACAAGGTAAGCAGGCCTCTGGAAAATTTGCCATTAGAATAACTCACTTCCTGGAATGATAATACTGCACTAATTTACATACACTTTCCAAATGCCAAGTGCAGGTAAAATTGACCGTTCGCAAGAAACCCACCCTTCTTACTGCTGCTATGTCAGACAAACAAGCCACTCTCACACTACACATCATGTTCTCACACAGTAAAAAATACATTGCGTAGCAAAGAGGAAACTGACAACATGCTGACAGATAAGACAGAGCAGGTCTCAACTTTAAAAAGTTGTAATTTTTAAGAAATTCAAACAATAAATACCGTTTTGTGGCTCTTTAATGTGTTGTGACAGATCACTGTATTACCTTATTAGATCAATGACATGTGAATCGATCGTCTTTTCTTCTTTACTTAATGGATTAGGTCACTTCCAGAACAAAAATTTACAGATAATATACTTGCCTCTTTGTAATCCAAGATGTTCATGTCTTTCTTTCTTCAGTCATAAAGAAAATATGTTTTTTGAGGAAAACATTTCAGGAATTTTCTCCATATAGTGGACTTCTATGATGCCCGCAAGTTTGAACTTGCAAAGTGCAGTTTAAATGCAGTTTCAAGGGGCTCTAAACGATCCCAGCCGAGGAAGAAAAGTCTTATCTAGCGAAACGAGCAGTCATTTTCGAAACAAATTAACAGTTTATATACTTTTTAACCTCAAATGCTTGCCTTGTCTCGTCTCTGCGATGTGCATGCGTAGTCTGTACAGTTAGGATATGTTGAAAAACTGTTGTTTTCTTCTTCAACTTCAAAATCATCCTACACCTCTGTTTTACCTTTTTTTGTAAAGGGCGTTTGATCTTTTTTGCATGTTCACTTTGTAAACACTGGGTCAGTACTGAAGGAATGTAGGGCGATTTTGAAGTTGGGGAAGAAATCGAGATGGGATGTCTTGAACGGGAAAAAAACAGAGTTCATGCAGACCCAGACAAGACAAGCGTTTGAGGTAAAAAAGTATATAAATTGTCAAATTACAGATCATTTTGCTACATAAGACCCTTCTTCCTCAATCATTTAGAGCTGTTTAAAGCTGCATTTAAACTGCATTTTGGAAGTTCAAACTTGGGGGCACCATTGAAGTCCACTATATGGAAAAAAAATTACTGAAATGTTTTCCTCAAGAAACATAATTTCTTATCAGCTGAAGAAAGAAAGGCATGAACATCTTGGATGACAACAGGGTAAGTAAATTATCTGTAAATGTTTGTTCTGGAAATTAACTACTCCTTTAAAGCATGAAAAAACAGGAATAAACATCAGTGACGTTGGAAGATGTCAATACACAAGTTTTCAAGTTTAAGTCCACCAAAGTTAATCTACTCTCCTGTCTAATTTGTTCGTTGGAAAATGTGGGTGTCAGAAACACAAAACAGAATTTTCTTCATTTCCATATTTTCACTATTATACGCTCAGGGGCACTATTACTCATCTCCTGAATGATGCTAGAATGTCCCGATCAAAAACGCAGGAGAGGTAGACGCAGAAACGAGCGATCTCATATGTAAGTAGAAGCATATGAAGAATAATGCGGTCATCAAAAATAAACCGCATATAAATGAAAACTGTCTAATGTTACTGAGTGAAAGTGTAATCAAAGTGTAATTAATTTATACAATTAAAACTGAAATAAAAAATAAAGACATTTAAAAACAAAAATATAACAAAAATGGCACAAACACAAAATAAAAAAGAAACTCAATGATACTAAAATAACATTACAAGGTAGATTTTATTTTTTCCAAGTAGATGGTTTTGTTTATGCAAAATGCCCTTCTGTTTGTTCTGTAACAATTTACTGTAATCTTATTTTTTAAACAAAGATAAAAGACATGACCTTTGATTTTTCATTTCTCATGTAAGAAAAGCTGTCCATGTACAATCCATTTTAGGAGCAAATTGGTACGAGTGAGCTAAATCTGACAGCTTCATTTTGGGGAGGTCCTCATTTGTAAAAACATAGATTAAATGTATAAACAGAGAATCTGTATAAAAATATAATATATAATGTAATATAATATAATATAGTTGTATAAAAAGTATTTTTCCTTTCATTGTAAAAATGCATGATGTTTTCTGTTTTGCCATAGCATTTAAAAAAATGCTGTATATAAAAACAGTAAAAGTCTATGGAATGTCCGCATTTACTGAATATAGCTATGCAAAATGTTGTGTGTGTCTTCATAGAGCTACAGACATTAGTTATTTGTGTCTCCAGCTGAATGTTTTCATTCTTTTAAACATCAAAAAAATCAGTTGCTTGTCAGTTGAAAAAGTAACATAACACATCATATTCCTTTTTCAACCTGCGGTATAAACGAAAGAGAGAACGAAACTGAGACCATGAGAAAGAATGAAAAACTAAATGACTCTGAGTGCACATTTAAATTGCTTAGATTTGTACGGGAGAGTGTTTTTTGTAGCTCCCCAGACAGCAGCATTAAGAAGATAACCTGCAAATGCTCCATCAATTTATTTGCCTGTGCTGTTACAAAACACTTACATTTATAAAAGTAGGTTCTGGAGTAAAGCAGAAACAGGAGTGGTATAGCATGTGTACAGGTAAATGGAAACTTTCAGAGTCTGATGAAATGCGGCTGCTGCTGTCTGACATTTGGTGAAAACCGCTAGAACTTTTGAGACAAGTGCATGGATTCTAATTAAGGAAGTGACTTTAAAATTTAACTTGAGGCTGCTTTTCACTTTAATTTTTGATGAGATTCATCCTTGTTGTTGAATGTAACTGTTTCAAGCTAATGGAGATTAAACTTGCGTTCTTGATGCATCCTGGGAACATGATGCTGTGTTTGAGGCAGAGGGCAGGTGGTTGCCAGATCACAGCCAATGTTCTGCCTTTTGCAACCCCACGACTGGGCCTGTCTGGCGTGGGTGGTGAGTAAGTGCAGAACACGTGTAACTAATTCTGATGCAAAACGCATCCAAAAGCAATTAAGAGTTAACATCTGTTGTTTTGAGTCTCAGAGATGGGGCGCGTGTTAAAATGACAGATGTACAGAGTGGCTCTTCTCAACTCTGTCGTTTCACTCTGCCACACATCTGTGAGACTAAATTTAGGGTTAGATTTTAAAGTGGGGCTGTGGGGGTGATGAATTTTGGGAATGAGCTGTAAAGCCCTGGAGGGCAATATCATTTGTAGGGATGTAAAACAAAACAACGTATTTTAAAAATCTACTTGTTGGCAGCTTGACTGAATGACTGGTTAATTTCAAGCCCTGTATAGCCAGACTGATTTCCGATTCAGTGAATCGTGACTGGATACATATTTAGGAAGGTTTTACATAGACACATTTGTTAAAAAATGGCTACATGGGACACAAAAGAATGCAGGATGCATTTTCTCAAGTTGGACTTTTAAATTAATACACAATTCCAAGACACGACACAATGGCTAAAGATGTCTGTCAGATGACTTTCCCCCATTCATTTTCAATTACCCTCCAACAAAAACCACCTTTGGAAGGTCTGTTAAACTCAGTGGGCTCAGGGGAGGTGAGAGAGATGCAGAGGTATCTAAGAATATAATTGTATATACAGTTGATTTAGTCGTAGTCATATAGTTGATATAATAGTTAAAATGCCTGCTGTTCTTTAGAAAAATCCTACAGGTCCCACAAATTCTTTGATTTTTCAGTATTTTTTTGTATTTTAACACTTTCCAACAATGACTGTATGATTTTGAGATCCATCTTTTCACACTGAGGACAAGTGAGGGACATATATATATATAACTATTACAGAAAGTTCAAACGCTCACTAAGAGCTGGGGGGTGAAAACTTTTGAACAGAGTATATACGTTTCTTATTTTGTCTAAATATCATATTTTTTTCCATTTAGTACTGTCATTTAGAAGCTACAGAAGATACTTACATGTTTCCCTGAAGACAAAATAAGTTAAATTTACCCTGATTTTCAAATTCAAAATGTTTTCACCCCCCGTCTCTAAATGCATCATGTTTCCTTCTGGAGCATCAGTGAGTGTTTGAACCTTCTGTAATAGTTGCATATGAGTCCCTCAGTTGTCCTTTGTGTGAAAATGTGGATCATCAAAATCTTACAGTCATTGTTGGAAAGGGTTCAAACACAAAAATGCTGAAAAACCGAATAATTTGTGGGACCTGAAGGTGTTTTCTGAAGAACAAGAGGCAGTTTACCTGTTCAGGACAAACAAGAGGCTCATGAACAACTATCAATAAACAAAAAAAAAGAGATATGGATCATTCAGTATTAAGAATCAAGTGTATGTAAACTTTTGAATGGGATTATTGTTATAAATTCAACTGTTATTTTCTCTTGTGGACTATATGTAAACATCTTTTATGTGAAATATCTTATTCAGTTCAGTACTACATAAAAAATAACATGCATTTTAATCCCTCTTATTTTTGTAGAATAATTAACATTTAGCAGATTGTGTAAGGTGTATGTAAACTTTTGACCTCGATTTTAAGTATACAAGTTAATAGACCTGTAATAGTTTGAAATATTTTTTTTGAACACGAATGCCTTTACTGTCACTTGTGATACATTTATTGCATCCTTGCTGAATAGAACTGTTCATTTCATTAAAAAATTGTACTAACACTAGATTTTTCACCTGGTGTTTGTGTGCCTATTTTAAATCCCAAGTGTGGCAACCAGAGTGTCAGCAGTCAATCATGATGTTCTTTTACTTTGACATGTCACACAGTCTCTGCTCATGGATGGACTTAGGAAAAGTGTGCCTCAAAATCCCTGATGGCCTATTAACTGCATCACATCCACCTCATTCGTGGTCCGCTCCCACGCACTGCAGGGCCGTGTGATGCAGAGGCCCTCTGGCCAATTATAAGGCACATGATCAGTATTATTGTCACATTTACTTCAACTTTCTCTATGTAGAAACTTGTTAACGAGCTCTATTAAACCGTTCCAGCGCTGTGCTGCTTAAAAATTCTTCTTCTTCTTTTCAATCCACACCTCAAAAGTTTGTTCTTGATCAGATGCTCTGTCAAACCTAATAAGAGTGTGTTGTTAAAGAGCTGCTACACTGTGACCTTTCCCACCTTGTTTTCCTGTAGTAAATGTTGAGCTGTACTGTCTGTGTGCCTTAATGGGAAAGCTCTGGTAATGATGCTCCAAAGAGATGTACTCTTTGCTTATATGTGTCTGTGTGTACCGGCGCAGTCTGCACAATGTGTTTGTATGGTAGATGTCGCTCCCTGAGGTCTGTATAAGCAGACTTTTGATACTGAATTAAGCGCAGGAGCCTTTGAAGTTACCGGCTAGCTGAATCTCATGTGAAGTCTGCAACAAAAAAAGAGATGACATCCCTAAAGGAAGATTTTAGGCCTATACTGTGTGTGTGTATGCACTCCTGAGCATGTTATTAGTGAATGTTATGGTGTTGTGGTGTTCCATCAATATCATATCTGAACAACTTCAATAATTGAAGGTGTGTGTATATGTGTACTTTTTGAATCTTAATTCTGAGATCTTAAAGAGATTGTTTACCCAAAAATTAAAATTCTGTCATGATTTACTAACCCTCATGTTGTTCCAAACCCATGAGCCTTTGGTTAATCTTTGAAAACAAATTAAGACTGTTTTAATGAAGGGACAGAAACCTCTTAGGTTTCATCAAAAATGTCTTCAAAGAGTGTTTTGAAGATTAACCAAAGTTTTATGGGTTTGGAACGACATGAATCTAAACTTTTTATGGTTTACAAATTTCTCTGGACATATGAACGTTTAAAAACAAATAGAGCGAGATTCACAGAAAATGATAGGTAATTGTTAAATGTTGCTCAAAAAAGGGATGTCTACAAAGAAGACGAGGTCAACAATGTACAAAATGAAAAATTCCTGATAATTTACTTTCTTCAGTCGAAAAAGAAAATTCCAGGATTTTTCTCCATTTAGTGGACTTCAATGGGGAGCAATAGGTTGAAGGTCCAGATTGCAGTTTCAATGCAGCTCCAAAGAACTCTACACGATCCCAGCCGAGGAATAAGGATCTTAACTAGCAAAACAGTCAGTCATTTGCTAAATAAATAAATAAATAAAAATGTATATAAGTTTTAACCACAAATGCTTGTCTTGCACTAGCTCTACGACTTCACATATTACGTAATCATGTTGGAAAGGTCATGTGTGGTCAGTTCTTCGTCTGTGTACTTCGGTTCAAAAAGGTAGGATAGGGTGAAAAACTCCATTTCATTTTCTCCTCCAACTTCAAAATCGTCCGACAACGTTTTTATCATTCTTATCTTTTTTTCACCAAGCTGATTACTCACTAAAAACTCCCACAGATCATGTTTTCATGCCATTTTAAGTCTTATTTTGACGTAACAAAGTGGTTATATATAATTGATAGTTGTTTACTTGCTTTTTTAAATTAGTCTCCCTATTAACACCATTATATTGTTCATTTAGACTGATTCAGGAGGTGGGATTTATCACATGAACCAATCACAGCTGATCATAACCAGTCCTCCTCTCACGTGACTTTTTTGTAAAGGACGTTTCTTTGCATGTTTGCTTTGTAAACACTGGGTTGGTGACATTTCCAACATGATTACGTAATGTGTAAAGTCGAGCTAGTGCAAGGCAAACATTGGTGATTAAAAAGTATATACATTTCTTTTATTTTATTTTAGAAAATAACTGAGCGTTTTGCTAGATAAGACCCTTATTCCTCAGATGGGAATTTGGACCTTCAACCCGCTGATCCCCATTGAAGTCCCCATTGAGTAAATTATCAGGAAATTTTTATTCTGGAAGTGAACTAATCCTTTAAAATGACTTTTAAGTGGTTAAGAACTGTTAGTGCTAGTCCTGTTATCACAATGAGCTGTTCAGTTCATTTCATCCTGCAACCAATATGAACTCATGACCATGTTGTCATAGTAACACAGCTATGTTCACATTCAAGTATCTTCTTAAACGTGTTGTTGGTGTGGATCTAGTAATTACTGCAAAATATTAACCATTTAAAAACATTCTGTGATTACTGAGTTGTTTGGTTTCATTAGGTAGCCTATCAAGCACAGTATTGATGCTCAAATTCATGTAGGATAAGACAACCAAAAAATGCTAATTGATTTTATGTGCCTTTCATGTACAATTATTTCCTTTTGTAGTTTTAAACGATCAGTGAAATCATTTATTTTTAGAAAAGGACTGTGTGATTATCAAGTGTAGTTGTCTAATTAAATTACAGCATCTGCATGCATAACCAACTCTCTTTCTTTCTCTTGCTCTCTCTCTGTCTCTTTTTTAGGACTACCCTAGGAAAGAGAAAGCCATTACAAGAGCCCTGGGGGATTTGAAGGCCAACTTCTATTGTGAACTATGTGACAAGCAGTACCATAAACATCAGGAGTTTGACAACCACATCAACTCATATGACCACGCACATAAACAGGTAAACTCCAACAGCGGGTGGTCGAGCTCATTAGATGGAGAAACAGGAAAGAATGCAGAAATGAACCAAAGTTTGGAACAGTGATTCAACTCTTCCCCTACAGTCTATAAAGTCATTACTACCTTCAGGAAAGCGTCTCTGAATGTAATAATATGCATAGAAACCAGTGGTGTGCGGTGGTATTCTGAAATGAGGAGGCAAAGTCCTCTTTTTTTTTTTTAAATCAAATGTAAATTTATGTCCCAGTCACATTTTCTTGGTTAAATAAACATTACTTACAATTTCAGAAGAAGTGGGCGGAAAATCTATTTAATATTTTTACATGAACAATGTAATCAATATTCTATTTATTAAAGTATGAATCTCAAAGTTAGAGTTTTTAAGAATTTTACTTTTTTCCCCAAAATAATAACTCAAAGCAGTAAAAATGTAAACTATATATTTTATTTGTGAACTTATGTTCAGCTATTCTTTTTAATAGATAACTTTTAACTATTTTTGAATTTTTCAGATCAGTCATCCAAGATTGGTAAAAATTGGTAACAGACACAGAAATTTACTTTAACTTTGCTGATTAGTCACTAAAAAACTCCCTCAGATCATGTTGTCATGCCGTTTTAAGTCTTATTTTGATGTAACAAAGTGGTTATATCTAAGTGTGAGAGTGGTTTACTTACTTTTTTTAAATTAGTCTTCCTTTTAACACCGTTGTATTGTTCATTCAGACTGATTCAGGAGGTGGGATTTATCATATGAACCAATCACAGTCGACTATAACCAGTCATATCCAATCGTATCGTGAAGGAGGCATTGCGTCACATAACTTTCCCGCATTCATTTTCAATTATCCCCCCACCAAACCCACAGCATGCTTTAGGGGGTCTGTTAAAACTCAGTGGGCTCAGGGGAGGTAAGAGAGACACGGACAACTTTACCTGCTGGTGTTGGACAATGTTTCTTTACAGAAATAAGTGATTAAAACACTTTTTATTGTTATAATTTGTAATATTGTTTTTTTTCCCCTCATCAGCACACTGAACACACCGCTTCACTACAGTTTGCTTTTCCCCCTTAAATAGTCTCGAGGAAATTTTTGTGTAGCCCCCAGCCAATAATGACACACAAATTACAGCCAGTGATCTAACTATTAGCATAAATGTTCATTTATATGCTCAAAATTTGCTGTTTATTCATGATAAACACAATATTTGGAAAAACATTTGCAAAATACATCACTCCCTCATTTTCCTGCAGGTAGTCTCCTGAGTCGGTTTAGCTGCATGTGATCTGGTAACTGATTTGATGTCGGGGTAAGCGCCATGACCTGCTGGCAGTGTTCCACCTGCAAAGAGTTGAAGTATTGTGTTTACAAAAAGTAACTAAAAATGTCTGCACCTTTAATTGTGGCAGATAATTCTAAAGTTCTAAACTTTCAGGAACACAAGTAATATACATTTTCTGCTATAATATCTGCCAGATAATTGCTGGCGGTGTTCCACCGTGTTCCACAGATTCTTGTATCTACAGTTTTTGAGCACCAAATAAGCAGATTTTTGAGAACAGATTTAAAAGGGATAGTTCACCTAAAAATGGAAATGATGTCATTAATTATTCACCCTCATGTCGTTCCAAACCCGTAAGACAAATTAAGATAATTCTGATGAAATCCGAGAGCTTTTTGACCCTCCATAGACAGCAACACAACTACCACGTTCAAGGCCAAGAAAGGTATTAATGACATTGTTGAAATAGTCCATGTGACATCAGTGGTTCAACTGTAGTGTTATGAAGCTACGAGAATACTTTTTGTGTGCAAAGAATATAAAAATAATAACTTTAATCAACAATTTATGGGTTTGGAGTGAAATGAGGGTGAGTAATTAATAATTTTCCTTTTTGGGTGAACTATACCATTAAAGGAGAACTCCACTTCCAGAACAACAATTTACAAATAATTTACTCACCCCCTTGTCATCCAAGATGTTCATGTCTTTCTGTCTTCAGTCATAAAGAAATTATGGTTTTTGAGGAAAGTATTTCAGGATTTTTCTGCATGTAATGAACCCCGTATGTGAACTTCCAAAATGCAGTTTAAACGATACCGGCCGAGGAAGAAGGGTCTTATCTAGCGAAATGATCGGTCATTTTTTTCGAAAAATAAAAATTTGTATACTTTTTAAGCACAAAAGCTTGTGTAGCTCAGGCTCTGGGATGCGCGTCCACGGGTCGTTCTTGAACGATTCGTTCATTTTGAACGAATCTTTAATGTGACTCGGGAGGATCGAGTCGTCTCGGGGAGTGATTCGTTCAGTCACGCATGTGCAACATCCTATTAGGTTCTGTACTGGAATTAGTTTACCTGTTTTGAGTCTTCAGGTTTTTCGAGTCGTTCGTTCATCTTATGGGGCTGTCACGTGATGCTAATTTTGCTAAAATGAACGAAATGACTCGAAAAAAGATTTGTTCATTTTGCTGAACGAGACTCAAAGGTCAGAGTCTGTAAAATGATCCGAACTTCTCATCACTACTACAAATCACGTCTTTAAATCACCACAAGTTCACCGTCTGTGTACTCTGGCTCAAAAAGCTACAGTTTGTCGAAAAACGTCCCAGGTTACGTATGTAACCATGGTTCCCCGAGGGAACGAGACGCTGCGTCAAACGCTTGGGGAACGCCTCCAGCGTGAGCACGCTCTGAATCACATGTGTAATCAGTCCAATAGAGAAGCGAGACGTCATAGGCGGGTGACGTCACGGACCAGGAAGCTTAAAAGCACGTGCGCCGGAGCCGGCATTCAGCTTAAATAAGAAGCGAAGTGCTAGCAGGGATGCAGGAAGTAGGGCCTGAGACGCAGCGTCTCGTTCCCTCGGGGAACCATGGTTACATACGTAACCTGGGACGTTCCCCTTCAGGAACTCGAGCTGCGTCAAACGCTTGGGGAACGCTATACCCACGCCGCCCTAGTTACAAGTCCCTGCCTAGTGTGTGTGCTAGGACAGGAGAACAGAGGAGCCAGGAGTGACTCGCAGGTCTAGATCATAAAATCTGACAAAGGTAAGGGGCGAGGACCATCCCGCAGCGTTGCAGATGTCCTGCATAGGGACACCAGAAATAAAGGCTTTAGAGGCAGAAATGCCTCGAGTAGAGTGGGCCTTAACCCCCAATGGAGAGGGAAGGCCCGAAGACTCATAAGAAAGAGTGATGGCATCCACGATCCAGCGGCTAAGGGTTTGCTTAGAAGCAGGGAGGCCCCTTTTAGGGGGGCCGAAACAGACGAACAATTGTTCTGAATTTCTCCACAGGGCAGATCTGTGAACGTATGTGTCCAGTGCTCGAACTGGACACATACAGTTAAGCTTTTGCTGGTCCGAATCCCGAAAAGGGGGAGGACAAAAGGCCTGAAGTACAACGGGCCGTGGTGGTACAGAGGGAACCTTCGGTACGTACCCTGGTCTAGGGTACAGAAAAACTTTGGCCATGCCAGGGGCAAAGTCCAAATGTGAAGGGGCCACAGAAAGGGCCTGAAGATCTCCTACTCTCTTTAGCGAAGATAAAGCTAAAAGAAGAACTGTCTTAATTGACAATAAATGGTCAGAGGACTCTTCGATAGGCTCAAAGGGGGGCCCACAAAGAGCCTCTAGCACCACGGCGAGGTCCCAAGTAGGGACCCGAGGTCGTACAGGAGGCCTCAGCCTCAGCGCACCGCGGAGGAAACGTACGACAAGGGGATCCTTGCCCACTGAAGTGCCACCGAGAGGGGCGTGGTAGGCCGCAATAGCCGCCACGTAAACCTTTAGGGTGGAGTGGGCTAACCCTGTGGAGAACCGATCCTGCAAAAAATCCAGCACTGTACCGACTGGGCAGTTAACTGGGTCTTGCTGGTGGTCTCCACACCATGAAGTGAAAAGTTTCCACTTCAGGGCGTACAATTTCCTCGTGGAGGGAGCTCTGGATTGGAGGATGGTCTCAACAACCTCAGTTGAGAGACCGGAAGCTATGAGGCGTGCCCCCTCAGGGGCCACACCCATAACTTCCACAACTCCGGGCGAGGGTGGAAGATGGTGCCTCCCGCTTGCGAGAGGAGATCCCTCCTGACGGGAATCTCCCATGGAGAGCCGTCGAGGAGGGAAATTAGGTCCGAGAACCATGCTCGGGCCGGCCAGTACGGGGCTACTAATAGAAGACGGACCCCGTCCCGGCGCACCCTCTCCAGAACTCCTGGGAGCAGAGCGATCGGGGGAAAAGCGTACAGACGAAGCCTCGGCCACGTCTGTACCATGGCATCCAGCCCCAGTGGAGCTGGATGAGACAGAGAGAACCAGCGGGGACATTGCGCATTCTGCTGAGTCGCGAAGAGGTCCACCTGAGCCTGGCCAAAAACTCTCCAAATCTGCTTCACCACCTCGGGGTGAAGCATCCATTCCCCGGGCCTCGGCCCCTGCCTCGACAGGATGTCTGCTCCCGTATTGAGATGCCCAGGAATGTAAACTGCTTTCAGTGAGAGGAGTTTGTCCTGGGACCACACAAGGATCTGGTGCGCCAGCTTGTACAAGGGGCGCGAACGCAGACCTCCCTGGTGGTTGATATAATAGACCACCGCTATGTTGTCGGTGCGCACCAACACATGGCGGCCTATTAGGTCTGGGAGAAAGTGTTTCAGAGCTCGAAACACGGCCAGCATCTCCAGGCAGTTGATGTGCCAGGAGAGATGCCGACCGCTCCACAGACCGCGGGCTGGGTGGCCACTCATGACCGCACCCCAACCGGTGAGAGATGCATCCGTCGCTAGCGTTACGCGGCGACCAGGAGCTCCTAACACCGGGCCCTGAGACAGGAACCAAGGTTTCTTCCACATATCTAAAGCACGTAGGGCTCGCCGCGTGACTTTGATCATGTGGAACGGGTTTCCCCTTGGGGAGAACCCCTTGGTCCTGAGCCACCACTGTAGGGGTCTCATGTACAGCAGGCCAAAAGGTATCACGTTGGACGCAGCTGCCATCAGACCCAGCAGTCGCTGGAACTGCTTTACAGTGAGTGACCGGCCTTCTTTCACTCTCTTGACTGTCGTGAGGATCGACTCGATCCGAGCAGGTGACAAACGTGCCTGCATCGTGGTCGAATCCCACACCACGCCCAGATAAGTGGTCCTCTGTAATGGAGACAGCACACTTTTCTTGGCGTTCAGTCTCAACCCCAGCTCTTTCATATGAGCGAGAACAACATCTCGATGTTGAACCGCCATGTGCTCTGATTGAGCCATAATCAACCAATCGTCGATGTAATTGAGTATGCGGATGCCCCGGAGTCGCAGCGGAGCCAGAGCAGCATCCACACACTTCGTAAAAGTGCGGGGGGAGAGTGCTAGGCCGAACGGAAGAACCCGATATTGGTATGCTTCGCCCCTGAAAGCAAACCTTAGGAACTTCCTGTGTTGAGGAAGGATGGAGACATGAAAATAAGCGTCTTTCAGATCTATTGTCACAAACCAGTCCTCGGACCTGATTTGTGACACAACTTGACTGACTGTCAACATTTTGAACTTCAGCCGCATGACTGAGCGGTTCAAATGTCTTAGATCTAAAATAGGACGCAGACCCCCATCCTTCTTCGGAACGATGAAGTATCGGCTGTAGAACCCGGATTCTCTGTCCTGAGGAGGAACGACCTCGATGGCCTCCTTCCTGAGGAGAGATACTACTTCTTGTTCCATTACCAGACCCTGCTCGGGGCCCACCACAGTGGGGAAGACCCCGTTGAAAGGAGGAGGCGGAGCACCGAACTGAATGCGATAACCCCGCTCTACAGTATGCAGGACCCATGCAGATACATTTGGCAGTAGTTTCCACGCTGCCAGATAATCTACTAAGGGAACCAGCCTCTCGAGACTGGTCTCTGGATGTTTCTGAACTGCTAGATTGGTGCCCTGTAGCGGCGCACCGGCAGGAACTAACCGAACTAACTGTTCTAGAGACCCCCGCAGGGGTGGCGAGCCCCCCAGCTCCGCTACGTTGCCGGGCGGAAGAGACTGGGGGGGCTCGTCGGAGACATTGGTCTCCTGGGGGCACTGAGGAGAGACGGACACCGTGGAATGCGGTGCTACCCGCCTCTCCCCAGCAGGGGCTGCCCTCAGCGGTCCTGCACGAATGTCAGGACCGCTTCGCCGAGGACCTCTTCGCCTGAAGCACAACCCTCAGGTCGGGCTTCGGCTTAGAAGTCCCCGGCTTAGAGCGTCGCTGATCTCGGTCCCGCTGCGGAGGAGCACGAGAGGCGACGCTCTGCTTCTGACTCGCCCTATGCGAGGAGCTGGCACTCGGCTGGGGCTGCTCCCGCCCAGCAACCCCAAGAGCTAGAACGCGACGAGGGAGGAACCGCTGAAACGCCTCCGCTTGTTTACGGGCCTCCTGGTACCTGTCGACGACGGAATTGACGGCGTCGCCGAACAGGCCAGAAGGCGCAAGCGGGGCGTCTAGAAGGAAGACCCTGTCCTTCTCCTTCATGTCAGACAGGGTCAACCATAGATGTCTCTCCGCCGCCACCATAGCTGCCATGGACCTGCCGATGGCACGGGCGGTCTCTTTGGTGGCGCGGAGAGACAAGTCAGCGGCTCTCCTTAGCTCAGAGATGTTATCCTTGCTAATTTCGTCGCGCTCATCTAGCTCTTTTAGCAGATCAGCCTGGTATGCCTGCAACACCGCCATGGTGTGCAGACAAGAACCAGCCTGACCTGCTGCCGAGTACCCCTTACCCACTAGCACTGATGTTGTACGCAGCGGCTTAGTGGGTAAGACCGGAGCCTTTAGAGACGATGACGCCTCGGGAGACAGATAGCTTGCAAGCGTCTGTTCTACCCGAGGGATCGCTCTATAACCGCGCTCTGTTGTCCCCGCCACACTCCCATAGTAATCAGAGGCGGGGACAAAGAGACGGGCCGAGAATGGTTTAACCCACGATCTCGACACCTCGGTGTGGAGATCGGGGAAAAACGGCAGGCTCCGGTGTGAAGGAGGCGGCCGATTACGCAGGAAGCGTTCATCTAACTTACTTCGCTGCGGTTCGGCTTGTTTCTCGGCGGGCCAATCGATATTTAATTTAGCTACCGCACGAGTAACCACCTCCAAAAGCTCCTCGTACTGGGGCGAGTGTGGGGCCACCGCAACGCTTTCATGTTCAACCTCCTCAGAGGAAGAAATGAGAAGCGTTGAGGCTGTTCCCTGGGTGGAAGGAACCGCAGAACGGGCTTCCGATCCCTGAGAACGGGCCCCGGATCTACTAGGTGAGGAGGGAGATAGGGGTTCACCCGTCTCCATTCCCTCTAGTAGATCCAGCTGCGAACCCCACGAGTGCAGCTGCCGCTCCGCCTCGGCGGAAGCGGGGCCAGACCCGCGAGGAACGCTGGTGAAGGCTCCCTCCGCAAAGAGAGCCTTCCGGGAGCGGAGAGCACGCAGGGGAAGCCGCTCGCAATGCGGGCAGTCGGCCCCCTCGAGAGCCGACTCTGCGTGATCCGCTCCCAAGCAAACCACGCACAAGCTGTGTGTATCCCCGCTCGGAATAAAACGCGAGCAGGGAGGAACACACGGCTTGTAACGTGGATTGCTCTTATGTTTTAATTTCCTACACACTTTGGACATCGTGTCTCAAATAAAAGTGGTACACTGGCACCAAAAAACAGACACGTGAAAACACACACCATACACAGAGCGCTTCGCTGAATAAATGAAGCTGAATGCCGGCTCCGGCGCACGTGCTTTTAAGCTTCCTGGTCCGTGACGTCACCCGCCTATGACGTCTCGCTTCTCTATTGGACTGATTACACATGTGATTCAGAGCGTGCTCACGCTGGAGGCGTTCCCCAAGCGTTTGACGCAGCTCGAGTTCCTGAAGGGGAACTCCATGTTATTTTCTCCTACAACTTCAGAATCGTCCGACACGTTGTACCTTTTTGTTTGTAAACAGCGTTTGACTTGCACTTTCTTAGTCTTTGCACGTTTGCTTTGTAAACACTGGGTCTGTGGTTCCCCCTACGTCCACATGACCTTCCAACGTGATTCAGTAGTACGTGAGCATGCATCCCAGGGCCTGTGTTACACGAGCTTAAAAAGTATACAAATGTTTATTTTCCAAATAAAATGACAGATTGTTTCGCGCTTCTTCCTCGGCTGGGATCGTTTAGAGCCCTTTGAAGCTGCATTTAAACTACATTTTTGGAGCTCAAAATCAGGGCACCAATGAAGTCCATTATATGAAAAATCCTGAAATGTTTTCCTTAAAAACCATAATTTCTTCATGACTGAAGACAGAAAGACATAAACATCTTGGATGACAAGGGGGTGAGTAAATTACTTGTGAATTGTTGTTCTGGAAGTGGACTTCTTTAAGTCTTGACATCTAGATACTTATACTGTATACAATATACATATATATTCAGTAATCACTTATATTAAAAATAATTCAAGAACAAAGAAATGCAAAAAAAAAAAAATGTAGAGATAAGCCAAAAAATTCTGCTAAGGAAGTTGATGAGGGAATTGATAGCAGGAGTAGATGAAGTACGGAGGAGGACAGAGTGAGAATGTCCTCACTAGTGCCAGAATCTCAGAGTCTGGAGTCTGGTGCCCATCTGTGTGGTATCTGAGATTAAACATGTTCCCTAGCATTTCAAGCTGCAGATAACACTGCATGTGCAGTGCTAATTCTGGGCCGCTACATTATCCTGGGTGCTGTCAGACAAACTGGTCTTCTAACAATGAACAGCATTAAACTCTCTTTATCCTTCAACCTCACTTGTCTTATTCATTATGAACCTGCAGCAGCACAGTCTAAAAATCAAACATACAAAACTATACACTAATGAAACATTTCATACATTACATGAAAGCCAAGTGCGAGAGAGAGCGAGAGATACTGACAGAGAGTGGCGTAACTCATTCTGAAAGGCCGCTCAGTGACAGTTACACCAAAGACAGAGAGAGAGAGGGGAGGGAAGTAATTACACATGTTGTTGCGATGGATTTCATCTCCGTGCAAACATGGCTCCGATCAAACTACAGATGACTGCACACTTGTTCGCCGTGCAGATGTGTCTGTTCCTGTTAGTCAAAGTCAATGAGTCAGAGATGAATGATGCCAGCTCAGCACGAACATCCATAATATTCCATAATCAATCATGAGATTTTCAGCAGAGTGTTTCACATCAGTACTTTGTCACAGAGAAATTAGCATGTCGTTCTTGTTTCTGTTTAATTAATTGTGACCAAACTTTTTTTTTCCTTAGTGTAATAGGTTGAGATTACTCATCTTTGTGTAAAATGTAATAAATAACGCTATTGTATGACAGATGCCATAGTAATACATCAATATGTAATCAATATGACTTTCCGTATGCTTTATACTGACCAACTCTGTACTGAACAACAAAATAATGTTGTTGGTCTGTGAACTGACTTCTCTCAGTCAGGTACCTTCCACAAGAGATGTTAATTCATTTGAGGGCCCTGCAAAAGCAATGAAAGGTGATGTTGAATTATTCCTGCAGGCATCGAGAGTGTTTCATTAGACAGAGTTATGTATAGTCGACTGTGTAAAATGTGCATGCTGTGAGGTTGGCAGTTGAGGCAGTTTGGTGTGACCCCCAACCCATCCGGTTCACATATCGCTCGAGAAACATGCAGCCTGGCTGTGCTCCCTGATCCTGAGGAACAATACTGTATATTTCAAAACCCACAAAATCCCCAGTCACTTAGCATTTATGCGTGTGTGTACTGTATGCACTGATGTGCACCAAACATGGTTGAGAGGTTTGATTTAATTAATCTTTAAGAGCCACAAAACCTTTCCTAGAGAGCTATGCAAATCAACCAGCTGTCCTCACTTCAAAAAAAAAGAGAAGGGGAAAGGAAGAGATGAGGGATGAGATGGAGGTTACAGCCAGTGCAACACACAGAGAACCAGAGAAGCAAAGACTGGAGTTAACCCTCATGTTGAGGGGTCTAAAAGAGCCTTAGGCAATTTAATAGCTTGAAAAAAAAATATTGAAGCCTTATAAAATGTTACATTACTCATGTTTAGGGTGTCTAGGGTGAAAGCCTAGATGTAAAACATGAATAAATGCAAGAAATCGTAAACGCTAAGACTTGCTGAGATACTCTCAACTTCATATTCAATATTCAGTTCAGTTTATTTTGTTTTTATGTTTTGTGGGAGGTTAAATTGAGGCCTAACAGAAACAACATTACTGGAAGGTAGGGCTGGGCAAAAAAAAAAAAAAAAGATTTCTTGATTTTAATCAATTCTCGTTTTTACGAAATGATATTGATTTTTAAATAAGAATCAATTAGTCTAACCTGTTTTCAGTTAATGAACTAAGCATTGTAGCATGCGTCACATCCAGTGAATTGCAATAAGCTTTGTGCCTTGTTACTTTTGATATGAAACAAAGTCTCAGATTTCAAATTCTGTCCATTTTATTACAGTATTCAAACAATGGCTGTTTTGCTGTTTTGACACTGTGGAATGACAGATCGCTGTAGTTCAAAAGAAGCTGAGAAACTGATCATTTTCTCAGTTTTAAGTTTCAGCATGAAATAAATATCCGAATGTATGTTAAAAGAAAGAGCACAACTCGAAATACGTATCCTGTTTTATGTGATCGCTTAATCAGTGTTCCAACCATGCAAAGACGTCATTATAACAGCTCGTAAAGAATTTTGCATAACGTCACATTTACCTAAAAAAAAAAAACATATTTGGTCACCATAAACTTGTTAGATAGAAAAATGAACTCTAGAGAGGAGCATTTTGCTAAAAATATGCACCATATAACATATTCATTATAATTTTACATTATAAATTTACTGATCTGTTCTTCAATATTCAATTTATGTTTGAATAAATCTGTCAAGTTATGACAGCCACTGTTTATATACCAAAAAAAGTAATTGGAGTGGAAATATAATTATGTAATTGTAACTTTATTATTATAAACTTCATTTGAGTGTAATTTATACAGTTGTATGCAAATTAGTTAATTTTAACCTTCAGTATTATAGTAATGTAGTACCAATTGACTGAACATTTTTAAGCATTAGTTGATTTCTTTTTTTTTTTTTCTTGAGAAAATTTGCCATGTGCTGAGCCTGATATATTTCCAAAATAATCTATACTAAATCAAATCAAATTGCAAGTTTTTGAATCGGAATCTAAACTCTCTCTCTCTGTCCTTCGGCTTGCTCCCTTTATCAGGGGTCGCCACAGCGGAGTGATCCGCACAGCCGATTTGGCACGTTTTACGCGGGATGCCCTTCCTGCCGCAACCCAGCCCTAAGAGTGTCCTAACTTGTGCATCCCCAGTGCTGGGACACACTCACTCACTCATTCACACACTAAACGGTCAATTTAGATTGTCCAATTCACCTATACTGCATGTCTTTAGATTGCGGGGGAAACCGGAGCACCTGAAGGAAACCCACACGGACACAAAGAGAACATGGAAACTCCACACAGAAAGGCATCCTGGCTCAGCCGAGACTCGAACCAGAGACCTTCTTGCTGTGAGGCAACAGTGCTACCCACTGAGGAAAATTTGCTGTGTGCTGAACCTGATATGCATCCAAAATAATCTATATTGAATCAAATCAAATAGCAAGTTTTTGAATCGGAATCTAAACAAACCCTGAAATTTGTGTCAAAACCCAGCCCTACTGGAAAGGATAGGGGAGAGTGGGGTAAGATGAGCCAGTTTTTACTTATCTGGTCCTCAAGATAAAGGAAAATGAGGCAGAAGTACAATGAAAGTATCTGAAGTAATTTCAGGATGTTTCCTATCATTTTAAATGTTCAGAAAGTATCTGTGACAAATGATTCTAAAATTATGGGTTTTTATTTAAAAAAAAAAAGTGATTAGGGGTAAGATGACCCAAGTCAGTGAGTAAGATGAACCATCTGGGTGAAAACTGACCATCTGACTGAATCCGATTCAAACCCATGTGAAATTTTTAAGATAATTTACCTCTTTTAAAAACTCAAAATAACTTAATAATCAAATTTCATTTTACAAACAGTCATACATGTTTCTTTTCTTAAAGCTAACTTTAACAAAATAAAACCAATCAAATGAAGTTTAATTTTCAATCTTTAATTGTTTGCATTTCTGAAACAATATGTTGAAAGTTTTAACCTTCCTAAAAACAGACTAAACAGAGTTTGCAGATTAAAATTAAATAAAAACTGAATTAGAATGAAGGAATAAATTTCACTGAAAATTTTAATCAAAAGATTCTTGGCATGGTAGCTTTTCTGCAATGTTGAACAGACGATTAGGGACTACAGGTGAAAAGATAGATTTGATTATAATATGATGAAAATCTTCTGGTTCTCAGAGAAAGATTTCATGCACTTGTACACCATCCCTATCAAATAAACTACAAATAATATGTATATATATGATAAACTAAACCAGTTGTATAATATCAAGTTAAAGTGTTGGCTCAACTTACTCCACAGCATTTGGCTTACTTTGCCCCATAGCTGGCATTTTGGGAAAAAAAAAAAAAACTAGCTAGCTTATTAACTAAATGATTTGGTTTTATATGTTGCTGAATCACCTATATGCATCATAAATTTTTTTAGACCTGGATAAACTTGCTTTGATGTAACAGCCATTACATCTGTTATGCTAAAATTTTACTTTGACAAGCCAAAAACATTTTTTTAAAGTAAATTGGTGCCTTCCACTCCTCCCATGTGTTTCTCCTTATCACAGTCTGGCAGAAATGATGTGTGATTCCAAAATACATGATAGTAAAAGTGTACAGTTGCCAAGATACAGGGCGTGGGACAACTTACCCCACTCTCCCCTACCGGTTACATTCCTAAAAAAAAAGAAGAAGAAGAAGAAGAATTTGTCTGTCCATCCCACCATCCTTGTGGCATATGAAGCTTAAAATATCCATCCAGCTATAGGATGTTCATCCAGACAAAAAAGGGAGACATATTAAAGGGAAGTGTCAAGAGGACTTGTTTGAACGGTTCCACTAGAGACTAAGAGCTGAATCTGAAGGGAATCCCCTGCTAGACTCCCATGGCTAAGGTGGATTTTGAGCGAAAGAGACCTACAGATATGAGCTTGGAGATAATCCATATTTCATAACTCGCAGTCGCTGGGGGGTGCCGAGGAAGGATTCAATCCGATCTGAAAGAGTCCAAGCCTAGTCATGTCTGTGTTTCTATAAAAAGCACAGCAGGCTGCTTAATGTTTAAAAAATAGCTGAGGGACATGTGAGAGTGTGTAAGTGTAAGGTCTATCCTCAGGGCATTTAGCGGTGTGAGGGTGGCGGCTCTGGGAGAAGAAAAAGAGAATGTATTTTTAACGCTGCACAAATAGTTCATTTGTCCTTCTATGAACGATTCCTGTGTGGCTTTGCACTCAGAAGGTGTTTTGAGAAAAAAAAAAGGAGAAAGTGGTGGCTGCTTTTCTCAGCCGAAAGCGGTGAGTCAGCAGCCTGAAATGAATGAATGGATAACCGTTATAAAGGGGACAAGGGAATAAACTCAGACAAATAATTGCACGAAACTTCATTTGCAGCAGATGGAGGAATTTGTATGATTCCTCATGAACTTTTAAAAGCCTAAGGGTACTCAGAGCTGTTCTGTTATGTAAACAGCCACTTTTGACGTTCCAGTCATTACTTGAAACCGCACTGCAAGTATCTGATAAGACAATAATAGAATCTTTGCTAGGGGCTCTCTGCATCTACCAACAAGTCAATATCCACTTTTGCTAGAAAAATGCCTGGAAATGTACAGCGCTTATATAACAAATGTGTTACTTGTTTATAGATATACTGACACCGCAGTATCTCTCTTTCTTTAGCATATACACACACCAGGATAACTAGTGTTGTGACAATCAGTGTAACAAATTAATAAGATAGAAATCACTACGACATACCAGAAACACAAAAAAATGGCAGACATTAAATTATGTCAGCAATATAAAAACATGTAATATATATATTACTATTTTCATTAGTTTCTATTGATTTTTGTTTTGATTTTATAATATATAAGCTACATATATACGCTACAGGTCAAAAGTTTGAATAAAGTAAAGAATAAAGAATAAAGTCTTTTGAAAGTCTCTTATGTTCACCAATGTTGCATTCATTTGATGAAAAACATTCATTTGATGAATTACAGTAAAACAGTAATAATATGAAATAATATTACAATTCAATTTAACTATAGTTTTATATATTTTAAAATGTTATTTATTCCTGATGGCAAAGCTGAATCAGGAGCCTTTACTTCAGTGCCACATGATCCTTCAGAAATCATTCTAACATGCTGCTTTGCTGCTCAGTTATTATCAGTTCTTATTGGTGTTCAGTTACTAATAATGGTTCTTATTATTATCAATGTGGAAACAGTTTTTGCTGCTTAATATTTTGGTGAAAACTCTGATCTTTTTTCAGGATCTTTTATTTTTATTCAATAAATGATATTTATTTGAAGTAGAAACATTATTTACTGTAAGTTTTGATCAACTGAATGTGACCTTGCTGAATAAAAGTACAGCTGAGTTCAAAAGTTTACACAGACCTTGCGGAATCTGCAAAATGTTAATTATTTTGCCAATATGAGTGGGATAGTACAAAATGCAAGTTATTTTTTATTTAGTACTGACCTGAATAAGATATTTCACATAAAAGATGTTTACATATAGTCTACAAGAGAAAATAAAAAGACCCTGTTCAAAAGTTTACATACTCTTGATTCTTAATACTGTGGTTGTAACCTGAATGATTCACAGCTGGGTTTTTTTGTTTAGTGATAGTTGTTTATGAGTCCCTTGTTTTTTTTCCCCAGAAAAATCCTTCAGGTCCCACAAATTCTTTGGTTTTTCAGCATTTTTGTGTATTTGAACCCTTTCCAACAATGACGATATGATTTTGAGATCCATCTTTTCACATTGAGGACAACTGAGGGACTCATATTCAACTATTACAGAAGGTTCAAACACTCACTGATGCTCCAGAAGGAAAAACAATGCATTAAGAGCCAGGTGTGAAAACTTTTGAACCGAATGAAGATGTGTACATTTTTTCTTATTTTGCCTAAATATCTAATTTTTTCATTTAGTACTGCCCTTTAGAAGCTAGAGGAGACACTTAGATGTTTCTCAAAAGACAAAATAAGTTAAATTTACCCTTTTATCTTCAAATTCTAAGTTTTCAACAATAAAAATAATCAACACTTTGCAGGTTCTGCAAGTTGTATGTAAACTTTTGACCTCAATTGTATTATTATTCATTTTTAAACCATACTTCGAATCAAACCCACACTTTTGAATAGTAGTTTCATCAAAAATATTAATCACCACAACTGATTTCAACATTAATAATAAGAAATGTTTCTTGAGCAGAAACATCAAATTAGAATGATTATTTGACACGCATAGCACAAAAAAAAACATTGAGTAACAGACATTGCAAACAAAATGTGTTATAACACTTTCCAGTCTCCCCTACTCAAAAAACCCCACCAACAACTTTCAGCAGGAGAACAGCTTCTGTATGGATGAAAGCTTCCCCGAAAGCTCCTTACCGCACCTTCCTGCAATATCCGTTTCCAAATCTCCTCTCCTCCCTCTCATACACTCACATCCTCTCAGCTTCAAAGGGACTCCTTTCCTGATCCTCTCAGGCACCTTACGTGCAGACTCATTACAGCATTCAAACATATACAGAACACACAAATGTTACAGATCACATAACCTGACAGCCTGTCATCTTAGGAGCTGCTGAAGAGGGTCTAAAGGAGTTTTAGCAGACAGCTTTTTGCCTGCGGCCCATTGCTCAACACATGAGCCCCGTGCGCAGTGTGCATCAGGATATTGGAAGTGTCTTTGGTGGATTATCTGCCTGTGAACGTGCAGATTGGGTTGAGGATAATCCACACGTTGATGTTTTCCTCCTGGGGTGAATGAGAGCGACAGTTTATAATCAACGTTAAGTAGAAACACCAGCCTCCAAATCTCAGTTGAGGAATACGTAGTTCCTTCGCTCGCGGCTGTCAGGAAGTGGTTTGCAGAAGATACATTGTTTCAGCTGGTAGTCTGTAATCTTTAGTTTAAATTCCAAATTGCTAGATAGGTGCTTCTCACGCGTGGGGTTTTATCATATTTCTAGGAATTTTATTAAATGTCCTCCTGAGCAAAATGCTCCCGCTCGGCACGAAACTGTCCACAGAGATGGTTCGCGCAGAGAGAAAGGAAAAAAAGAGGGAGTTTTTCATTTTCTTTTCAAGTAAATGCCTGAGGCTTATCGCTGCCTCTCTGCACCAACTGCAGTTGGCCACAGAATGAGCGGTGATGAGATTAGGCTGAGTGTGATTGGCGCAGACTACCAGCAGAGAGTGTTTGCGCTGAAGGTGGCATAATATAGGCGCCTGGTTTTTCATCCAGCAGCCATGGATTTGGAGATGAGGAAACGTGCTGAATTGATGCCACACAGCAGAGCAGAGGTAATGCACAGCCATTAGTAATCTTGAATGGCCAAAGTGGCATGTTATCTGTCTTTGTTACATGGTTAAATAAGTAGAACTGTTTACTAATGCACACTGAATGCTGAGTAAAAGTTTTCCACAGCAAAAACAGCACTACGAGTGCAGGTACAGTGGAGAAGAATCTTTGACATTGATTTCTTCATGCCCAATGTGATTTACACAAGCAAGACAAGTTCCTGGATCAGCTTTTCCTGTTGTTCCTGGAACAATATTCCTACCAGCCAATCAAGGAACTTGTCCTGCTTGTGTAAATAACACAGTGGAGATTGTTTATCCAGACAGGAATACTAAAATCAGCATTTAGAAAATTCTGTATTAAAAAAGAAGTTCCAAAACTTAAAATTACAGATAATGTACTCACCCCCTTGTCATCCAGTCGTGAAGAAATTATGTTTTTTGAGAAAAACATTTCAGGATTTTGTTCGACATACCCTAACTGTCTTGAACCGGAAAAAATAAATTGTATTTTGTTTGTTTTTTATATAAAATAACCGATCGTTTCACTAGGACCCTCGATAAGACTCTTCTTTCTCGGTTGGGATTGTTTAGAGCCCCTTGAAGCTGCATTTAAACTGCATTTTGGATATTCAAACTCGTTATCTGTAAATTTTTGTTCTGGAAGTGAACTTTATCTTTAATAGGGCACTTTTTTAAAGTGCCCTGTATATTACCATTCAAAAGTTTGGGGTCAGTAAGATTTTTCTTCTCATTTTTTTGTTAATAATCAATATCTTTATTCACCTAATATGCACTAAATTGATTACAAGTGACAGTAAAGTGACAGTAAACCACAAACTTTTGAAAGATAATATAATTGTCTTGCTTGTGTAAATAACACAGTGGATTGTTTATGCAGACAGGAATACTAAAATCAGCATTTAGAATCCTGTATTAATAATAGATTTTTTAAAGTGCCTTAAATATATTACCATTCAAAAGTTTGGGGTCAGTAAGGTTTTTTCCTTTTCATTTAAAAAAAAAATCAATACTTTTATTCACCTAGGATGCACTAAACTGATTAAAAGTGACAGTAAAGACTAGCATTGTTACAAAAATTCTATTTAAAATAAATCCTTTTTTTTTTCAGTTTCCACAAAAATACTAAGCAGCACAACTTTTTAAACATTGATAATATATATATATATATATATATATATATATATATAATATTATTTATTTATTTATTTATTTTTGGCATCCCAGTCAGTACATTACAATGATTTCTGAACAGTCATGTGAAACTGCAGCTTTTGGAAACAATTATATTTAAAATAGGAATCAGTTATTTTAATTTGTAATAATATTTCATTATATGTTTTTGATAAAATAATTGCAGATGTGTGTATGTGTGTGTGAAATCAGTTTTGTAATGAAATGTTGTACCATTAACACAACATAACTGTGCATCAGTCATTACTAAAGCTGTCTGTTGATTAAAATCAATTACATGATATGCTGATTAGTTCATCAAGTTAATCATAATTAATCAGAAACATCAGTATTTTCTGAGAAAAGCACCCACATATGATAATAGGATAATGAGATAATACACTGCAGTACTATGGCATTGAATAGCCATTATCTAAAGTGGCTTTAGCAGTCAGTGTATTGTTTGGTTTATTTCAATATTAATGAGCATTTGCAATCCATTTGCAATTGTTTGTCAGTCGGACTTGGATAGAATTAAAGTCCATTCAAACATAACCTGTTTTTAGAGTCTTTTTGCACTCATTTTAAATAGTACAGATGTATTTTTGGCTTGTTTGTTGCATAAGTTTTTTTAAAGGGATAGTTCTCCAAAAAAATACAATTCTGCTATTATTTACTTACCTTTGTTCATCTTCAAAACACAAATTAAGATATTTTTGATGAAATCCAAGAGCTTTCTGACCCTGCATAGACAGCAACACAGCTATCATGTCCAAGGCCCAGAAAGGTAGTAATGACATTGTTAAAATCGTCCATGTGACATCAGTGGTTCAGCTGTAATTTTCTGAAGCTGCGAGAATACTTTTGGTGCACAAAGAAAGCAAAAATAACAAATTTATTCAATCATTTCATCACTTCCATGTCTTCGATGTGCGTTCACGAGAGTGGCTACCGTGCCACATTGAGCTCTCGGATTTCATCAAAAATATCTTAATTAGTCTTCTGAAGATGAATGAATGTCTTACTGGTTTGGACCAACATGAAGGTGAGTAATTATTAACAGAATTTTCATATTTTGAGTGAACTATCCCGTTAAGGTGCTGTGCAAAAGTCTCGAGCAGCCAAACTTTTCAAAACGATTCTCTAAACACAAAAACACATTCATCACTCTCTCTATCAATGATTCTCGTTCCTGTTGACAGCCCTAGGAGAATAAGCCGTACACCGTGTCTCTCTTGGTCTCTCCGTCTTCCCCAGGAGGAGGAGGAGGAGGAGGATAGTGTTAGCAAACTGACCCTGCTCAATGACAAAGACGAAGTAAAGAAGTTGTTTCGTAGACTGCGGGAAGATCCAGAGAAGGGGACTGCCTTTTCCACAATGCAGTGCACTATATGGGATGAGTGGGAGAACGAGGAAGCGGTGCACTGCTCTCTCTCTGTAGACTGCCAGGATGAGTAGGCTCTTATTGTCTTCTGCCCTTGTCAAACGCCTGGAGCTCTCCAGGGTCTCCGCAGCCCAGCTGAGGCTCTATTCATCTCCACCTGCCACATCCCGATAAAGGTACAAGAGAGCACAGTGTTAAAAAAAGAAACCGAGTTAGAAAGAGAGAGGGGGGAGATATGACTCATTTTGAAAGCATCAGAGGACCAGCTATACCTGAGGGGAAGAACAGACAGATGGAACGTTGTTAGACAACTCGCACACATATACGCAGACGCACACAGACACAGGTGCGCAGTCTATTCCGTTTCAATGCTTCATTATGCAGAGAATATTCTCTCTGTTTCTTAACGCCGCTTGATGCTTTTTCTCGTCTGTCTGTGTGTGCGTGTAAAAGAAAGAGAGGCAGTCCCACCTGTTTGTTGTGTCAGGTTTTAGACTGGGAGGCAGGCTGACTAATGTTGCTCACCTGTGCTCAGTGGCTCAGGAGGTCCGGAGAGGCCTGTCACAATACGGCATATTAAACCAGAGAAACTGGAGCATACAGAAGGACCTCACACACACATTCTCTCACTGTCATATGCATAAGCAGGTGTTTTCGGTTAGCTCGATGATCAGGGCGACTTGAAGCAGATTAGCTATTTAGAAATTAGCACAAAAGCCATTTTTTACACTTTAAAAATGACATTGTCTGTAGTGGGGTGAATAGTATGAATGAAATTTTTTAGGGTTACAAGTTATTTTCGCAGATACTGATGCCGATACTAATTTTGATGTTAAAGGAATAGTTTAGAAAATAAATCAAATTCACCAAAAATTCAAATTTTCATTGGAACAGATAAACAGAGAAATTCAGCATTAAATCACTTGCTCGCCAATTAAATCGCTTACTCCTCTGCAGTGAATGGGTGCTGTCAGAATAAAAGTCCAAACAGTTGATAAAAACATTGCAATAATCCACAAGTAATCCATGTGACTCCATTTCATCAATTTACTATAATCTTCCATCAACTAATTAAAGTATTAGTTCACTTCCAGAACAAAAATTTACGGATAATTTACTCACCTCCTTGTCATTCAAGATGTTCATATCTTTCTCTCTTCAGTCGTAAAGAAATTATGTTTTTTCAGGAAAACATTCCAGGAATTTTCTGCATGCATGCATATAATGTTCTTCTATGGTGCCCGCAAATTTTAGCTTCCAAAATGCAGTTTAAATGCAGCTTCAAAGGGCTCTAAACAATCTGAACGATTTAGAAGTTGGAGGAGAAAATGAAATGGGAGTTTCTCGAGGTACTCTAACTGTATTGACCCGGACGTATGTGCATCGCAAAGACGAGCATTTAAAGTTAAAAAGTGTATAAATATTAATTTATTTAAGAAAATGAACAGTTGTTTTGCTAGATAAGACCCTTCTTCCTCGGCTGGGATCATTTAGAGCCCTTTGAAGCTGCACTGAAACTACATTTTAGAAAAATTCAACTCGCGGGCACCATAGAAGTCCACTATATGGAGATAATTCCTGAAATGTTTTCCTCAAAAACATAATTTCTTTACAACTGAAGAAAGATAGACATGAACATCTTGGATTACAAGGAGGTGAGTAAATTATCTATAAATTTTTGTTCTGGAAGTCAACTAATCCTTTAATCTAAAATGTATTAGTGTTTTCAAAATGTGTGTTTATATTTAATATAATGTGCATTCAGTTATTTTTTGCTGTATAGTTAACCAAATATATTTTATATATTGCATAACCATGTAGAATTGTCTACTTTTGGCCAATCCAATACATTAAATATTTCACAATTATGCAATTTGATTATTTCATTTTATTGTATTTATTGGAACTTGATGATACGATTCAAAAATACAACATTATTCATTATAAAAGACTGTGCATGGTTTTAATACTTGCAATACTTTAAACAGTAGTAAATTATAAGTCTAATTGGATGAGCCACATTTGAAAAATGGCCAAAATATGAATACTTGTGACAGTGTGAACACACATCAACTGAAGTCTGAATTAATATGGCAAGTTGCGATGTTGTTTGGCAGCCGTAAAAAACAACCAACAGCTACAACGTGTTAACACCAGACGCGAGCCGCATGGTTTCAAAACTAATCATTATAATCAACAAAGCCACCTCAACTGAACTGAAAAGTAAACAGTAGTTTTCTGCTTGGTGATTATTAAAATCATTCCACAGATATTCTGCAGTACAAATGATATAGCAGAATCTCTCGCTATTCACGTGAAATCATACCACCCAAGTATGCAAACAATGGGTTTAACCATCCCTTTTGTGGAAAGATCTGCATTGGAGTTACATGACTGAACAAGGCAGCCATGATTGGCATTGAAGCCTGTAAAGATGACAGCTGTCTGCATGACCCAAACTGAGGGGAGCAGATGAACCGCAATGACTTTTCATATTCGTGCAAAAAAAAAAAGTAGCAGACAGAAATCCAGTTCTTTGTAGGTCTGTTCCTGGTGAAATGTTACAAGGTGACACCTCCATGTCTGGGCTCTGCGAGGTGGACAGAGATGTTTCAGCCAATTATGGAACAGCCTGCTCATGTCCTAGTGCTAAAATGGCAAATCTGCTAATATCTACAGTGGGCCTGAGTTCACAGTCAGTGTCAGCTGTCAGACCAGATTTCATACTACCATTGCACCTGGGTTTGTGTATGAATCACTGGTTAGTGTTATGAGTGATTTGTGTGTGTGTTAAATGTGTTTATGATGTGATAGAATGCTGCTCGATACTCAGGTCATATGTTGTTTTTGTACAGAATTAATCATTTCTTTGGCAAAGCGAAGTGCGGGACAGTGCGATCATGACTCAACTCTGTTTTTCATGAGAGTGTGTTCGCTCAAGGTTGTGATATAATGTGGAAGTTGACAGAAACTCTAGACAGGGCAGTATATTAAGGCAGTGTCTACCTGCCCTGGAGATTTGTTCCTTAATATAAGAGTGAGTAGAAGAGACAGAGAAATAGACAGACAAAGGGAGTTGTTTTAGCAGCCAATTCACTAAAGGAATCATGAAAACAGTGACAAAAATGGTGACAAAATCCCTGCTAATCTGCATTTTCATTGCACTAGTCTACGTTTCGCAGGTCATATTTTGCTGGGAATCTTCACCACTAAGATTCAGATACTTTAGCCTGCTCTTACAGGGATAGTTCACCCAAAAAATAAAATTCTGTCATTATACTCACCCTCGTTCCAAACCTGTAAGACCTCTAGGACAAATTAAGATAGACAGCAATGCAACTGACACATTCAAGGCCCAGATAGGTAGTAAGGACAGTTCAACCATAATGTTATGAAGCTACGAGTATACTTTTTGTGTGCAAAGAAAACAAAACAAACAAAAAAAAACTTTATTAAACAATCTCTTCTGAGCATGCATCAAAGGCTAGCATGAAAGACAAGAAATTATTGAATAAAGTCATTATTTTTCATTATTTTTGTGTACACTCGTTATAAGTCGTTATTCTCATAGCTTCATAAAATTAGGGTTGAACCACTGTTGTCACATGGACTATTTAAACAATGTCCTTACTACCTTTCTGGGCCTTGAACATGTCTGTTGCATTGCTGTTTATGCAGGTTCAGGAAAGCTCTCGGATTTCATCAAAAATATTTTATTTGTGTTCTGAAGATTAACAAACATCTTATGGGTTTGGAACAACTTGAGGGTGAGTAATTAATGACAGATTTTTCTTTTTTCAATATTTTATGGACATTATGTACATTACATTTACATATACAATGTGTTTGTGTTGAAAAAGCTGGCAGTTACTTAATTGAAAAACTTTTTCAGTGCATTTCACATCTAGTTAAACTTGATTACGGCTGGTTAGTGAGTAAGATGCTGTTTTTTCCTCTAAAATACTGTGCGCAGAAGTGCTGCAAGTGGGTTTGTCCCAGTAAGAAGCTGAGAAAAGTAGGGGGACACATGGTTAACAGAGCATGTTTTTTCCTCCTCCTTATTCCTTTGTTTGTTCAGTTGCTCTCGTGAGATCCCACCAGGCCAGTACCAATAAACACGTCCAGTTTTAGCTTTTTTACAGAGGGTTAACCGTGAAAAAGAGAACTAATGAAAACCTTATGCTGTGTGCAGTTCATAGCATTTTATTGTCTTTAAAATGCCTTGCACATCAGCCTTAGTTTCCACTATAGTGCCTTTATATCTCTGATATAGGCTTTTTACCCTGCACCCTATTGATGGGATTTCTTTAAGGTCTATTAACATTAGGATTTTTAGTAGCAACATAAAACCCTCTGAGGTCTGTTATCTCAACTAGTGAATCTCAGCGTGTTTGAGATGCAGATACCAAAGGGCCCTACATTATATGAGATGCAAAATGCTGCATTACTTCTGAATTAAGATTCAGAATAGCTGCTGCTAAAGGTTTATAAAAGTATCCTAATGGGCTTTTTTCTCATTGTAGAGAAAAGACGTTTATGTCAATAATATGCTAAAGGGGCTATCCTTGCACATCACATGCAGACGAACCTCTGTTCTTTTATATTGATTAATCCGTCAGTGTTTGATCATTAGCACACAACAGAATTGATTTAATGGACTGGAGGTCGGAGGTCAATTAGAGCATCTCATCATCTCCAATTCTCATTAATCCCAACACAACTCAGGTTTAAAGGAGAAGTTCACTTCCAGAAAAGAAATTTACAGATAATTTACTCGCCCCCTTGTCATCCAAGATGTTCATGTCTTTCTTTCTTCAGTCGTAAAGAAATTATGTTTTTTGAGGAAAACATTTCAGGATTTCTCTCCATATAGTGGACTTCTATGGTGCCCCTGAGTTTGAACTTCCAAAATGCAGTTTAAATGCAGCTTCAAAGGGCTCTAAATGATCCCAGCTGAGGAAGGGTCTTGTCTAGCGAAACGATTGGTTATTTTCTACATCGATGTTTTACTTTTTTTTATAAAGGGCGTTTGACCTTCTTTGCATGTTCACTTTGTAAACACTGGGTCGGTACTTCTGCAGCGATTTAGGATGATTTTAAAGTTGGAGGAGATAATGAGTTGGGAGTTTTTCGACATATCCTAACTGTCTTAAACTTAGACTTTACCCAGACGAGTGTTTGAGTTTAAAAAGTATATAAACTGTAATTATTTTTAAGAAAATTTTGCTAGATAAGACCGTTATTCTTCGGCTGGGATCATTTAAAGACTTTTGAAGCTGCATTTGAACTGTATTTTGGAAGTTTAAGCTCACGGGCACCATATTATATGGAAAGGGATCCTGAAATGTTTTCCTCAAAAAACTATTTCTTTACGACTGAAGAAAGACATGAACGTCTTCGATGACAAGGGGGTGAGTACATTATCTGTAAATTTTTGTTCTGGAAGTGAACTACTTCTTTAAAGTATATGTGTGATTTGCAGTCCATGCCACAGGACCAGCTGTAGTACTTTGTACTGTAATACTTTACAAAATCTGAGGATCCTTTTGCATCTTTAAATAAAATGTTTTTGATTCTTGTCCAATCAGTATGATCAGAGGACATGAGTTCTTTTTGACAGCTTAAAATATATTTTCCTTTGGATGGTTCAAATATTCTTTTGTTCTTCCTTATCTGTCAATTATTCATGAGGCAGATGTTTCATTGAAATTTCAAATTATCTTCTGAAGGGCGAAATCTAAGGCATCATGAATATGAGAATATCTCGAGCTAATTACAAGTAGAGCATTTAGACATGCTCGTCAACATTAGCGGCAAATGCTTTAATGTGCCTTATCAATCATATCAGTCATGGAATAGATTTATACTATAAACATCTCATTCTGTCAAAGACATCGTAATGTTTCCAGGCTGTAAAAAAGATCGATAGAGAGAGGGAGAGAGCAATGCTTTCTGAAAAAGAGGCTGACCTAGTGTTTTTAAAAAGCCATAAAATTTTGCATATTTCTGTGAGACTTGCATCTCTGAGAGCTTAGTGGAAAATAAATCTAAGGTGGCAAAGGTGAGATAAATGATTTTAAATAAACTTAGTACTGAAAAGTAGAGATGACAGTAGTACAGCACATATTTCAAATGGTATTTTTTTACATGTGAATGTTATACTTTGCATGTCCTATGCATTGTGCTTCTTTGACATGCTAACTTCAAATACTATTGAAATCAGTTAACTCTGGATCAATTCAAATTCCCAGTGTAAAGTACCCTTACCAAAAAGTAGTATACTTCAAGTTTATTTTATTAAGTATACTTAAGTAAAGTCAAGTATATTTGTAAGTATACTTTATGTAAGTATACAAATATTATACAAATATAATACTATTTCAATACTCCTTTGAACTAAAATGGCCCACTTTTTAGTATATAAAAGTATACTTTTTTAAGTATACTTCAAGTTTAACAGTAGTAAACTTTACGTACACAACTAGTTTACATCTAAGTTTTTAGTTAGTACTGCAACTTTACTAAAAGTGAACTTATAGGTATACTGATAGTTTAATTTTAAGTAAATACTTCTAGCATTTTAGTACATTATAGTAGGTATATTCTCAGTAAAGTACTAGTTTAGTACTAGTTCATACTTCAAGTATACTTGTAAGTTTTCTTTAAGTGAACTTTAAGTATACTTCTATGTCCCTATTTAGGTATTATTTTTGTATATATTTTGTAATATGAATATATACAAAACATTAAAAGAAAGAACAGGGCATCTGCTTGTAAAAACAAAATATTCTACCTTCATGCATTCTTTTTTATAAACACTTGAATGTGGGTAAGTTTCATAAAAAAATAAAGAATGAAACAATATTTTGAACAAAATGCTGAAAAAAGACTGAACTGGATTCAGAATGATAATCAAAACAGATAGAATCGATCAACACCCCAAATCTTGACAATCATTAAAACCTCTTCATGGGTCGACATTTTAAATCATGTTACACAGTTTTGTTTTGTTTTTTTTTTGTTTTTTTTTTTTAATGTCTGATGACCATGTTAGATTACATATGGAAGCATCTGTTGTTTCAGTTTCTTCTTTGCTTGTGTTTTGGAAATTCTGTACAGAAGATGTGTAATAGCGCCCCCTACCATATAACAATGAAAACATGGATTCTCTGTGCATAGTATAATATAGCTTAAATATATTTAGACTTTTTCTAAGTATAAGTCAAGTATACTTAAATGTAATTTTAAGTATATATCTGAGAAGTACATAAAGCAGATTTCTGAGGAATACTTGAACAGTAGACTAAAAGTATACTTTCCTATTTTTTTTTAGTTTAAAAGAAGTATACTAATAGTACACTTGAACAAACTTCTTTTGGTGTTTTATTCAGAATTGCTAAGTTCTGTGGTGCTTTCTGAATCAATCACTTATAAACTTCCATGCTTTCATGCTATCGGGGCTGTTCACACAAAAATTGTGCATTCCACTACACAGCTGTTTTTATTTTTTTGTTTTTTTTTTAATGTAATCACATGCTAGATGGTGTCTTTGATCATCACACTTGCACTCCATAAGTAATTGCAAAATAAGTAGGCCTACTTTTAAAAAAAAATAGCATTTTTCCCATTCTTATCTTAGAAGGTTGCTTTTTATGTAGCAATTAGACAACGTTTTTTTTAGATTAAAAAAGCACCCACATTCTGCCTCTTTGTTGACAGTTTAGAATCAAAAGACAAGGAAAATCTCTGCATGCCATTTACTTGCTTATTTACAGTACTCTATGTACATTTACTGTAAGTTAATTTGTTATGCTGCTGCAAAATGATAAAGAATTTCTCTTCATAATTCTGAATTGAGAAACTATGACTAATAGTTTTACATGAATGTCAATCACATTAGCAATGTTTGTGAATTAAGAGAAATTTATTAAATTAACAAAGAGGTTGAAAGTAAAATTTCTGTTTATCTGAGATTTGTCTATATATTTGTTCACTGAAGTGTGAGTTTGCTCACTGGCCATATCATTGTTCTTTTTGGAAGGTGACTGTTTTATGTGAGTATACCCTGACATTTTTGTGGTGTGTGTGTACTCTGAAAACTATCTTCTCTGCAGCTCCCTTGAAGCAGGCATCATTAGTGTGTTTTGCTGTGTAAAATCAGCAGGCTCTGTTGGGAGTTAGCTTGCTTAGCTTCTCACAGATACAGTGTTTTTTCCTGTCAGTGCTTGTCACCGTGCAGCAGAGGGGAACTGTCCTCCTCTTGGCACTCCCTTTACACCCACTAACAAAATCTTGATGTAGTGTTTGAATGTATGTGATTGTAAAAATAAAAGAGTTTTGGAAAAACTGATGTGCTTTGAGTTTGTGTCACACAACAGTGACAACTCATTGCGCATTTTTGGTAATACCAGTTAAAGACAACTGTGTTTTTTCATTGCTTTTATGTGAAAATGTTTTTTATTACTTGATCAAATTAGACACCTGTGCGCTGGCAGTATGGGGGAATATGGTGGTCCTGAAGAAGGGAAAGAGGGCATGCAGTGAGTTTGTTAAATTTTCATTGCCTTCCACGAGTCAAGACAAATATGGCTTTCTCTTTTTATTTCCCTACTGAGTGAAGTCAAAAGTGTTTGGCTGTGTTCATGTGACTTTCCATTCATGTCTGCTGAACAAATCCAAGCACCACTGACACTTTTATTGTTTTGTGATTGTATTTTGGCTTTGCTGATTTTCTGTTTACTTTGTTTCGATTTTTTCTTCTCTGCCCTAAAGGGATGAAGTGATATATACAGGCATCCATCTGTGTGGTCTGTGCGATTTCAGAGGAGTCTTTTATGTGAGAAATTGATGGACTGTACAGTCTCTATTAACAAAAGAGATGTTTGTGTTGTAAGCCTATTTAGGATTTTTCTGCCCTAATTGAACCCCAGGTTAGACCTAGACTGATGTTTCTTTCACTCTTGACTTTCCTTCTCTAGGGTCTTTATCCGAGCCAAACAAATGTTGTTTTCATGGAAAGCCTTTTCATGGAGAGCTTTCCAGACTTTCTCATCTCTTTATGCCTGTTTTGTCTGACAGAGGCTGAAAGAGTTGAAGCAGAGAGAATTTGCACGGAATGTCTCCTCCAAGTCCTGGAAGGATGAGAAAAAGCAGAAAAGAGCTCTGAAGCGACTGCACCAACTCGCACAACTTAAACAGCAAAGAGACAGGTAAAAAATTATAAACTTATAGTGCAGCAGTTGGGCTTTTTAATATGCACATGCACTATATATTAGACTAAAGAGAAATGAAATCTTTCAGCTCTGCCTAATAACAACACCATCTTCTGTTCTTGCCAACAGTGATGACAGGAAAGGTCCAAAATTAAGGTCTACGAACAAGGATAAGGATCAAGTTAAAATCACCTCTGCTGGCAGTAGCAAGTTTGACACAAAACCAACAGCATCCTCGGTCCAAGACTCAGCTCCCATCACTACAAACGTCTCTTTGAAGGGCTTGTCCTCCACTCGTATACCCACACATCAGCAACTATGTCACGAAAAACACCCCTTGCAGACAAAATCCGCTGCAGGGCACCGGAGCCCCAGGGCAGGGGTCTCATTTTGTTTCTCCAGGCGAGCTCAAATGAAGCTTGACTCCTGTGCGTCTGTATTTAGTGATGGACTTGAGGAGACCAGTGACTATCAAGAGCTCCAGCGCCACAGGCACAGACTCGCCTTAGAGGCCCTCTGGTCCTGCTCGAGCTCACCCAGAACTCCAAGTAATGATGATCACGATCTATCCCATGATCCACCGGCTCTGGGATGGGCGGATGGAGACTCTCAAACCCCACAAATGGAAGCACAAGCAGAACATGTGGAAAGCCCTGAAAATCAGGCAAACTACAGCACAAGTGAGCCAGAGAAGCTGGGGTGTCCTGACACACACAATCCTGGAGCAGACTGGAAGCCAGCTGGTTCAGAGGACAGATTGCTTGATGGGGGGCAGAGGTCCAGGGCAGAGGGGGCTTATGGGGGATCAGAGGAGAGAGAATGCCTCAAGTGCCCCAGCCCTACTGTTTACACAGATGGACAGGGCACCATGGCCCAAGGCCAGCTCCAAATACACAAAGGCTCACACCACCATACACAGAAAAGCAGCGAACAAGGTATTATGCAAAATGAGAAAGACTGTATATCAGTCAAAGAGACAGAGGAGTATAAAATACACAAGGATGAAAATACTTTCCTTGATGTACTCAGCAAGGACGGAAGTGTGACAAAATGGCCTTTCGAGCTGGTGCAGTACACTTCCAATGAGCCGCACATATCTTACAGCTGTAACCCTCTATACTACTTTTTCAAACAGAAGGAGGGCAAAGTCAAAAGCACAAAGGCTGAGGAGACGGATCTTGGTGTTGTCGACAAGAATGACAGAGCTGGGCCACAACCACAGGAGGTTCCTGGAGATAAATTAGGCATTTTAAAACCAAAGAGACCCAAACACAGGAGAAAGGGGAAAAAACGTAGGCGTAAATTAGATGCTGTCAGGATCCGGCAAGCGGGCTGCGCATTCAAAACCTGCTCGCAGACAGAAGCTAGAGGACACTTTGAATTCCAAAGCACTCCAACCGACACGTCACAAAACAAGCAGGCGCGCACTGAGAGGAGGCACAAGCTGGGGAAGAGGAAAAGATCAGTGAGAGATGAGACTTCAAATGAAAGTGACACCCCAGAGCACAGCCTCAAAAGCATTGTTGTAAGCTCGCTTTCCGCCCCGGCACGTAAAAGGAAGAAATGTCAAACGATGAGGGGGCTTATGTCTGCGCTGCGCTTGGTAAGGCGAAGGCCTTTGCCATACTCTGTTCACAACACGACAGGAAGAGAGGATAATTACCGCTGGTATGAGGACACCTACGACTCAAGGAGGGATGCTGCCTCAACTCCCACCAGTGACAAATCTGGGTCATGGAGTGGCCTGTCAGACTTAAACTCAGATGGGGAATGGCCTGTTTACCACATGGGGAGATGCTCCACCTCGCCAAGATCAAACTATCTGTACCCTTTGAGAAAAGAGCACAGGTCTTGCATTAGAAGTTCCTCTTACAATGATCCTCACTACAGTTATAGTCCATGCAGAGAGTTTGAACATACAGGAGAAAGCTGGGATTACACAGACTCTTCTGTCTACAATAAACGAAAATATTCAACAGTTTGTAACAGCCCTGATCAGCATGAGAGGTACAGCATCAGAAGGCACAAAAGATTTACTGAAGAGCATAAATACAGAGAGCACAGAATTCAGCATACCGGCAGGCAGTTGTTTTATAGAGTCTATGACAGTCCTGAACCTCAAGAAGACATCAGGGACTGGTGGTACGAAAGGCTTAGCCCTGTAGGTAGTAGGAGGCACCGGGAGAGAGAAGAAATTCCTTGGTCAAGTCCTGAAAGAAGCGAAGACAGGTGGTATAACAAACCAATGTCCATTCGTAGCCCCAGTTCCTCTAGTAGCACTAGCGTCTCTGATCTTAGTGGGGACTGGTTGTCTAATTCCCATATTAGGCCATCCCCTAGTAGACAGAGCCAGAAACATTGCAGTCATTCTGGATGGCCATCCGAGAGATTGGTCAAGACCAAATCCTCCCATTCTCTTCTTAGAAAGAGAAGTCATTCACCCCCATTAGCTACAAGTAATCATGCAGCTCAGCCTACATCCTTGCAATCAGGTGTTGGGATAGATGATGTTACAGACAAATCTAACCCAGTGCCAACAGACCAGATGGTTGAGAAGGATCCTAAAGTAAAGAAAGCAAATCTCGCTCTCTTGTTTCCACTAATTGGTAAATTACCCTCTATTAAGAAAGGGGCAAGAAAACTACGGATTAATAAAGATACAAGTGCCAGTATTAATCACCAGGTTCAAACATGTCCACAAGTTATACCTCAAATTAATAGTAATACTCCAGAACACTTACAACACACAAATCCCAGTACATCCCAAGCTTGTCTTGAAAATGCCAAGGAGGACAGATCAACAGAAACCTGTGCTGTTTTAGCTCTGAATCCAGACAAGACTTTGTCACAAAAACTCAGAAACCAAGAGGACAGTGCAGAAACTGCAGGGATTCATTGTCAAAAACGTACCACCCCGCCCCTTTCAGAGCAACCAATCACCTTCACCGACGATGAGATTGAGAAGTACAGATTGCTTCAACTCCAGGCCCAGCAGCATATGCAGCAGCAGCACCTTCAAGAGCAAGCATCTGTGGACATGACCCATTTACCAGCACCAACTCCAGAGCCACCTGACCAGACGACACTCTCAGCCTGTCTACCATACAGCATACTCCAGCCCTCTTCTCCAGCCTCTACTATTGCTCCACACCCTTCCCCTGTTGCCCTGCTAACTCCCCTTCATCCATCTCTCTCTCAACCCCATTTTGCCCCTCCAATTCCTGCTGCCTTTTTTCCAGCGCCACCTGCTACTGTGTTGGCAACTCAACCCCTCCACCTGATCCCAGCCTCATCCCTCCACCCAGTTCACCCTCACCATCATGTTCCTGGGTTGACTCTCCACCCCCTGCCTCCCGCCTCTCTGCTCCCTACGATGCTCAGTCCAATGCCCATGGCTGCCGCCGCTGCTGCTGCTGTTGCTGCTGCCAGCACTCTGCAGATCCACCCCCTACTACACCCTCTGTTCCACAGCCAAGACCTTCAACGCCACCCTGGACCAACCAGCTAGCTCTGGTCAGAACGAGAAGGGAATGGAGAGTAAAAAAAGAATATAGTTTTGACTTTATGTCCTACGAGACCCCTGAAAGTGTGCTGTGAACTTTCTGATGTTTAGGTTCTACTTTCAGCCAAAGTTCCTGTTGTGTAGTGATTATTTTTTTGTTTCATCTCTGTGTGATGCAGCGTCGACTCAAAGATAGCGGGACTTTTTACTTTGTTGTTTACTGTTCCATTCCTCATACATCCATCGTCTCCCTGCATTAACACACAGATGAACCTCTCCTGCCTCAGCGCACTGTGATTTATCAGCAGTTGAGCCCAATCAGCAGTTGGCTGAAATTAAGCATAACCTGAAGTCAAATTAGAATGTTAATGGCGTTTTCAATTAGTAATAAGCATAATTAGCATATTATTTTACAGTTATGTTACCCAGCAAATATTCAAAGGGTTTTATTTATGAAAAACTAGGGGAGATATCCTTGAGCAACCTGAAACTAAGCAAAATGTACATGAAAATTCAAAATATTTCAGCATATTCGTTTTTCATTCAAATGTCCTTTTTAGAATATGCAAATTGACATGATTATTTGGTGCAGAATCCCAGCATGTGATTGAGCTATTGTATCTCTTAATGGATTTAGCAGTGTTCACCACTTTGGTTGGAAACGTCCCGTTTTGAATTATTTTGTCTGTGTTGTTTAGTAGGGTAGAGTAAGTTTGTACTTGCTCAGCTGTAGTGTGGACATGCAATAATGTTTTTTCAATCTATTTAAAGTGTAAAATCTTTAACTGTATTTATGTATTCATACTTTGTAATGTAAGTAATAACAAATAACATGCACTTGATTGTTCATACATGTTTAAGATGGTTTTTATTCACTCTTATTTTGGTAGAGCCAGACATACATTCATCCATCTGTAAGATAATGTCATGGGAATAATAATAAATTAAATGTCATTCTGAGAAATGACAGTTTTGTCATTACTAGTGTCTTTGAGGTCTAGAATTTGACTTGAGGCTTTTAGAGGTTCACGACTTTTAGACTTTGAAAGACAGGGAGTAGCGATTGGCATTTTGCCTGGAGGAGGACTGTGGCTGAATTGGCATTTACCCACCTCTAAAAAAACCCTCCAGAAAATGGCATAATATATGTCAAATTCAGTGATTGTTAACACACCTTTATTTCAAATGAGCAGTGCTTCACTGCTTAGATCTGAGGGACTGGGAGTTTGTGTTAATGATGCTTCTCATTGCCAGCAGTGGCCCAATAACACAACTGCGCATTTGCACTAATTAACTCTCTCCGGTACGAGTCGTCTGCTCTGGCAAGCAAGAGCTCTACTCTGCAGTCGCTCACTGGCACTAAACGGATTGGTGATTCATATCTCCAAACTCAAACTGTGTTGGGCCTGTCCTTTCATAAATACAGAATTATTAGGGCAAAGTTGTGTCCTGCTGGACAGAGTGCAAATCCAGTGGTAAATTCTAATTTAAGAAGATATTGACAAGGTGTGTTTTAGAGCATTCAATAACATTACGGTGAGTGGAATGGGTTTTTTTCGAGTGCACTTCATGTTGGAAATGCTAGGGGATAACAAAAGGTGCCAGTGATGGACTAGGATTGATTATAGGACACAAAGTGTCCTACGCAATAGATAGAACTGCAACCTTCATTACTCGAGCAACCACTTTTGGTTGTTTCTAGGGCCACTGGAAAATATAAACATTAAAAATAAAAAGAACATACACTATCAACACATTCTTACTCCTTACTCGTCACATGTAGATGCTTGGTCAGGACCCTTTGGCGTCAATTTTTGACATGCAGGGTCCTCCATTGCTTTAAATAAGAAACCTTTGGTGTCAATGTGTAAACAGTCACAACAATTGTATTTACATTACACTATTTATGCATTTATGAGCACCTAACCCAACCCAATCTCATGGCAACTGGTACATTTTTGAGAAGGTGGCTAATTCGTATGAATTTGTACGACCTCACTCATAATCTAATTCGTTCAATTTGTAAAAAATCGTACGTATTTTACGATGTGGCAAATTTGTGGGGATTCATAGGAAGGACCACACCTAACCCCACCCCCTAAACTTAAAGGGGTGCTATTATGCTTTTTCACTTTTTGAACTTTAGTTAGTGTGTGGTGTGTATCTTTGGGCATAAAAAAGATCTACAAAGTTACAAATCTCAAAGTCTACTCCAAAAGGAGAATCCCTTTTCAAGAACTACAACAAATGGCTCCTTTGGACTACACAACTTGTTTTTCGCATGCAATGATGTCACAACGCGGTCCATTAGAATATCATTAAATTAAATCCCACCCACAGAAATTCTAATTGTTGGAGGGAGGGTAGGGACGAGGTGGGGGATTAACCTAAGGTAACCTTAGCGATGCAGCACGGAGAACCGCTTCAACAAGCCGCAACACAAGCATTGACTAGAGTGGCCGCTTCAGAGCTGTAACACACCACAGACGTGTGAAGTTCAGGGGTTCGAAACACAGACCGAAGCCGCGATCTACTCCGGTTGCCGCAGACGTGTGCAGTACTTGGTAAGAGATTTATTCATCATACAGAGTAGTTAGCTTCACTTATAACATTTTTTAAAATGCATAAACTTGCACTAGAATGGGCTAGGCTAATCAGTGATGATGTTCTTTGATAATGTTATCCTTATGCTGTAGGCTAATGGGCAATGAAACTAACAGGCAATGAAACTAAGTATGTAAATAATTAAATACATTAGCATGATAATATCATGTATTGGCGATCTCGCAGGCTGACGACCCAACACTACTGTAGCATATTATTTAATTACCCTCCATGCAACCTACTGTAGGTGTATATGACTTATATTAAAATTTATCCTGGCACTCCCAAGCATAGATGGGTGTTTCTCCTCATCAGTCCAAAACAAGTCCAATAATATGCATCCATCCATAATAAAAAGTGCCTCACACAGCTCTAAGGGTTAATAAAGGCCTCCTGTAGCAAATCTATGTGTTTTTATAAGAAAAATACCCATATTTAAAATGTAAGAATCACTTTAATCTAGCTTGCACTAACAGTCGTACACGGAACTTGCTTCTATGACAAGGGACGTGGCAGTACTGAAACACCATCTAGGCTGTTCGCCAATCGCAACGCAGTGGGTCAGCTAACCAATCACAACACATTTCGTTTTTCGGAAGGCGGGCCTTCATTAAACCCGGAACTAATCGAGCCATATGTGCCAGGCTGGGAGAAATGTAATAATGTAAATTATGTTAAAAATAATGCATTTTTCGAATGCACCAAGCATGAAAGCATGTTCTAGTACACCGCCAAAACAAAATCAAGACTTTGTAAAAGAGCATAATAGGACCCCTTTAACTGTCACAGACTCTCATACAAAATCATACGAGTGAGGTTATACGAAATAGCCACCTCGTAAAATAAGTTGCCTAACCCAACTCCTACCCCTAAACCTAACCATTTGTGACCCTGGACCACAAAACCAGTCAATTTTTATTTTTTTTTTTTAATTGAGATGTATACATGCTGTATAAATAAGCTTTCCATTGATGCATGGTTTGTTAGGATATATGACAATATTTGGCAGAGATACAACTATTTGAAAATCTGAGGGTGCAAAAAATCTAAATATTGAGAAAATTGCCTTTAAAGTTGTCCAAATGAAGTTTTTAGCAATGCATATTACTAATCAAAAATTAAGTGTTGTGATATTTACGGTTAAAAATTTATGAAATATCTTCATGGAACATGATCTTTATTTAATATTCTAATGAATATCCAGCACTTTCTACACCCTCAATACCATGACTGAGGTGAGATCCTTGAGCAAGGCACCAAACCCCCAACTGCTCCCCAGACACCGCAGCATTGACTGCCCACTGCTCCAGGTGTGTGTTCATGGTGTGTGTGTGTGTGTGTGCGTGTTTGTTCACTACTCACTACTGTGTGTGTGCACTTGTGCAGAGCACAAATTCTGAGTATAGGTCACCATACTTGGCCACACGTCACGTCCTTCCCTTCCCTTTCCTTTCTGTTTTCCTTTAATTTTTGGCTATTTTCCTTTCATTTTCGGCTATTTTTTGGCTATATACTGGGTTTGTGGCCCTGGGTTACATTTGTCAATATAAATCACAGGATACTGTATAACAGGCAGATACAACTACAGTCACAATTTATTTGAAAAGTATTAATATTCCAAATCTGCAGAGACAAAACGATTGATTTGTGAGAGGAATAAACACAACCAACCATCTCCATCCACTCTAAAGCTCAGCTCCTTTATGCAGAAGAAGCATTACATCAGCTTTGGTGGTAAAATGCCATTGACTCTCGTTTGTCTTGTTAATGAGATGTAAATGCTTTAAGACAGCAGGATCATTTTCAGTGATTAAAACCTTGTGATTTACTCTGTTCTTCGCATCTTCAGAAAGTGGTGCTAAAGAAGTACCCTGTGCATTAAAAAGTGACACTAAGGGGTCCTGACCAAGCGTCAATATGTAATGAGTTGGGAGTGAGAACGTTGACAAGATAGATCAACGGATCTCTGACTGACCTAGGTTTGTGCCTTAGTGGATCAAAGGTGATTCAACAGTCTACTAATGATTCTGAGAGACTCGGTTGATTTTTTTTTTGACAATCTCAACGAGGATCCATGCAGATATCCGGTAAGCCAGGCTACCTTTAGGGAGAGCCATAAGGGCAAGCAGTGTGTGGAATGGTTGCCCTCCCATGCCCCGAATACAGCCTCTCTGCTGGCAGACCTGCTGCCACGTGCTCATACTCCACAGGACAGTAGATCAAACAGACTGTATGAAATAGAGAGCGATGATAATTAGCAGATGTTACAGAATAAACTCAGTGTTCAGCTGCTCGCTCCACGCAAGCAACCAAACTTACTGATTAATACAGAATCTTCACGCTCAAAAATAAAGAACGAGGATGAATAGGGAGTGGTTAAACATGAAAGATGAAGAGAAGATGAGATGTACTACTGATCAGAAATGTTGTGAAAAACAAGAATCGAAATGGTTACAAGCTTGAAGCATTTACATCGAGGTGGAGTGTGTTTGATGTAAGACACATCATATATCAGTTCTTCTGATATGACCACAGAAATCTATATTCCATATCACTAAGCCTCGGAGCCAAATGTAATCACAGAAGGGTTATGTAATGAAAAAGTTTGTACTTTTCTGGAGCAAAACTTTTCTCTCATTATTAATTTCTTCTACAATAACTATGAGGGATACAGTAAGACAGAAGAACATTTCATGCTTCTCATATTCTAGTGCCCTGCCAGCCCCTTATTTAATATGCCACTGAAGTAGGGAGCCACTGTTTGCCACTCAGCGCCTGTGGGAGCCGCTCAGAGTCTGTTTAGCACGTATCAAAGCTGTAGGACATCACCATCTCCGCTGCTAAATGCCCAGTATGGTGCAGACAGTGTACATATCTTCCTTGCTCATTCTTCCATTCTTAGCTTGCACCCTCTGGTGATAGTGTCTCACTGACACCGCCCACCACAATCACTGAGAAATATCATCTATTCAGAGCCTCCTCTTTATCACTGTGAATTATTTTTTCAGTTATTCATATGATTCATTGATTTAATTTTTTATTATGTATATAATGTCTACACATTTCTTATGTCAAGAGGGAGAGCAGACAGAAAGCTGACCAAGGAAATGGACTCCCTGCAGTTTTTTAAAGGGGTAACAAGCAAATTGTTTTCTCTGCTGTAATAGCTCACATTGTTATTGTGCACGGAGAGTGGGAATGAATTCACTAAGAATAAACTGCACACGCTGATAGTGCTGTTTATTGGCACATGCTGTCTGGAATATTTGGTTATGAGTGCCAGTTTTTAGAGGATGCGGTAGACAAGCGCAATCTGACAACCAAATGTATTTCAGCGCATTTAGCATCTGGTTAAACTGGTTTTTGTACTGTGCTGTTCAGTCATGATGTTATTTTTTTGGTTAAATTTTGTCAAGTTCTTTTGATAAATTTCATGTTTTTAATTTTTTTCTTTTTTTTTTTACATTTATTTAAAGGGATAGTTCACTCAAAAATAAAAATTACCCCATGTTTTACTCACCTGACTTTCTTCTTTTAGACCAAGGGTGCTCAACCCTGTTCCTGGAGATCTACCTTCCCGCAGAGTTCAGCTCCAACCAAAGACATCTGAACCAACTAATTAGGATCTGAAGGAGCACTGGATAATTACAGACAGGTGTGTTTGATCAGGGTTAGAGCTAAACTCTGCATGAAGGTAGATCTCCGGGAAAAGGGTTGGGCACCCCTGTTTTAGACGAATACAATCAGAGTTATATTAAAAAATGTCCTGGCTCTTGCAAATTTATAATGGCAGTGAATGGCTGTTCAGATTTTCAAGTTCAGTAAAGTGCATCCATCCATCATAAAAAAGTACTCCACACAGCTCCGGGGAATTAATAAAAGCCTTCTGAAGTGAATCGATGTGTTTGTGTAAGAAAAACATCCATATGTGATGCAATCTAGGAAAACGCAACACATGGTGAAATTTTATGTTTTTTAGGTTATGATACCATATGAAAGCCCTTTCCAAAACTGTTTTTATTTTGTCCATAGCTTGAGCGTAACAAAAGTTATGGCTATCTGAAATTGGCTGATAGCTATGATTTTCAGGAAAGGAATTTTGAGAAAAAAGTTTCACTTTCAATTCACAGGTTTAACGAGAGCTGTCTGTCAAGTCAGGAGCGCTACACTCCTTCAGTACACAAACAGATGTTTATCATGAACTTTTTATTACCCCTTGTATGTTTAGATAGCACGAATAATGCAGCCTACCTTGTAGTTTATATTTACACAGTACTGTTCGCACACTGTGCATAAAACAGACTATCACGGGAATCCTCGTCTTTAGTAACTTCTAAATCTAAAACTTCATCTCTGGATGTGAAATAGTCATGAAACATCATTTAGGGCACTGACTTCACCAAGATTGAGCAGATTGAGATGAGTAAGATCATTTAAGTGAGCAGCTAAAGTACTTCAGACTGCGTTGCAGCGTTCCACCATCTCACGATATTAAAAAATAAATAAATAAATAAAACTGGCCTGGCGCAGAATGTGCACTGATGCACCTTTATTAAATATCTTACATGGTTTATTTTGATAAGTTAACTGTTTTTGAGGTGTTAAGCGAAAGCACCTCTATAGCGCATTCCTAACATAAGAGGAAAACAGTATTTTCTGCTTGCTGCAATAAATCGCTATTTTTCAGCACTAAACTAGTGAATTTCACCAAGATATTTTCAGAGATAATAGACAAGATGTTATAGAATAATAATTTAATGAAAACCTAATTTTGACAAAAAATGACATTCGACTTATTTTTCGATAATCCATCGTGACATCTGATGGCTTTTCCCAGATTGCATCACATATTTAAAACTTTCGCTTCCACTAACTGTCGTATGTCATACAAAACTTGGTACTAGTGTATTCTCACCAGAGCTTATGCTTCACCTACATCCTATGTCATCCGCTGGACTGACACTCTCTTGTGAACACGTGTATGCCAGTTAGTGGAAGCTAGAGATTACGGCTTATAAAGTTTTAAATATGGATATTTTTCCTACACAAAACCATCGCCTTTATTAATCTCCCAGAGCTGTGTGGAGTACTTTTATAATGGATGGACGCACTTTATTGGACTTCAAAATCTCAACAGTCATTCACTATAAATCTTGGAAGAGGCATTTTTTAAATCTAACTCCAATTGTATTTGTCTGAAAGAAGAAAGTCACATACACCTATAGGATGGCTTGAGGGTGAGTAAATAATGGGGTAATTTTCATTTTTGGGTGAACTATCCCTTTAAGAGTAAAATAAAGTCTTTTTAGACTTTCAAACAGACCTCTGTCCAATAAGTACAGTTGTAAAATTGTATTCATACTAATGAACGGACGACGAACAGACCGAAGTCTTTAAATAGCATTCTAAGCCGTTCGTTATAGACAAATACTGATTTTTTGATTACGTTATCAACTCAGTCATATAAATTTTCTAGTTTAGAGTTGTTTAGTGTATATTTATTAGCTGACGTTTGATGTTATCACCATTGAGAACCTTTATTGTTTTAATGCTTGAAAACTCCAGCACTGATTCAGTTACATCATTGGATAACTTTATATTACTTTATCTGCATGGCTATTCGATTTTATGAGTAGCTTGGCAAACTACAGTAGCTTCTGGAACACTAGAGACAGATTTTGTTTTGAAATGCAAAAGTGGTACAACTGCTAGCTAGAACGACTTCATTCTGGGTTGCATGCTGAGAGATTTCTTGCTCACTACTAAATGCAGTGCTATAGACTCATACCTAACTCAGAACACATAAATATGGGACATTAAATCAAAATGAAAGCTAAAGCCCATCTGTTCACAGGCTCTTAAAGCTAGTCAAAACCCGTAATGCTCAGCATTACAGCCAAACGGTGGAGAGATTCGACAGCCTCGGTGTAAGTAATCATCTTCTGCGCCGGCGAAATTAAAGTTAGATCAGGTAGAGCCTGTTTTTGATCCGGCTTTAAATGGCTTCACCCACCTGTGGAGCAACACTCATCTGATTATTCTTCTTTTCCTTTATGTAAACTCTCCCTTTCTTCTGGCTCCCTCTTCATCATCCCTCAGGTGCTTGACTGAGCCTGTGACAAAGAGTGAAATAGGCACAAGTGTGTGTGTGTGTGTGTGTGTTCATGTTTGAATTCTTGTATTTCTGGTCCAGTTCCCTTGATTTGAAGTCTCATCCTTTTCACTTCAAATACAATCCTTGGCTCTATTGGGCCAAAACTAATTTCATATTGATTCATGTTGTGCACGTAAATCTAAATATACACACCATGTTTATGTTTCCTTTCTTGAGCTTGATGCAAGGTCTGACCCCAGTAATTTTCAGAGAAAAAAAGACTCTCTTTTCGAGACTGTTGCCCTCACCACCTCCTCTCCCCCTCTCTTTCTCTCTTTCTTCTGCCAGGAAAAGATTCAATGAAATTGTACACTTTTGAAAAGCTTAATTTGATTGCCTCCTACAAAGTGAATGCTGCAGTCAACAGTAATTTCTAGATTTTCAAAAGACGGTTAATTGATATAGAGCAAGCTGTGTGTTTTCTCTCCAGCACTTTTATGTACAGCCTCCTTTTTATGTTCCAGTCTCATTCCCAGACTAATACATTTTTGTTCTACTGTCTAAAACTATGATTCCCTTCGATATAAATGTAGGCAGTATGCCTATATCTACTTTATCTATAGGTTGTTGGTTAAATGTTAGAATGAAAAAAAAGAATCACAGAAGATTTATTATGGCTGTGAAGTCAGTTGTAACACTTGTTATGAAATAAAAAATACATTTAAAATGCATAAACATTAGGGCTGCCCTCGACCAAAGATTTTTCTGGTCGTGCATTTTAAGGATTAGTCGACTATTAGTCACACGTTTAATAAACCATCATAATAATGAGCCTTTAACTGCCTACATAGCCTAATAAGCGCTCAAGTGCACACAAAAATGCTTGCCATAGCGCACCAGCAGATATAATAATTATGAATGAGGGAAAAACAGCAAGGAGACTGCATTAACGTTTTTTTATAATTTATTGATAAACTAACACTTTCTTTGTTTCCGACTAAAGAGATGAAGTCAGTGACACTGACTCGTCATCTCCGCAGTAGCAGATATGCCTACAAGTTTCATATGGATTATATAATCTGAGAATATTTGTTTTCTATTTAAATTAGACATTTCACTCTCTATAGATAGCCTATATTTTTCAGTATAGTATACACAAAGTTTCAAAGCTTCATGCTCAAATTCACAGAGACGGCCGAAAGTGCATCCTCTTTGCTTGAATTATTTTACAAAAGCGCAATGTTTCATTGTTACTGTAAGTGCACACAAATGTAGAGTATTTACAGATTTGACAGATGCATTACTCTTATCTGTATGACCAAAAATGATGGAGTATTTTAAGAGCAAGTGAGCGCACCAGCACCTCCATCTGTCATACAGTAAACAAGCTACAAGACACTTGAATAGCGCACAGTTTTCTAGGCTAACATGTTTTCTAGGCTAACAAGTTCCTACTACTTACATATTTCAGATGAAAAGCCATATTTGAGGTTGATGAATGATAAGCATTTGGATGTCCTGCCCGATGTAATATATTACCACATAGACTAGCTGTTAATAATCTGTCCATTACGGACTGCTTGACTTTGCCACTTCCTGTGGAATTATTTTACCGTTAGCCTCTAACGGTAAAATTTAGCATACATGTGTAATAACGCAAATAATTCAGCAGAACGCTGCCTTTTTAGTTGCACTAGAGTTGCATGTGTTGATTATGCATTTTTATACACTATCTTTTTATGTTCCACTCTCATTTCAAACCCTCATTCCAGAAAGAGCCAAAAAGAGAGAATGCCAAAACTCATTTTAATAAAATAACCAGATTAGTATTCCTGAGGGTTAGTGTAAGCTTTGCCCTGAAGCGATCATAACTCATAAAGCCATTTTCAGGAGGCCACTTAGTCCGCAGCTCCTCCTGTGTTTGTGAAAGAGACCCTCTGCTGTGCTCTATATATCATTAAAGCCGTAAAGGTCTGTGAAATCAAGTCTAAATGCTTTGAAAACATGCTTGCACTGAAACGAAATGATAGAGCAAAGCAAACTAATTAACATAACTCTATAATGATGCAACTCTACAAGGCATGCAACAAAAATAATTGAAGTAAATCACACAGTGTGGTTTAAAGTGTAATTTACATTCTTTTGTATATTTGTAATGTTTGATTTGTAAATCAAAAACGTGATAATGTGATAAATTGCCTAAAAATGAAAATTTTGTCATGTACTCATACTTACATTGCTTCAAGTGCCTGTCTTTCTTCTCTGGAAAGTAAATACACTACCAGTCAAAAGATTTTGAGTAAGATTTTTAATTTATTTTTTTTTTTTTCTCTTCTACTCACCAAGTCTTCATTTATTTGATCCAAAGTACAGCAAAAACAGTAAAACTTTAAAATATATTTACTATTTAAAATAACTTTTCTTTTTTTTTTTACTGTTTTCTATTTGAATATATTTTCAAATGTAATTTATTCCTGTGATTTCAAAGCTGAATTTTTAGCACCATTAATCCAATGATTCTTCAGGAATCATTCTAATATTCTGATTTATTGCTCAAAAAACATTTATTGTTATTATTATTTTAAAAACAGCTGAATTTTTTTTACAAAAGCTTTTTATCGTACATAAATGCTGATATTTAGATTTTTCTATTAATCAAAGTACTGTATTCAATATTGATACTGATAATAATGATAATAATAAATCTTTCTTGAACAGCAAATCAGCATTCTGAAGGATCATTTGACACTGAAGACTGGCGCAATGATGCTGAAAATTTTGCTTTAATCACAGGAATAAATTACATTTTAAAATATATTCAATTAGAAAACAGTAAAAAAAAAATTAAATGTAGCTGTTTTTGCTGTACTTTGAATCAAATAAATGCAGGCTTGGTGAGCAGAAGAGACTTATTTAAAAAAAAAAAAAAAAATCTTACTGTTCAAAAACAGTAAGTTAGTGTGTTGTTTTTGACCCCATTGATTTTATAGACTGGACAAAAACAGTTCTTCAGAACATCTTATTTTGTATTAAACAGAAGGAAGTCAACACTTTAGTTGCACATGTAGATATAAACAATGTAACAGAGATACATTTACAGGTTAGACCTATGGTCTACACCTACAATTGTTCCAATTTAGTACAAAGCAGAAAATATTTAAAGTTCCTACATCAGCTTTAGCTTTGTTACAACACAAGTTATTCATCTCTAGGCCATGTTTCCCCTCTCCTTTCTCTGACAGAGAGAGAGAGATTTTGGGGAAACTCAAGCAGTAAGAACCTTATCTCAAGGCGCCATGCATAAAAACGAACCATCTCTCACCACGCAAGAGCACTACATCATGAAAAAAGCTGCTCGGTAGTTCACACACGACCACAGCCTGGGGTTCGAGCCAGCTGGCTACAACAGGCAGCATTAGCAATGTTCGGTTTAGTTATTCAGTGCCTAGCGCTGATGATTAAAGAGACCCGGGCAATGGGCAAGACCTACTCTGTGTGCGAGCCTTAAAGAAAGCGAGCAAGAAAGGAGTCTGAGGGAAATAAGAGAAAAAGCAAGTAAGAATATAAGAGAAAATAAAGCGCTCACTAGAAACTTCCTCCTTAGGATTGTCTGGTACAAGCTGTATCGCTGTAGATATGCTTTAGAAGTTTCTTCTTTTCTATGCTCCGAGATCTCAGAGCCAGAGCTGTGCTAGTGCCGCTGCGAGCTAGGCTTTCTTAGGCCAACTAAAAGCGTCTGCACGTCTGCCGTCTCACTGATACATATTCATACCTGTGAGCTCCCCTCATGAGAGAACGGGCTTTTGAACCCGCGTCTCACTGATCTGCTCTCAAGTCGCAGACAACCTGAAACTATGACACGCTACCAAACTTCCAGGGAAAAAGAGAAAGTCTAGAAATATGGCTGACTATCTTAATATCTCAACCAAAATGAAGACGCTTGCGTGTGAGGAAGAAAAAGAATCAGTAATCCCGCTGGCAGATGATCATAGTGGGTCGAAAGGTGTGGGGAGATGTTCTCACTAATCAAATTGAATGAGCGCTTCTGACGGTGAAGCTCTGACAGCCTCTTACTCAAAAATACCACTCGTTTCTTTCTGCGATGGAAAGACTGAGGGATGAGATTGAGGGCCGTCTGTAATGAGAAAGGAAATAAGGAACATTGAAAATTAATTACTGAAAGTTTGAACATTTCCCATTGGTTAATTGGGTGTAAGTCTTCCCCATACCTTACTTTATTATTAGTAACATATCAAGGTAATGTTAAATTTTGAATGTTAATATAGGGATTATGTATTTTTATTGCTCAAAACACAGAAACAATTACTGCATGTCCGTTTCCATCGCCCTGATGTCAGTGGGTTTTTGGTAAAACGTCTGAAATAAGATATATTTGCATTTTATTCTATGATATAAAATGCATCAGAAATATTTTTAACCAAATAATATATATTTTTTTTTTCTTTTTAAGATTTTACTTGATAACGTGAAAAGGGCAGTGGCTAACAAATTGTTAAATCCCAGATCGCACACGTACGTCTGCAAGATGTCTGTTAAAGATCACTTGGTCTGGAAAGCATCTGCCATGTACAAACATCTGACAGACATCTTTAAGATGTCAGTTTTACATACATTCTAAATCATAAACATCTTAAAGACATATAATAGACGTCTATTTGACATCTGAAAGGAAACATCCTATAGACGTATTGCAGATGAGCAAACACTCTAAACAATACGTCTTGCAGATGTAAATGCAGACATCGAATAGACATCTCCGAGATGTACGTGTGCTATCAGGGATGGGCCTACAGAGATTGCTGGGGACATTAATCATCATCACACAGAGCAGGTAAACACATTTCTTTCTCTTTCACAGCCTTCTTGTTTTTAGAATCACGCTCCTGCAAACTGTTCTAAATCAAACTTTTAGGTAAAAATTTATTTTAAATAAAGACAGAACGAGTTGTCAGAAGCTTAGTCGTGACATTAAAGAAACAAACCCATAGTGTAGTTTGTTTCCATTCTACATTTGGCTTTGTACTCCTGCTGATTGTAATTAGTCTTTAAAAGTCATAAAAGCTTTGTTCATTTGTGATGACTATCAGGATGAGCAAAATGTGTACAAAATACAAACTTTTGTTGATCATAGAGCTTATTTTCTGCAGTAATTAAAAAAACAGTTGAAAAATCTCAGATATAATTTTGATACCCGAGTTTCAGAGTTGGTTAATAAATGATGTCTGATAACAAAGTTTGGGAGGAGCATGATCAGATAATCAACTAATTTGGCACAGGTGCAACTCGTCTAGCTAATCATCCAAACTAGCACAAGTCATATATAAGCACACAGCCGACTTACCTCCGTCATTCGACTGTTTTTCGGCATCCCCCCTCCACCCCAACTCCTCACTTTTAATCTATCCTCATCCTATACTTGGGATGGGGGGAGTTCTCTGGGTTCGGGCCATATTCCGGGCTCGGAGCCCTCCCCCAGGACAGCACGCCAAAATATGCTTACTGTTTACTCAACCAGATTAGATGTAAGGGTGAACTCGTGAAACATTTAACATGGTGGAAAGAAACAGAGAACTGTAGGAAAGGTTTTATTTGTTTTCCCAACAATATCTACACTGCTTTTTCCTGCAGTCATGTATATATATTTACGTATATACAGTTGAGGTCAAAAGTTTACATACACCTCGCAGAATCGGCAAAATGTTAATTATTTATTAATTATAAGAGTGATCATACTGAGTCCCATGTTAGTTCTAAACAGTTAAACTACCCACTGTTCTTCAGAAAAATCCTTCAAATGCTTTGGTTTTTCAGCATTTTTGTGTATTTGAACCCTTTCCAACATTGACTGTATGATACATTAAAGTCAACATTGATTTTGAGATCTACCTTTTCACACTGAGGACAACTGAGAGACTCATATGCAACTATTACAGAGGTTCAAACACTCACTGATGCTCCAGAAGTAAAAACAAGGCATATAGAGCTGGGGGTGTAAACTTTTTAACAAAATGAAGATGTGTACATTTTATTTATTTTGCCTAAATATCTTCTCTTTTGTTTCCATTTAGCACTGCCCTTCAGAAGCTACAGAAGATACTTACATGTTACATGTACAGAGGACAAAATAAGTTAATTTTACAAATTCAAAAGTTTTCACCCCTGGCTCTTAATGCATTGTCTTTCCTTTCTGGAGCATCAGTGAGTGTTTTAACCTTCTGTAATAGTTGCATATGAGTCCATCAGTTGTCCTCAATGTGAAAAGATGGATCTTAAAATACAGTCATTGTTGGAAAGGGTTCAAGTACACAAAAATGCTGAAAAACCAAAGAATTTGTGGGAGCAGAAGGATTTTTATGAAGAACAGCGGGCAGTTTAAATGGTTTGAAAAAAACATTTTGATTTTAAGTTCAGAGGCATTAAAACTTACCACACATTTCATGGTCATCCAACATTGTTACCTAACACACGCTTTCTTTCCAACAGCATTTCATCACATCATCATCTTAACTGACCTCTGACTGCTGCTGTCAGGTGGTACTGGCATTCTAAAGAAGATTGGTGAATTGGCTTGAACCACCAATCAAAGGTATTCACTGACTTATGTATGAGAAAAGGGCTGTAAGCGAGTGTTGGTGTGTGTGTGTGTATGTGTGTGTGTGTGAGTGTGCATCCACCACTGATTAGAGTCTGATGGAGACCCCGGGGAGCTAATCAAAATGAAAGAGAAACTGAATGAGGGAGAGTGCGAGAGAGAGAGAATGCTGTAATCAGAGTTTTTATTTAGGTTGATGGTGTGTGTAAATCATGCCCTGGCCTGGCTCTCAGAGCATCAGTGAAAGTCCTGGTGATCAGAGCTGTGAACGAATGCCTTAAGTGGGTGTTTTTGCCGAGGGGGGGTCCTGCGTCGTGCCGGTTATGGAACATTAGGCACAGCGCCTGAACAAACAACGCCCGCGGTCTGCTGAGGTTTGCGCTCTCCTGCTTTCATGGGCACCTGCTTCAGAACAAACACAGCCCAAAGTCCTGGCTCTTAAAGATTCTCACACAACAAAACAAAAAGTTTGCTTTCTACTTTTCCAGGAATAGAAAAGTTGGTATTTTTAGCTTTATTATTATAGTTTTGAGGGCCTGTCATCAGAAAAGAATATGCTGTAGTAGCATATTGAACTTGACCTACATTTCATCGGTGAGTAGTGTTTTTAAAACTGTATTGTGAACAATATTTTTTGAAAAGCTTATTGTGGGAAAAATAGGTGTAGACTGGAGGACGTAGCGTAACCCTTTTATGCTACGTCCTCCAATATACACATATTTTTCCCACAATAAGCTGATATTCTTCTCAATAAGAGCCTGCAGGCAGATCTCTGGGTAAAAGCTCTGTAAAGCTTTGCAAATCTACATTTGTACTGACGAACGAAACAGGGAATCAATTCTGAGAATAACATGTTTGACAGCACTTAATTAAAAGCGAAAGAAAAGTGATCAAAGTTTTCCACCTCAAGCGTTTTTGAGAAATGAAAGTCTAATCAATATCCATACCACTCTGCTGTGTGTCAGGGGCTAACGCTTGCTTTGTACCTCTGAGAGCTGCAGGACTGCATTTGTGAGGTCCTTTGTGTGCTGCTGTTGTAGAGGTAATGGTTGAGCTTTACGTTATTGCTTGACAGAAATGTGCTGCTGTATCCACAGAATTCAATTAGGAAGCCAAAGCAATTCCACAATCACTATAGTGGCCTTTTCACCCTCTCTCTCCCTCTGTCATTAGATCCCATGTTTCTTGTTGTCGCTCTCATTCACTTCTTAACACATTAATGTTACGATGCACACTTTGCACCCATCCCTCCTGCTGATATCCATCCCTTTGTCAAATTAGATCCTTTTGTTTTGTGTGTCATTTCCGCTGTCAAGTCATCGGGTTCAGATCCATTTGTGGCATCGCAAATTGTTTTCTTAATGCAATTCAGATCTGACAAACAAAATCATGCAAATTCAACCATTTTTCAGTGCGAGTGATAAGAAGTAGAGGGGGAAAAGAGAGAAATGGCATCAGTCTAAACCTTGCTCTCCGTTTTCAGCTCTTTCTGACAAAGTGCCACGTACCCAACTTTCAGTTCTGCATCATTAAACCTCAGAACCAATTTACTGCTGAAAGTGCCTAATCACAAGGATAGGCCTTTCACTGCTACATAAATCACATGTCAGGAGGTGCTTTTCCTTTTTTATCAGTGCTACTTTCTTTTTCTCCTTCTCCTGCTCATTCGCTCAAACCCTCCCTCCCAACATCCCTGCCCTTGTGTTTTCACTCATCACACTGAATACATAGCTTGTTATTTGTTATTTTTAGTCCTATAAGTTCAATTATACAGAGAAGAACCCAATCACATCTAATCATATTTTTCACATTTACCTCAACAAAACGTGTCAATTCTGGTAATTAAAAACCTGCTGTAACTCTTTCAGGTTGTTTGTGTGAACAAGGTTTGAAGGTTAGAGGGACTGCTACTAGTGTGATGATGATTCTTTACAAAAAAAAACACAGTTTAACACTTAACAACATAGGTAACGCTAACTAGACTGGTTAACACAACTATGAACCTTATTATAGTCAATATCACCATCGAGTGCCTTTCAACCCTCACAATAATCACAAATTTTGGTCTTAATTTCCCATTCGCTTTATGTCATGTCATAAAGTGTAGTCACTCAAGTACTATAGAAACACATTAGCTGAGCTCCCACACATATTTTTAGATAATTACGGGCCATTATTCAAAGCATAAACCATAAGATGTGTCCACCCTGTCATGGACATATATATTACTGTTAAATTTTCATTGCAATATTAGGATGCAAATGATATTTTCTGAAAGGTATAATGTCCCTTTCCTAAACAGGGTTATTTGTTTGCTTTCAAATTATAAATACATAAAAGATTTGATGTAAACCATGTGTTTTTTAAAAAAACTCATATCATTTGCACATGTATTTTTTTCTTATTTGGAGAAAACTGATATTTCGATGCAGTTTTTTGTTTGCATGTTATTGACCCCACACCTAGTTATTAAACACACTATATAGATATGACTGAATTATTATTTAAAATATTATTTTAAAATATCAAGATAACAGCGTGGACCAGCACATGACGGGGTGGACACATAAAGCAGAACACACAAAGCATGACAAAATATGACAATGAAACATTTATTCAACTTTGAAAAAAATAATATTCATTTTAGTTTTAAGCAATATTAACTACAAATACCCTAAACAGATAAACATGAATCATTACCTGGGTTCTACAATTCATTTCTGTATTTCCTTTCTCCATTTCTAATTATTGTCTCTTTCTGTAGTATTATTATGTAAACTTCTGTAGTATTATTATGTAAATACTCATGCACATCTCTTATTTATATAGCTGTATATAGAGAAAGTAATGCACAAATCTGTACATAAATCATCTGTTCCAGATTCATACATTATTATTTATTTTTAAGTTTTTATTTTATTTAAATGTTGTATGTATGTATGTATGTATGTATGTATGTACCAGGAGCACCTTAAAAAACCACAACAAATTCCGCGTGTGTTTGCGCACACTTGGTGAATAAAGCTAATTCTGATTCTGATTCTGATTCTGAATAAATGTCAACCCTGTGATGTGTATGTCCACCCTATCAAGTTTTATTGGCCGACAGGGTGGACATTTTGCGCTTCAATTAGCATATTAGCTTACACCAAACTATGACTAGCTTAATAGTTAGTCTGGTTGTTGAAGAGAATTTGATGTATTTAAACTTACATATTTTGAAAATGCTTTATTCTAATTACTTTCGGCATATTTTATGCTGACAGGGTTGACGTGTTTAGCTTAGGAAAAGCAAGTAAGCAAACTCAAACAAAGAAAATGTTGTAAATTAAAAAGTCACCAACTTACTTCAGCTGCTGAAAATTCCTGAAAGAAATCTGTTGTCCAGATGTCACTAAAGGGGCGGATTCCCCTATACAACAGGGTGGACAACTATTCAAGGGACATGGACAAACTCTTCTTTTTTATTAAATAAAAATATTGTTTTTATTACCAAATGGTCAATACACTCAAGTTGAGTAATGTCTTATTTAACAAAATATTAATAGAAGAACAAATTTTTAAAATGTTATGATTTGACTATATTCTACTCTCATTCAAATTTAATGAGCAGTGCATTGGACATAGCAAAATAACATGCATCCTCCCACAAAAAACTTTAACAAATCTAGAAAATGTATCTAACGAGCCAAGTAATGCTTTTGTTATTAATATACAAACTTATCATAATATAACACACCCTTTCATAGTCATTTTTATGTTAAGTTATCATAGCAAATGAGTTATTTATGTACAGGACACCAAAGGCACCCTACAGTGATACTGACCCATTAACTACCACTAACAGCTATGTATATTCTCCATAAAGGCCAAAGTATAAAGTACAATATTTAATAGAAATGTGTATAAAAATGAATTTTAAAAACCTAACATTAAATTTACTTTACTTTTCATTGTCTCTCCCACCTGTCTCCCACTTGTCTCTTTCACCCACGTGTTGTCTGTCTAATCTTCTTCATTCTCTCCCCTCTCTTCTCCTACCTTCTTTCATCTTTTTTTTAAAGTCTTGCTTCCTGCTCTACTCTCACATCCGTCTGTATTCTCTCATTACAAGGATTTTTTTCTAAACACTCAGACGGCAGAGTTTTTGTTTGTCTCCTGTTTGTGGCAAATGTACGTATTAAGTTTTATCTTCTGCAACTCTCAAACAGTTTATGCTTTTTAAACACAATGGAAGCAAGTTTGTCACACAACAATGATCTACCTGTGACTGTGGCTAAACGAAACGTGGATGAAACGCTATAAACCAGATTTTATCTTGAAAAACATCTCAACATAATTTTTCTTCCTGTTTGAGAGTAAACAAAAAGAGATGTCTCTCCATTGTAAACATGTCTTCTTTTACTCCTGTCCACAAGCTATATTACTATTATTATTATTTTACCTTTATTTCACCACGTTAATTAAAGTTGAGGTCAAAAATTTACATACACCTTACAGAATCTGCAAAATGTTAATTATCAAAATAAGAGGGATTATACAAAATGCATGTTTTTTTTTATTATTTAGTACTGACCTGAATAAAATATATCACATAAAAAAAAAACATGTACATATAGTCCACAAGAGAAAATAATAGTTAAATTTATAAAAAATTACTCCGTTCAAAAGTTTAAATACACTTGATTTTTAATACAGTGTTGTTACTTGAATGATCCACAGCTGTTTTTTTTAGTGATAGAATCCCTTGTTTGTCTTGAACAGTTAAACTGCCCACTGTTCTTTAGAAAAATCCTTCAGGCCACACAAATTCTTTGTTTTTTCAGCATTTTTGTGTATTTATACCCTTTCCAACAACGACTGTATGATTTTGAGATCTAGCTTTTCACACTGAGGACAACTGAGGCACTCATATGCAACTATTACAAAAGATTAAAACACTCACTGATGCCTAAGAAGGAAACACAATGCATTAAGAGCCAGGGGGTAAAACTTTTTGAATTTGAAGATCAGGGTAAATTTAACTTATTTTGTTATCTGGGAAACATGTAAATATCTTCTGTAGCTTCAGAAGAGCAGTACTAAATTAAAAAAATATATGATATCTAGGCAAAATAAGAAAAATGTACACATCTTCATTCTGTTCAAAAGTTTTCACCCCCCGCTCTTAATGCATCATTTTTCCATTTGGAGAAGCAGTGAGTGTTTGAACCTTGTGTTATAGTTGCATATGATTCTCTCAGTTGTCCTCAGTGTGAAAAGATGAATCTCAAAATCACACAGTCATTGTTGGAAAGGGTTCAAATACACAAAAATGCTAAAAAACCAAAGAATTTAAAGGATTTTTCTGAAGAACAGTGGGCAGTTTAATTGTTTAGAACTAACATGGGACTCATGAACAAAAATGCTGAAAAATCAAAGAATTTGTGGAACCTGAAGGATTTTCTAAAAAAACAGCGGGCAGTTTAACTGTTCAGGTCAAACAAAGGACCCATAAACAACTATCACTAAACAAAATACAAGGTCACTTTTATAGATTCAACAATTATTTTCTCTTGTGAACTACATGTAAACACACTTTTGTGTGAAATATCTTATTCAGGTCGGTTCTAAATAATAAAACAACATGCATTTTGTATGGTCCCTGTTATTTTGGTAAAATTAACATTTTGCAGGTTCAGCAAGGTGTATGTAAACTTTTCTAACTGTAAAATGTCTATTTTAATGAATCTCGTTCATGACATCAAAGGTTTTACATCCAATCAAATCGATCAATAATATTTTAGTATTTCAAATTCATCTATAACTTGGTGAAAAGCAACCAAATTAGGGAGATATGGACAGGTTGCATGACATGCCCTCATACCAACCAAACTGTAAAAAAAAAAGAAAAGAAAATACTGTCATCTGGAATAACGCTTAGACACCTAAAAGTGGGCTCAATCAGTTTCAGTTGTAATACTTTGAACTTTTTTAATAGGTAAAAACCAATTCTGACACAGTTTTTATTTTAGCTTCCTCTAGATAAAACGCATTTTAAATGAGTTAGGTTTGTAATATTTAAAAAGCTATTAGTACTTCTCCAAGGCAATTTTCAGCTTTCCTTTTACTCACAGTCATCTTCTCACATCTCCTTCACTTCATTCTCTCTTGTGTTTCTATTTCCACTAAAGAAACGAGCTGATAGGTAGAGGTGAGGAGAGGAGACGCAGAACAAGGGGTGTGCAAACGAGGGAGAGAAGGGGCAAAGTGATGGAGGAGAAAGGGGGACAGGCGAAGGAGTGAAGAAAGAAAGGAAGGAGAGATAAATCACATTGTCACAGAGTTTCCTGCTGTCTGCAGATGACTGATTAAGTCATTCTCAGAACCACAGCATTGGGGCCCTCAGCGTGAGCACCATCTTTCCCCTGCATTCTTATTATCCTCTCCATAATTTACTGCTTATGCGTGTGTGTGTGTGTGTGTGTGTGTGTGTGTTTTCCGCGCCACACGAATTGATTGCTTCGCCCCTTGCCAAGCAGAGGGAAATAAAAGATTATTCCTGAAATCATATTTGCACAGTTTACCTGGTCGCTGATCAGCTTCCATGCTGGAGAAGACTTTTGACGGCTGTAGTCCTGGGAGAACACCTAAAAAAAATCATTTCCACATGTAAAGGTGAAGCTTTGAGGTTGAGTCTTGGCATACTGCCCTTTCTGCACTGGCCTGGTTTTAAACTGAATTGGCAATATAATTCAGACAGCACTAAAAGCCCCACTCTCCTTAACACCTTTCAGTGGAGTCATTGGTCAGTGCAGACAGCACCGGCCCTGTGGCCAGCAAAGACATGTTTATAACAGCCCGACTAAATGCATCGTCACAAAGAAACAAAGTCTGTCCTGGTGAGAGATGATGATGCTTCAAATACAGCACTGAAGAATTTGATTACTGTAGTGTCAAGATGAATAAAAACAGCGCTACTAAAAAAAGTAATATTATTTTCACTTTAATACATTTATTCATGAGCTTTGAGTCAGTTCTGTGAGTTAGACATTAGTAACAAAAAAGAAAAACAAGTTAAAAAAGTCACTAGGGCTCATATGATAAATGTGTCAGGATGCACAAATAGTAAAAGTTAAATTAAGTGTAGCATAAAAGCAATTAACCAAACCACGACAAATTAAAAAGGGATAGTTCACCCAAAAATAAAAAATCTGTCATTAATTACTCACACTCATGTCGTTCCAAACCTGTAAGACCTTCGTTCATCTTCAGAACACAAATTAAGATATTTTTGATGAAATCTGAGTGCTTTATGACCTGCGTAGACCATAATGCAACTACCACATTCAAGGCTTTGAAAGGTAGTAAGGAAATTATTAAAATAGTCCATCAGTGGTTTAATCATAATTTGAATCACGCAGTTGCATTGCTGTCTATGCAGGTCATAAAGCGCTCAGATTTCATCAAACAAATCTTGATTTTTGTTTAGAAGATGAATGAAGAATTTTCATTTTTGGGTGAACTATCTCTTGAAAATTTTATCAAATACATTTTTGAATAGCTCTTTTCACACTGCAAATTATTCCAAAGCAACTTTATAAACAATAGTGTATTGCAATCCCCAGTAGCAAGCCAAAGGCAACAATGGGGGGAAAATTCTCCTTAAGATGTTTAGGTAGGAAAAGGTCTCAGCTGGGACTCATTCTGACACTTTTAAACACATTTAGACAAAAATACAGTCATTTATAGCAAACAGATACAGGGGAGGCTAGATGTCATACCTTTTTATTCAAGGCAATGTTTCTCAGAGTAAAAAAAAAGAAAATATCTGCTGTTGCCAAGAATGTGTTTGTTGTCACAGTGGGAGCCTGCCTTTAAATTGCATATCGTAGGCTTTTAAACAGCATGTATGTAACATATGATGATATTGTCATTTTAATTTGGATAGTATTTATAAACAGAATTTAGAAGTAGATGTTTGAAAACAATATCAAAACCGCTGGCATAAAGCAAATAAAAGCCAAATGTTGTTTCAAATGAACCATAAATTTGGTGATGTATGTGTCTGTCATCTGGGAAAATGAACACTGACACACAGAGAGAGACACACAATGCGTTTGAAACTTCAGCTGCTGTGTGTGGTCTGATTGTCTGCCATTCGACACACTATATGCTGCTTTTCAATGGCAAAAGCTTTTCATCTCTTCCATTCAGTCATTCTCAATCTCTCTCTTTCATTCTCATCCATTTCTTTTTTCCGCTATTCAAAAGACTCAAAGATATTGTAATTTCACAGAGATTTGGCTGACCCTGGCAGCCTTTAGGGAGGCGAGAGCCAATGTTCTATGGCGGATATTGAATTTAGACGTGTGGAGCTCCACAGACTGTGAGGGGGAAAATAGCTCCCCACATCTCATTAGGCACCGCGATCCGGATCCAAACACTGAGCTGATAGAGCCAGTGAACGCATCAGCACCCTATCACCATGCAACGAAATCTTGCCTTGATACCCATACGCTTTTTACATTTAGGTATCTGGATCATCTCACGGGCAAAATGTGAGAACAGAAAAACAGTTCCATTTTTTTTTAAAAATACCAGAACTGAATATTCAGACAGAATATACACAATAAACAGATACTTCTGAATCTATTATCAGTGGACATCAAAACGTCTGATGCAGCGCAGAAAATTAAGCACAGAATTAAAACTTGATTAAGTGTCACACAACAGAACACAGCAATACTGATAAAATCCACCTTCACGTAAAAGGTAATTAAAGCTTCTGGAACTCATTACTAGGTTTAATATGCTGTACTAAAATGGAATGTTTAGTATAATTAATAATTTACTACATTATAAAGTTATATAATTAGTTGTGATCAATATTGAAGCATGACAGAAAGAGTTTGCTACTACCAACATTTCCTGTGGGTAAATATTATAGCGGAACTGTCATTTCCTGAAATACTTATTAAACAGTGTCGCAAACCCACTATTAAATCTGTGAAACAGAAAGAATAATAAGTGAAGTCTGGTTACAGAGCAAATGATTCTTATGAGCTATTTATTTTACTTGATTAATGTTGGTTAAAATATATTGTGGATCGCATTCAAAACAATGTCTATACAGACAACCAATGTGTTATTTCTACTAACACAGAAAGTGTGTTGAAATTTTCTACACACTAATGTGTTACAGTTACACAAATTGTGCTAAGTATGTGTTATTTTTGAATAAACCCTGTATGCAATAAAAACATAAACTCACACAGTTTATACAGAATTTATTAAACCTGCTACATTTACATAAAAAGTCCAAATCCAAAAAAGTTAACAGTCAAAATAGATGACCTGTGCTGGCAAAATGAGTCACAATGAGCACATTTTCAAAAATTAGATATTTTTATTTTTACATTCTTCATTAAAAGTTCTTCAAAATGATGTATTATTTGTTGGAATTGGACAATGACAAAAATGACTGAGCTACACCTGTTTAAAGTTGACAAAGTCAACAAAGTCAAAATCATAGCTATTTTTTATTTCATCTTTGTTGTTATAAATAAGAACAAATGCAAAAAAAAATACAAAAAAAAAAAGAAAAGAAACAAGAGTATATTACTTATCATTTTACATCTAAACAAAAGTATTAATATAAGAAAAACAAATAATCAAATGTAAAAATCATTTATTACAAATAAATTGATTGTTAAAACTACAAAAGCAGTTCAGTCGAGTGCAGCCAGTAATTCCTTCTTTTCTTTTATCGTTTTATCGGATGTCATTGATGCAAGATGCGAAATGGCCTACATTAAGACTTTAATGCACGGATCTGATATAATGTTACACGTTTTTTTTTCTCAAACAGTTCCCCTAATCTTCACTTAAGACATAACAGATTATGTTTGTGTAAATACTTAAATACTGTAATTCTGTGTATATGTGTATATATCGGGATTGCGTGCTGTCAGTGTCGTCTTTATTTGCGCACCTCGGATGTTAAGGAGAGAGAAAAAGCAGAGAAAAAGGTGCTCCTCTCACAAACCGTGTTAATAAAGATCATTTTAAATGTTTAATTACTATTCGGAGCATTGGGGTCACTAGACAAGGGCTTAATGAACTCTTTTTTTTTGTGAAAATCTCAAATTGAACCAAAATTGAACAATTTTTCACTTTTTTTTGCCTGTAGCTCAAAATTAGCCAGTGCGCATTCCAACTCATTTTGCTAGCACGGGTCACATATTGTAAGTTAAACATTACAAGTGTTGCTTGAATAAAAACTCCTTAAGAGTTAATGGTTAATCAAGTTTGTATTTTAAATGAAAAATAAGGCATCTGACAGCATCCTAAACATTGATTGTTTTTTATTTACTTTTTTTATCAGCATACTTAAGTGATAGAGAAAATGTTAACATCTTACGGTGCGTTTCCACTGGCATGTAGCAAGCGCAGCGGAATGAGCGCTTTCAATTCAATCCTATGGAAGTTGAGTTTAAACACTCTCGTGGTGCATCATGGGATTGAAAGGGGCACGGAGAAAGCATTGAGAGCGGCTCAGATCGTCAAAAATGCTGGGCATTTCTCAACTTTATGCAAATCTTTAGCGAAAAATGCCGGGCGACAAACAATCGCTGTAAAAAGTAGGCAAGGCAATTTTTTTGACGTATGTTTCAGAGTGTTTGTGGAACTGGTGGATTACTGAGCTGAAATCACATCTCACTGAACAAGTCATGCGTTTCCACTACAGCGTCAAATCTGTGCTGCTTAGGGGAGTGTGAAATTTAAGGGCAGAGAATGCCTCTGAAAACAATGTTTACACCTTTTTGCGTTTCATCTCATTCTTTTAACGACGGTTCGTAAAAAACAAACACTGTATTGTGTCATCTAGGGCGCCACAGCATATAATAAAAGCATGCAAAGTGCATTTACTTTTGCATGACATGTTTAATGATATGTGATTTCAGCTCAGTAATCCACCAGTTCACACTCTGAACAATGCGTCAAAACCTTGCCTTGCCTAATTTTCACAGCGAATGGTTGTCGCCCGGCGTTTTTCGCTCGTGATTTGCATAGAGTTGAGGAATGCCCACCTTTTTGACATTCCCTGCCACTTTCTCCAAGCCATTTTCAATCCCATAATGCACCGTGCGAACGTTTAAGCTCAACTTCCATAGGAATGAATTAAAAATGCTCACTATGTGCCAGTGGAAACATACCGTTACACACCAGATGCAACAGTTGTCGCACTGAGCTGCACTACGCTGCACTACGCTGCACTCAGGCTGTCTTGGCTGGATGCGACAAGTGACCAAAATCATTTGAAATTTGTGTCAGTACGTCATAAATAGTGGCATCCGTGAACTGTCAGGGATCGCGCCATATCCAGTGTAGACAGCATCACTGATTATAATGGGGTCTACAGTATTTTGTCGTGCGGTGTTGACATAGGATTACGGTGCATTTCCACTGGCACTTCGCAAGCACAGTGGTGCAAACGTTTTCATTTCATTCCTATGGGAATGCATTGACGCAGCGCATTATGGGATTGAAAGCGGCACAGAGAAAGCATCGAGAGCGGCCGAGAGCATTAAAAATGTTGGGTATTCCTCGACTTTAAATACAGACACAGAGCGAAAAACACCCGGCGACAGCCAACCGCTGTTAAAAGTAGGCAATTTTGACGTACAGTATAGGTGCGTTTACGCCATATCGGAATTCCCGTAATTACGAGATTCCAACTTGTAAAAGCGTTCACGTCCTCGTAGAATTTGTAATTACAACTTTGAACTGGGAGTCTTCTGAGAGCTACGACTTGTACCACATGACCGCTGTACCACCTGACCAACGTAGGCTCTGTTTAGGCGTTGATAGTGTTGCCATAGAAAAGCATAATTCCGAGTCCGAGGACGTGAACAGCTTCACAGTATGATTCCGAGTGTTTGTTGACCTGGTGGATTACTGAGCTGAAATCACTTGTCATTGAAAAAGTCATGTTTTATTTAGGGCTGTCTCTGTAGGGTGCGTTTCATCATTTTGAAGTTTAAATGGCACCTAGATGCCAATAAAGTGTTTAGTTTGTGAACCGCTGTTAAAAGAAGATGAAACCATTAACAGGGAGAAAACATTGTTTTCAGAGGCGTGCTCTGCCCCAAATTTTACACGTCTCAAATCAGTGGTGTTGTAGCATTACCAGCAGCACTGAGTGCAGATTTGATACGTAGTGGAAATGCACAGTTAGGGCATTTTACACAATACATGGCACTGTGAGCTCTGTTTATTTTCAATGAAAGAGAGATGTGTTATACAGCATGAATTGCCTACAACATATACTACAACATATCAGTGATGAATTAAAAGCAATTCCATTCACAATATATATAAAATGAAACCATAAAGCTTGTTAAAATAAGTTCCCACCGCTGAAATCGTATAGCGTTATTGTGGGCGCAGCTCACCTGCCATCCGTGCCTTTCCAACCGTCTACAAATGATCACAAAACACATTTTGAAAGTTTGTTAGTCATATACAAATATTTTTCTTACCTCCACACAACAAAGATATCCCCTGATGATGAAAAGTTGAAATGCGAGGAAACTTGCTCTTGAGAAGAGTAACGGCTCATGAAGTGATGCAAACAGCAATGTGATTGGTTGATAATCAACACATATTGTGTTGGACACACTGTTGCATTTTTTTCTTTTTTTTTCTTTTTAACAATAATTTAACACAAAATGACACAAAATTAGTTAATAGTCATAACACAAAAAATTAGCACAACCTTTTTTGAGAGTGAATCATCTCATCATTTGGCAATGTAATTACACTTTTTTAATCCAAATAGTCCTATTTATTCCTTAAAGGCACAATAATTGTAACGGCACTCAGAGTGCTGTGTGTTTGTGTGCCTGTCACTAAAGATTGAAGTTGCATAAAGCCAGACATCTATTTTCCAAACAATACGTGAGTATTTCACGCTATTATGTTGCTTCATAAAAGCCTATGCTGCAAAGGATTGTGTTGATAAATACTATTGTATTATAAGATCTATTGTCCATTTTCAACATGTTTAGTGAGTTTAGCGCACTATCCACGGCAGAAATAGGCCCGGCGTCGCTGTGCTTGGACAGACTAACATTGTAACCTGTAATATGAGGTGCTTTTGAGTGCGATGTGAAACACGTAGGACAGTTCAGTCCACTTACACACACAGCTGTGACTTCAAATGACATGCTTTATTACATTAGCCTCTTTGAAGCTGCTAATGTGTCATTTTGACATGATAATAGCTGACAGATATGACATTGCCTGAGCAGCTATTAGTTTCATTGTGCTGCAGGTATTTGTGTCTAATAACTGTAGTTTATTTGTGTCGTGCTGTCTGAATGCGTTTTTTGTCCTAACCTATCCATGCAATCATCTCGCTGTCAGCCATTCCTACGCACACTTGTGATTTAAATACCATTTCCCTGCCAGTCGAATCGAATTGAATGGAAAATCACATTAAGCTTGGTGTCTAGCTTCACACATACACAATCTTTTGAATGTCAGTTTTTTTTTCTGGTCAATACTCACTCTGCCACCATCACATCTCACTTACTCCATACTGCAATACATCATGGCAGTTGTCAGAATAAAAAAAAATAAATCCTCTTTTTTCCACTCTGCTACCCAGCGACATTTACAAAACGACCAGGCCGAATAGCCCATTCAATAGTGTTATTTATTGAGATCAATCAAGCTCATTTAAGCTTCACTCAAAGCCACAAAACTCATTTAACTTTCCTTTGGTTCCCTGAATGTCAAAGTGAACAACAACCATGCCCCCCTCTCTGCTGCTTTGCTCATGGTCTAAAAGACTTAGAAAAGCGTTTAAGGGATTAGACGTCTTGGCATTCAGACAGTGCCGATGAAGAACGTCAAACACGCTTTGAAGAATATAAATATGATCAGTGATTTTTTTCAATCTCCTGATGAAACGCCCCCATAAATGTGCATCGACAGACCCATATTTGTTTCCAGCGGTAATGAATTTTGTTGGTAATTTACGAGGCAGAGGAATCGTAAATGTTTACATCTGCCATTGTTTATCATTCTAATTAAGTAATGATTTAGGCTGGTTTTATCCACTTGACTTTTCGGTCTTGACTAGCTAGCAAACTTTTTCAAAGCCTGTCGCTTCTTTTCTTTGAAAGTTACAGTATGTTGAAGTGCTCTCTTCCAAGACTGCAAAACAAAGGCGGCTGAAAGCATTCCACTTCATCATTTTAGTCTGGTAGAATTAATTAATTAGCAAATGGTATTTTTCCCTAATTAAATACTTTATCTCCTCTTTCTGCCCCTGACACACATATGTCCTTCTTCTAGGATTCCAGATGGAAGAAGAAAGGCAAGATGTTGACAGCCTTGAGGAGGGAATAGCTTTCATTTTTTTTAAAGACACGCTTAGAACAGTTATTTTGAAAGTATTCAGCTTGCCCATTAACTGATGAAGAGATACAAAAAGGCTATGACAGTTTTTAAGTATTTAATATTTGCATGAACACAAAGGCTCCATCTGAATATGCGTACTTCTCTACTAGAGCTGCGATCATTTAATGATCTCGATTCAAACACCCACACAATCTTATTTCTAAATGGCAACGATTCGTCTGTGTCTATAAAATCTTTGACAAAGTCATGCTAGAACATTCAAATCTGTGTTTGTGCTGCCACTGACACAGAGGGAACAGTTATCATGTTTAGGTATGAACACAGTTCGGTATAATGCGTTATTCTAATTAGTTTGCCTGATAACGTAGTAATGTAATGCATTACAATTTAAATTTATGTAATTTGATTACAGTTACAGTACTTAAGTTACAAACGCGGCGTTAAGAAAAGATATGATGTAAAATGCATTTTAAAATCATGTCTTGCACATCGGTATAGCCTATAATAAATCACCAGAGAATGTGAATGCAATGAAAGGTTGCCTATCATATTTCAAAATTTTGCACTTGATTTTACATATTTTAGTCTGGCATGATAGTTTGGGAAAAGTCCAACTACACTGTAAAAAACAGTTTGTTGGGACAAATTAAAATAATTTGTAACCTGGCCGCCTTAACATTTTAAGTTCAGTCAACTCAAAAAAAGTTTATTCAACTTGAAATGTTAAATTATACTAAGTGACAACTTAGATATGAGTTGAATCAACTTAAAATTTTAAGGCAGCTGGGTTACTTACCCATCTGTTAAGTTTAGCAAACACAAATATCTAAGTTGTTACTTAGTACAACTTAATATTTCAAGTTGACTGAACTTATTTTAGTTGACTGAACTTAAAATTTTAAAGCAGCAGGGTAACAAATTATTTTAAGCTGACTCAACAAATTGTTTTTTATTTTTTACAGCGTAGTAAATGCGTACCAGTCTATGTAACAATAACACTTAAGTAACACATACAAGTAAGAATAGAATAATCTCTGCTGTATCATACAGTGCGTCATGTTCTTTTTCTTAAGTAAATACTGGGCTTATTCTTCACAGTGTGTCTTCTTCCAAAAATGAAAAGTAGCCGAGATGAACTTGATAAATTTTGCTGCTTTGTTTACAGAGGTGATGTGGGCATTTACATATTTGCGCATCTCACGTGGATTATTATCATATGAATAGCACGTAATGCCTGGGCGTGATCACATTACAGATAATGACCGCAGACATTATTAGAGAATATTTGCTTTCGATTTGATTTGAAAAATAGACACTTCAAGCTGTCTTCGGATATATTTCTAATATATGTGTGTCAAGTATTCCCCACTCTTTTGTTAATTTTTGTGGACTTTCAGAAAGAAGTTCAAGGAGCGCGAGATAGCAGAAAGCGCACCCTGTTTGTTTTCTTTATTTTACAAAAGCACAAGGTTTTGTTGATATTGCGAATGTATACAAATAAAAGTAGACCTTTTACATTTTTAAATGATGTATTACACTTATATGTACAATCAGAAATGACAGAACATTATACGTTTTTTCACTGGTATCAGGACAAAATGCAAGTGATCATTCAAACTAGAAAAGTAAAGTAAACATAAAAAAACTTGAAAGTAAATCTGATTGCTTTTTTAATGCAGTAATCAGTAATGTCATCAAATAACAATTATAAAGAAGTAATTAATAATTTGTAATGGATTACTTTTTTGAGAGTAATTGATGCTTTACATTGCCGCTTCAAAAACCTTTTGTTGATTACAATGTTAATTACATTGTCGCTACTAGGTGGTGACAAATAACTGTTAAAAAATGTGTCATTGAATCATTCATTCAAGAGATTTGTTCAAAAATGCTGATTCATTCCGTAATGAAACAAGTGAAGTATTTATAAGTGAGTCACTGAATCATTCAAACAATGTTTTTAGAAAAAAATTCATTCACATAAATTAAACTTTTTTTAATAGACTGCAGCAATTAATATTTTGTCACAGCCTCTGGTAAATTACGTTAATTTGTCTAGTACAGAATCGTGAGAGAATTGTGATCTCTATTTGAAACAACAACAACAACAACAAAAATGTGATTCTCAAATTATCTAGAATCATGCAGCTGTAATCTCTACTATAGTAGGCAAAAAATATTTATTTACTTACTTATTTGCCACTGATTTAGCTGTATGGAAGAATTAAACAAATAAATGTAATTCTACTGTTTTTTTGTTTTTGTTTTTTTGCTGAATTTGACTTTTAATATTTTGACTTTATATTCCAAATGTGACTTTATATTCCTATTTTTTAACAGTTGTTTATTTTATATTGTATGTTTTCCAAATTAATTTCATGTCTAGCAAGGAATTAATAGTACAATAAATAAAATTGGCTTAGGTGTCACCAAAGCTCATTCTGTGTAGTTGTCGATTGTTAGATTGTAATGTCCAAAGTCTCTGTTGATAAGTCAACTGGCTAAGCTTTCAGATGCAGCCAACATTTGCTGGTGTCTGGTAGGCTTTGTGTTCAGCAGTTATAGTAATGTACATCATTTTGCACATTTCTGTGTTCAAAATACCTCTGAGGCTCTTCTTTGAAGAATCAATTCAACTGCAATCAAACACAGAGACAATCCTTTCAGCACCAAAGGTGAGAGACGCAGCATTGCTATACACAGGTGCAAAACAGGATGACAAATATGTCCTTGTTCATGCCCTCATACAGTCCAGAATGCCAAATCCCCACACTAATTATGTGTCAAACCATAAGAATGACAACTCTATTAGCCTGTTTCTGTATAGCCACAGAGAGTATGTGGTTGTCTTGTACAGATGAATGGGCTGATTATAAATGCTTGTCACATATATATATATATATGCATGATTCAAGCCTTATGCTTTCTTTGACATCTTTGCAGGGACACACAAGTGAAAATATGCTTTTATTAAATAACATCTTTTATTAATTTTCACAGTGATAATGGGTATGGTGGTTTCTTTATGCCCATAGCATGCTCTTATGGTTTCTTTTTGCTGAGTTAACAGCTGAGACGAATAAGTTACAGGGTGAATATTACATTACTGTAACATTTTGCTTTTTATGTTTTCAGAGGCATTGCCAGTATCTTAGAGCAAAGAACCAGACGGTTACTGCAGAGCGCTGCACAAACACCAGTTTAAACAGGGTTTTAATTAGGCTCCTCTTTATTCAACCTCTTCATTCCAATAATAGTCCTTGAGGGATACCGTTAAATTGACTTTTAATGTGTGTGTTTAAAGAGCAACGCTAAGTAAATCTTTTATGAAAAGCACTGCATTGGTCCTCCTGAGAATGAGATAGTGACAGATATTGAGTAAAACAGATATTTTAAATGTTCAGCTGTGAAACAGATTCATTACCCTATTTCACCTCACATATTATAATCACAGTTATTAGTATTACTTAAGGCTTTTATAACTGCTGATTTCATCTGATGCGTTGAAATAATGGCAATATGAAATGAGAATAAATCCAAAGAGCTTTCATTTGGCCTGGGGACACTGAGGACACTGAAACCTCTCAACCTTCAAGAAACCAATCAGCGTCCATGAAGACTGTTCAAACAATGGCGATGACAAAGCACATTAAAATTTAACACAGTAATTGAAAGAGGAAAAGCAACAACACGACCGCAGAATCGGAAGTTTGATGCTACAATACGATCTAATAGAGCCAGACTCAAAGGCACTGACATAAAAACGAAGACTTTTCTTTGTACTTATCAGTAAAAATATCAATTGTTTGCACAAGGCTATTGAAGGTGACTAAATAATATACACTTTACAGAAAATAATTACTTTTGCTGTTCAGACCCTTTTGTTTAGGAAGAAAGGAATTTATCAAAATATTTAATGAAACACTTCCACTTACATAAAAAAAAAAAAAGCTTAATGAAATGAAATGCAATGTCACTTAAGAAGCCAAACCTGAAATTAGTGGTCTGTAGTAATTATAAAACATATTTTCCTTTGCCAGCAGAGGACAATTTTGCTTTAAGAAAGTGAGAATTGAAATATAAACATAATAAATCTCACAAAGTTTGACTTTTTAAACTTTGTTTAGTTTGCCCAAAAATTAAAATTACCCCATGATTTACTCACCCTCAAATCATCCTAGGTATATATGATTTTCTTCTTTCAGATAAATACATTCACAGTTATATTTTAAAATGTTCTGACTCTTCCAAGCTTTATAACTAAATGGCTGTTGAGATTTTGAAGTCCAATAAAGTGCATCCCTTGATCATAAAAGATCATAAAAAGCATTCACGAGAGAGTGGCATTCCAACGGATCAGTCTTCTCTTGGCTTGTATTGAAATCTTCCGACATTTTTTTTTTAACAAATCCTTATTTTGTACTTCTAATTTGTGACTATTGTTTTGTTTTTCTCCTCTCTGCGCTTTTGCGTTCGTCACAATGTTTGCCTACATCCTACATCTTATGTCCTCCGCTGGAATGCCACTCTTTCGTAAATGTGCGTACATCAGTTAGCGGATGTTAGAGATTACGATTTGAAGTTTTAATATGGATATTTTTCTTATACAAACGCATCTATTTGCTTCAGAAGGCCTCCAAAGCAGTCTGGAGTTTACCTTTTGTTGAATGGATACACTTTACTGGACATCAAAATCTCAACAGCCATTTACTGCCATTTTAAAGCTTGGAAGAGACAGGACATTATTTTTTAATATACCTCAGATTGTATTCGTCTGTAAGAAGAACGTCATGTAGGGCTGCCCTCGACTAAAGATTTTTCTGGTTGACTAGTAGTGGTTAATTTTAAGTATTAGTCAACTTTTAGTTGCATGTTTACTAATAAACCATATAAATCATGATAATGAGCCTTTAATTGCCTACATAGCCTAATAAGTGCTCAGGCACACGCAAAAACAGCTTGCCACAGCACACCGGCAGATATAATAATTATGAATGTGTCTGGGAAAATCAGCAAGGAGACTGCATTAATTTAATAATAATTTATTGATAAAATAGTGCTTTCTTTGTTTTCGGCTTAAGGGATAAAGTCGAGATGAAGTCTGTTTCATACAGATTACATAATCTGAGAATATTCGTTTTCTATTTGAATTTGTTCATTTGAAAGTAGACATTTCACTCTCTGTGTCTGTAACGCAATTATACACAGAGTTTTGAAGTTTCATGCTCAAGTTCACAGAGACCAGCAGAAACAGCATCCTACTTGCCTTCATTATTTTACAAAAGTGCAATATTTTGTTGTTATTGTGAGTGCACACAAATAAACATAGAGTCTTTACAGATTTGAAAGATGTATTATGTATTAGATGTATTAGCAAGTGACTGCACCAGCGCCTCCATTTGTCTTTTCAGCTGTCTTTTCACTATTCAGCTTCCACACTCCACACAGACACTTGAATAGTGCACATTTTTCTTGGTTAGCATTAGATTGAGCAGCCATGTAAAGTTGCTACTATATACATCTTTCAGAAGAAAACCCATATTTGAGGTTGATGGATGATAGGATGTCCTGCATGATGTACTATATTACCACATAAACCAGCTGTTAGCGATCTGTCTGTCACGGACTGCGTGAGTTTGCTACTTTCTGTGCAATTTTTTTTTCTGCGACTAAGCAACTAAAAAAATTTCGGTCGACCAAGCCTCTACTCGTCGACTAACGGTTAGTCAACTGTTAGGGAGTAGCCCTAGTCATATACACCTAGGATGGCTTGAGGGTGAGTAAATCATTGGGTAATTATCATTTATATATATATGAACAGGGACAAGAACGGGGGGGGAAATGCACATACAGACAACATATCACAAAAATGGTACAACAATGGTACAAGGCATAGGGACTGACATTTTTTAAATCATTTTCCAAACTAAGTGGTTACTGACAGTCCTACATGAGCAACCAACTCATTTCCTTGTTTTTCAGCCCTGCTGGCAGTAATTGATATTTACTGTGAGCTGATGAGTGACCATTAGTGTTTTATCGATTAGAGGCGGAGAGGAGATGGACATGTGAAGATAATGAGACAGTCAGACAGAAAAAAAAAACACTGTTTAAGACAGAATAGCACTGAATACATGTAAGCATTCAGACATACAGTAGACTGTAAGTCACATAATCCTGCATATTAACATTTCAAGTTAATAATTAAACAAAAAAGGAAAGCGTTTTCACTCCACTTTTCATTTAGCAGGTATTGGATTTTAATTTTAAGGAAGATTTACGATTAGGTTTTCTAATCCTTTTGGGAGCTGCCATGATTAGCTTGGTAATTAACTCTTTGATGCAGTTTCCGCCTTGAGATAGCGCTACTGCCTGCCTAATGCACTTTGTCGATTTAGTTATCCGGTTGTTGTGATGACACATGCGTCGTAATCCTTTAATCCTTAAAATATTCATTCTTCCCCCAGTTCTAATTAAACACTAATATTTGGATTAATTGGAGGTTGTCTGGGTCTCTGCGGAGATAAAAAAAAAAAAGGAGCCGTGTGAGGCCTGAAGCAAAATATGTGCGGACGGATGTTCCAGCGGCTACAGAAATGATTAAATTGCGGATTCTACGAACTGTGATGTGCTTGCTGGTGACTCTATTCCCAGAAGGACTGGTCATTGTCCTGTAATGCACTCATGGCTATCAGCTGAATGGTAAATAACACATTACATAAAGAATATGGAGAGAAAATTTGATAGCAAAGTCTTAGTTTCAGATTCTGTTATGGAGAGATACAGACATACAATTTCATGCTGTCACAAAATGTGAAAGGTGAGAGATGTTTATTGTATCTGTCAATTTCAACTTGCCATTGGATTCCGATTCCCGTCAAATATGCATTGGCTTGGAATGAGAGCATAAAACAAATATGACATATTCTACATTCATGAGAAGGGCCACTGTCATCGTCTGACAGAGCAGAATGTAAAATTTACAGCAAAAACATTCTTCTGTATATATTCCTCATGTTTTCATTGAAGAGTGTGTTGAGTTTGACCACCTTGTCTAGACTGAATATACCACTTGTTCCTGATGTAATTTAAAGGCTGTTACATCCAAAGAAATGGAAAATACTTTGAGGATTGTGGTGTTTATGTCTTATAAAGAGAGAGACAGATGGCCACAACACTCCCAGTCTGTAAAAACAAATCTCCAACAAGCAGAAAACATTACAGTTGTAACACTCCCACACTCTGTGTTCAGATTAAAATGGTGCTCAATTGTGCATGTGTCTATATTTTAAACTGTCGATGATAAGTTGCATTGTAATTTGACATCTAACACATAGCGAGAGATCTATATCGAGGTTAGCTTGTGATGGATGACTGGTTGATAATAATTGGTTTCAAAACTGCACTGACCATTCACGCATGAAAGAGTCAGTAGGGGTATTTTTGTGTTGTTGTCGAGGTGTATCTGTGACAGAGATTCTCCAGGGGGCTGGAGTCAAACCAAAGACTTGTCAGTAAAGTTCTCCGAGCGTCAGCTCTCCTGCACTCCTCACCTGCTGCTGCTGGTTACTTAGAAGAGCTTTCCTGCGGAGAGGAGAGACGGAGCAAATCCTCCTGTCAGAGCTTCTATGTTTGACACAGTTTCGTTTCAGAATGCAACACGGAACACAAACACTCTTGTACACTGGGAAGAGTGGAAACTTTTGAGGTTTTGCTCGTTTACACTAAAAATGTTGCTAAAAGCTTTGAAATTTGGACCTCCTTTGCATGTAGGCAGACAATACTTGTGTCAGTTAAATATAGCATATAATTCATCTAGTCAGATACAATTAAACTAGAAATACATAAGCCGTAATTCACTAGAAATATTGTATGGTAAGGATGCACATTAATAGATAAAACCAAATGTAAACAAACAAGCTGATATTGAAAATAGCTTAGCTTTAAAATAAAGTATTCAACATTTGAAGTGGATCAAAACCTTTAATCAAAATTGTCCTTAAACCAATCTTAGGACAACTTTGATGAACGTTCTTGATCCACTTCAAATGTTGAATACTGTAGTTTTACCTTTAAACTGCTCAAATTTGATTAGCAAGCAGGTGGCAATACATCACTGGCTGCATTCTAATTTGCATACTTCCCTAATCTATAGTAGGCATGTGAAAAAAACAGTAAGTCTGAATTCATAATGTCCATTAAAGGATTAGTTCACTTCCAGAACAAAAATTTACAGATAATTTACTCACTCCCTAGTCATCCAAGATGTTCATGTCTTTCTTTCTTCAGTCTTAAAGAAATTATGTTCTTTGAGGAAAACATTTTAGGAATTCTCTCCATATAGTGGACTCGCAGTGCCCGCGAGTTTGAACTTCCAAAATGGGTTCTAAACAATCCCAGCCAAAAAAAAGGTCTTATCCAACGAAAATGTTGTACATTTTATACATTTATACATTTTACACATTTTTAACCACAAATGCTCATCTTGTCCAACTGCGATGTGCATGCATACTCCGTGCACTCCATTTCAAGACAGTCAGGGTATGCCGAAAAACTACATCTCATTTTCTCCTCTAACTTCAAAATCATCCTAGATCACTGTTTTACCTTTTTTTGTAAAAGGTGTTCAACCTTCTTTGCACGTTCACTTTCTCAACACTGGATCAGTACTTCTGAAGCAATGCAGGACGATTTTGAAGTTGGAGGAGAAAATGAGATGGGAGTTTTTCAACATACCCTAACTGTCTTGAAGTACACATGCGCATCACAGAGCTAGACAAGACGAGCATTTGTGGTTAAAAAGTGTATAAATTGTAATTTTTTTTTAAAAGATAACTAATCGTTTCACTAGATAAGACCCTTTAAACTGCATTTTGGAAGTTCAAACATGAACATCTTGGATGACAAGGTGGTGAGTAAATTCTGTAAATTTTTGTTCTGCAAGTGAACTAATCCTTCAAATTTAATATGTCAGTATTCATAAAACAGTAAGCGAACATCAGTGACTTAACACTTGAGGCTAGATTTTGGAGTTAGCATCCAGTAGACATTTTCATTTTCCATGAGGTCAAGAAAGAGGATTTGTGAATGGCAGTGAAGCAACGCAACTTACTGTATGGTAGCAAGTCACATGATTAACCCTCTGGGGTCGAAAAACACACAGATTCATACTATTTTAATAGGCATTAAGTATTTACTTATGAGTGAATCAATGAATCATTCAGTCAACTGATTTGTTCAGGAACAAAACAAATCTTTATGAGTGAGTCATTAAATCATTCACTCAACTGATTTGGTTTTGATTTGTTTTCGGTTATAAGTATATTTGGATTAAAGGGTTAGTTCACCCAAAAATTAAAATTGTGTCATTAATTACTCACCCTCATATTGTTCCAAACCTATAAGACCTTTGTTCATCATCAGAAACCAAATTAAAATATTTTTGATGAAATCTAAGAGCTTTCTGTCCCTGCATAGACAGCAACGCAACTACCATGTTCAAGGCCCAGAAAGGTAGTAAGTACAACGTTAAAACTGTACATGTGACATCAGCGGCATGTGTCGTGGTACTCTCGTGAACGCTTGTCAAAAAAGACTAACACAGAAGAATACAGAAGTATTCTCATAGCTTCAGATAATTCGGGTTGAACCACTGATGTCACATGGACTATTTTAATGATGTCCATACTAACTTTCTGGGCCATAAACGTTTCAGTTGCATTGCTGTCTATGCAGGGTCAGAAAGATCTCGGATTTCATTAAAAATATCTTAATCTGTGTTCCAATGATGAACAAAGGTCTTATGGGTTTGGAACGACATGAGGGTGAGTAATTAATGACAGAATTTTCATTTTTAGGTGAACCCTTTAAAACTTAGCAATATTGTCTTAAATGTTACTTATTTAATATTATCTTCTTTATTTAACTGTTTTGTTGTACAGTATACAAACAATATCATGCTTGTAGTTTTCAAATAGTATTTATTGTAACTGAAAATGTGTGAAATTCATCAATAAGAAGTTACCTATGAATTAGAATATATGAGTTACATTACAATTATTTCTTTCCTTTCATCTAGTTTCCATGTAGAACATTTATGCTCACACGCCATGTACAAAAAAGGGTTTTTTTGCCTTTGTGTCAAGGTTTCTTTTATTTATTGAGCTTTTTGTGCTGCCATTTTCAAGGAGAGATGAGGAAACTCCTGGTTTAAACCCCACTTAACGTCCTTAATACCACCTTCATGACTAATGTAAAAAAAATCGTATTTCTTTCTGTTTCTCAGCTCTCCTTCCATTTCCTTCCGCCAGGTGCCTTCTTTTAAGAGCAGCTTTGAGGGGAAGTCTTTACAGGATTAGTGTTCTCTGTTCGAGCAGCACGACACTTGCTGAGCAATTTCCTGAATCTCTGTATTGAGAATGTTCTAGAAAGTTCAAAGTGCTGACTACAGGATTACACAGAGACTTGTTCCAGCCAGGAGCCAGGCAACAGGTAAGCCATTCAAGAGCACCACTGCACAGACAGTGGAAATGTCACCGGAAAACAGGTGCAATATTTTTACCACCATGAATATTTTAAAACCCTTTCAAAAGAAGAGGTTTGTCAAGCATTACAGCTGTGCTTTGTATCTGCATAAATGATTTCATTGTTAAGCTGTTCTCCAAGGCCAAGACAATGGTTTGGTCTCTGCAATGACAGTAAAACTTCTTAGAACTGAAGTAATGCACATATTTAGCGCAAGAATAACCCTTATGAATTGCTTTAATGCAAATGAACCTATAGTAAGGGAATTGTACTCGCTCCACTGAGTGAAATGACCCATGTAGCAATTATTTCATTTTAACGGCAAGGTCAAACCATTGTGAACATTTAAAACTGTCATTACATAACACAAATTACATCACTCCCCTCGTTTCTCGGAAACGTATGGCTCTATTTTCAAAAGATGAATGACAGAAAAACCTTTTTTTCATAAAGTCGCAAGCCTTCGAAGATTGCCATAACATATCCCCCTAACCATCAATCCAAGCAAATGTATATTTAAAAGATATGAATAGCACATTTGATTTTTTAAAAGAAGGCCACAGTACCTCATTTTAACAGCCTATTTTTAAAGAGGCCTTGGTAATTGGAACACTTGCCATTCTTTTCATTCACACAAGCAATAACTCAAGTCTCTTCTGCACAATTGTCTCCAATTCAGAAACACAATGTTCTGAATAAGTGCATGAGTAATATAATGCACATGAGGGCACCCTGACTTGTTTGAACAAGACTCCAGTGCATCAATTAACGTAAAAAGCTGCGTGTTTGAAAGAAACAAATGAATCATTAAGGCATTTTGACTTTAAAACATTTCTTCTGGTCAAAACATCAGTCCATAATCCATTATAATTCTTCCTCCAGTGAAAAAGTCTATCCAAAACCCACCAACATATTTGTTTAGAACTGTTTTTGCTTATAAACCCTGCTTGATCTTTGCATATTTCTCTCCTGATTCAGACAAGACAACATTTTCACCGGAGAAAGCTGTTTGCTTTTTGGATAGAGGCCTCTTTTGGACTTAAAAATGTCTTAATAATGGATTTATTTGTTACAAACATGCAGCTTTTCACTTCACAAAATGTTAATTGATGGACTGGAGTCCATCAGCTGCTTGAACTCTCATTTTGACGGCACCCATTGACAGCAGAAGATCTATTAGTGAGCAAGTGATGTCATGCTAAATTTCTCCAAATCTGAAACAAACTCATCTACATTTTCAGCAAATTGTGATTTTTCGGGTGGACTACTTCTTTAAACTAACTGACAGTCAAAAAGTAAGATCTGCTTATTTATTACTACTATGTTGTAAATTAAAAACAAAAAACAGCGTTTCATTCACATTCAGAACAGATGCCCTTGTCGTGCCATAATACTTTAAAGCATACATTATTTGCAATTCAGTTACATAACACAAAGTGAATACTGAGTAAATAGTTATGCACAATGATATGAAAAATGATTAGCTTGAGATAGGCAGAGTATGAAAACTGATGATTTTAAAAATGCATAAAGTGCGTTCTACCAGCCACGCATAGATTAAGCAAAGGGCCGAATATTATAAAGTGACAGATGAATATACACTTAAGTACTAGACTGGAAGACCATGCCAAGTCTTTGACACAGAAATAATAATAATAATAATTTCTCCTCCTAGAACATTGATTTCATGACCACTTAGTGCTGCTTTACATGATTATGGTATTAAACATGCTCTGCCCTCTCACGTCTTTCCCCCTGTCTTGAACAACCCCTCCCTAATTCCAGTCCCCCGTAAAAGAAGCCTCAATTAATTATACAGTCTTAGTTGGCCTGAGTAAAGTTGAAAACATGAATTATTCATGTGTAATTTCTTGAAACAGTGCATATGTGTGTGTGTGTGTGTGTACGAGAGAGAGTGAATGGATACAGTTTGAAGGGCCAACTCAGTGTTGCAAGACCAACTCTGTCATCTGTCGAGGCTTCATTCAGTCTGATTCTGTAACCTCACTTTGTTCCCCTTTCACAGCTTTCATCCTCTTCCTTGACATTTCTCAGTTTTGCCCTTTACAGTTTCTTCATTTTTCAAAGTTACTTGATGTAAAATGTAATAAGTAGTTTAACTTTTCAATTACTTTATTAAAGTAAAGTAACATTACTTTTGATTACTTTTCAAAATTTCTAATATTTTCAACTATTCATTTTGAAACATTTAAACCAGGCAGAGTTAACCTTACAGTAGCACTCAACACTGATTACTGTCAGATTTTCAAAATCCTATATCACTTGAATTAAGATAATATATCTATAATAAATAGATATAATAAGTAAGGGATAATATACATCTTTATTTTGCGATAACAACTGGCTGAATGGACATTACCTCACGTATTACACAGCTGCTTGACAGATTATTCAGATTATTTCAAAATAATTAGACACAAAACACTGATCTGAGTTGAAATATGAAAAAGCAAAGCTTCCATGAAGAAATCAGTTGCTAGCAAGTGGCAAGTTCAAACTAGACAGACATTTTAGGGATACAGTGCAGTCATACCACTTTTATTACACAACATTTCACCACATAAATAATAAAGTAGTAGTACTAGTTTGTTAGTTATCTTATAATCCATTACAGTGTACAAAAAAAATGGCAGCAGCTGTGTTTGTATAAAACAATAGAGTGAGTCCACGATACCAGGATGACAGAATTAAGAAATTGTACATATAATATTGAATTGAGCTTTAATATTTTATGTTATAACCAAACGCCAAGAAAAACTATTAAGTATATAGCACCAATTTAAGTTGCCCGGATGAGTCTGTGTTAGCTTTTACCAGTTGTTATCAGGGACTAACATACCTTGGAATGCCATGACTGACAAATCAGAATCAAGCATTCCACAGAGCCATACACTCTTAAAAATAAAGGTGCTTTAAAAGGTTCTTCACAGTGACGCCATAGAAGAACCATTTTTGGTTCCACAAAGAACCATTCAGTTAAAGGTTCTTTAAAGAACCATTTCTTTCTTACCTTTTTATAATCTGAAGAACCTTCTTTCACCACAAAGAACCTTTTGTAAAAAAGAAAGGTTCTTCAGATGTTAAAGGTTCTTTATAGAACCATTTAGACACAAAGTTTCTTCTATGGCATCGTGAAGCACCTTCACTTTTAAGAGTGTGTAATACTTTAATTTAAAGCACAACCACTACGAATTCAGACTTAACATCTCTTATTTACTTTGAGATCATTCTGAGGTTAAATAAAGATTTGAAATCATAACAAGAAATAGTTTAATAGCTATGATACTGGGTTTGAAATCAAATATTTGCATAGCTATGACAGGAAACACTGGCATCTAACAATGCCTTGGAAAAAAACAATTAATCTTAAAAAATAAAACTTATGCATAAACCCAATAAGCATGTATCCTATTCTGTGTCCTAATACTCCTGAAACATTGGTGTCTCATTTTAGAGCAGTCAATGCAATTTATGAAAGAAGTCAGTTAAATCTGTATTTGGGGGTGGGTGTGTAAAAAATTCAGATGTAATCCCCTTTGTAATCATTGACATTTTTCAAAAGTAACTGTAATTTAATTACACATTTTTTCTCAGTAACTGTAACTAATTACAATTACATTTATTTTGTAATTAAATTACGTAATTCCGTTACATGTAACTAGTTACTCCCCAACACTGTGTATATTTAATAGTTTTAAGAGGTTTTCATATGAGAATGTACTTGTTTATAGTTTAAATATGCAGTTTGTTAACAAAGATAGCGTCTGTTTGAAAAATTTGTGCGCTCCAGGGCATCAGCGGCCATTCAGCGCTCATGAACCCAAGAGAGAAGCCTCAGCTTGGCCAGATCTTCTGGAATTTTCCACTGACTCTGATGTCTCTATCGTGGTTAAACATAAGATATAATTCGTTTTGGGCCAATCTAATGGCCAGTCTTTGGTCTCATCATCTATTATTTGTTCCAGAGCAAATCATTTTGGCAAAATCTCATCATGTTTATGTAAATTCAATGCTGTATATCAGAGCACTGCCTGTGTACTTTTGATTAAATTGCCTAGCAACTTTTATGATAGCTGTTGTTGTTGTTTATTAAATATTATTCAATAAATATTTTTTATATAATAGTGACATTTAAGACATAAAGGTTTTTTTGTTTCAACATCAGCTTAACGCAGATGAAAGGATATTAACATTACGACAAAAATGACGCTTTCCTCAGCGTACATTCAAACTGTTTTATTGTGAATATTGGATTGATCTGAAGAATGAATGCTGTATCAAATGCAAGTAACACACTCGACCAATCCATCTCTCTCTCATAATTACTACAGATAATACAGTAAGCTTTTAATGCAGTAAAACAGTGAGCTTTCACTGAAGTAACTCACCGTTCCTTCATTACTAGTTCTAAAGCAGGGGTGCCCAAACTTGGTCCGGGAGGGCTGGTGCGCTGCAGAGTTTAGCTCTAACCCCAATTAGACACACTAAACTCCTTCTAGGCATACTAGAAACTTCCCTGGAGATATTAAGGCAAGTTGGATCTAAACTCTGCCGGACACTGGCCCTCCAGGACCGAGTTTGGGTACCCCTGTTCTAAAGTGACATTTTCGAATTAGTAACGGAGGCCTGGGCTCAGCTGTTAAACTGTCAATCTTAAATTTGAATCTGTGGTGGAAGAAAGTGGTTCTGCACAAAAGAGGGCTTTCAAAGACACTCTGTTGTTATTTTATGTATTCACACCCTTGTGCCGTTGAAATGTTGTATACAGTACATGCAATATCACATTCGTGGATGTGAGATTTGGCTGTATATCAGCACTCTGTGATATTGCTCATTTATAGGGCCCTATGAAAACTTGGACAGAATTGCAGAATCCAATGATAAAATAGAATTTACTGTAGAACACGGAATGTCACGGAATTTGCCAAATTTTGGCTGATCAAATCAAAACGTGGTATGGACTAATGTCTGTGAATATAAACCCACAAACATACTATTTAAATATGAATCCTGCATGTTCTGCAAGTCTCTGTGTGAATGAATGGTGCAGACGTCGGGTTTTTTTTTTTTTTGACACATAAACAATGACCCAGTATTTTCAGCCTCTGCCGCTTCAATATATGAGTACATATTAACATAATCTCTAGAAGTGCTCTGAGAGTCAGTTCAGAAGCATTTAGTTTTTAGAAAAACTACCATCATATCATATACAAACAGAAACTTCAGCAGTCCAAATCAAGTCCAATAAAGTGCATCCATCCATAATAAAAAGTGCCTCACACGGCTCCAGGGGTGAATAAAGGCCTACTGTAGCAAATCGATGCATTTTTGTACGAAAAATATCCATATTTAATACGTAATAATAACTTTAATCTAGCTTGCGCCAACTGGTCATACACGGAAGCTGCTCTAGGCAGATGACGTAGGACGTCGAAATCGTGCATACACCACTCAGAAGTGATGAGTGCAGACACGCTGTGAGAACAAAACAATGGTCACAAATTAGAAGTACAAAACGAGGATTTGTAAAGAAAAATGTTGGAGGATTTCGATATAAGCCACGAGGAGACAGGTTTTCCTTCACTAAAGTAAGGAAACATTCTTTCATTTGCTCCTGTAAACAAACGTTAGTTTTTGCGAGACTAACCGGCGCATGAGCAATGCCAACGTCCTACAAGCTAGAGAAAAGTGATTTTTATGTTTTAAATGTGACCCTGGACCACAAAACATAGGGGTTTAATTATTTTTTTCTGAATAAATAAGCTTTCCATTGATGTATGGTTTGTTAGGATAGTACAATATTTGCAGAGATACGACCATTTGAAAATCTGGAATCTGAGCGTGCAAAAAAATCTAAATATTGAGAAAATCGCATTTAAAGTTGTCCAAATGATGTTCTTAGCAATGCATATTACTAATCAAAAATTAAGTTTTGATATATTTATGGTAGGAAATTTACTGAATATCTTCATAGAACATGATCTTTACTTAATATCCTAATGATTTTTGGCATAAAAGAAAAATCAATAATTTTTAACCCATACAGTGTATTTTTGGCTATTGCTACAGATATACCCGTGCTACTTAGGACTGGTTTTGTGGTCCAGGGTCACAAACATGAATATTTTTCTTACACAGAAGCATCAATTTGCTATAGGAGGCCTTTATTCACCTCCCAGTGCAGTGTGAGGGACTTTTTATTATGAATGGATGCACTTTATTGAACTTGTTTTGTACTGTAGAAGAGAAACATCTGGCAGGCTAATGTTTAATATTACTCCGATTGGACTTGAAAAAGGAAGTCATATACACCTAGGATGCCTGGAGGGTGACTAAATAATGGGCTAACTTTCATTGTTGGGTGAACTATCCCTTTAAGGTCTTCACAGCAACCCATCAAAATAAAAGTTAGGTTTAACTTACAGAAACGGTGACAGAAATATATTACCTAATGTAATAATAAATTAACCAAATGTCTGTTTAAAGTTTTAAAGTGCTGAAAACATAAATACAACAGCAAATAAGAGCAACTTGTATTGATTAAAACCCTCCATAGAAACCAACATCTGCTGAATAGCAATCAAATAATAGTGTATTATTCGATTCAATGGCAAACAACAAAGTAACTTATTATATCTGAAGGTCCAGAAAAGTAGAAAGGATCGACCCTTTAACAAATTGTCTAGTTACGATTGATTAAGCTGTTCGTGGATGAATCTGCCATAGAGTTCATGATCCTTGAGCAAATAAATACCCTTGAGTGAAAATAGCTACACTGAAAGGTTCATATGACAAAAGATGGAAACAACTCACAATGACTGTATCTGTACGTGTGAATATGAGTGAAGGGCAGACATCCTCCAAACAGTGAATGATGAACAGGAGTATCAATGCCGTTGGCTGTATGAAGTGTTGTTGACTGAAACCTGCCTCTTCTAATGACATTCACTTCATCTACCGGAAACAATACAGTCGTTACAGTCATTACAGCGCAACAGTAACTTGCATTAGCATTACTTCCTCTTGCCGTTCTTCCCCTTGGATGTTGTTTGTCATTTATTTATTTGTTTTGTTGTTTATTTTTGTTTATTTTTTCCCTGGAAATATTGTGCTGTGGCATCTCATTTGCATATTCCTCCTGAATGTGTGCCACTTGCCCAAAGCAATGTGTTGTGCAAATGTATCAAATTTTAATATTCTCGTCTCTAAGGGGTCTGTGCATTAGGAGAGTAAAGATATGGCAGCGGATTTCCAGATGAATACATTTTCCACAGACATTTCCACATTTCTACATTTTAAAAACAGAGCCTAGTGCCCTCTACATATTTCAGATATATATTGCATGCTTAGAAAATGCCTTTTTGAAATATAAATGACACCATCTCATGTTTAAAAAGCAATGTTTTTAAAATAAGGGAAAAATAATGCACTGCAAAAACTTTTTGATGTATATATTTGGCGAACATAGATACATACATTTGTAGTTGTTTCTCGTTTTAATCATAAATGTAACAGTTTTTTAGATTTATGCTGCTTATAACAAGAAAATGTATATAAATATAAAATAGAAATGTATATAATAGTTATTATATATATAAAAGTTTTTTTTATATATAATATGTGTACAGTGTATATTTATGTATACTATATAAAGACACACACATACAGCATTTGTTTTGAAAATATTAATGTGTATTTATGTATTCCAATTATTTATATTACTGTATATATTCATATATTTAATATATAAACGTAACATATTTTTCTTATATATATATACATGCAAATATACACAGTACACACACATATATTATGCTCACATTGTTTATATTATGTTTATACTTTTTATTAACTTAATATTATTATTATTATTATTATTATATATTAAGATATATTATATTTATATATAATTATATTAACTAATTTTATATAGAATTTCCCTCCGCTAGCTTTAAGCCTTAATATTACTTGACATTTTTCCATAATAAGACATGATATGCAATTATGCATAATGTAAAATATCAAATAAAAGTGAAAAAAAATCACATATTATCTGAAAAATAAGTATAATAATAATAATAAGCCCAGTAACAATTTATAATAATACTAATTGTTAAATAAGTGTCTATTGTTTCAAGGATGTTTAGATATTTCTATTCAACAACAAAACATAAGCACTGATTATAAAAATGATTTCCACAACTTTTTCCCTCATAAATTCACACGGCAGTCGTCCATCTCCACGCTCTCGATTCCCATATGACTTCATCATCTTCACCGTCATCAAATACATCATCAGATTCATCTTCCTCTTTTTGTCCCTGCATCTTCGATCTGGTGTTTGCTCTGTCTTCCTCCACCTTCCTCCTCTCCGTCACCTCTTGCAGCACCTGCATGTCCTTGTCATTGCACCCGCTGTTTGCCACAATCATTTCCTGTATCTTTTCCAGCAGTTCTCTGACCTGATGGCTCTCACCCTTGGCCTTATTATTAAAAACATGATATCTGTTTCCACATCTGTCAACAAGCCACTGCAGAGCTTTTCCCTCGCATTCAATGTGCCGCTCGATGGCTCTGTCTCCTAGTAGGTCCCCAAAAGTGAACAGAACTATACTGTGATCCCAAACCGTGGAGCCTAAAAGCCTCAAATGATCCTCCACCGCTTTCCGCTCCTGCTCTTTGAAGGAACAGTCGGCACGGAGGACCAAAATGTAAGCAACCTGTCCAGAAGCTAAAAGAGATGCACTCTGTGTGATTTCGTCTTTATTTAGTTCAGGGGTTTGTTCTATGGGCAGATGCTTCCACCAGCCAGGGGTGTCTATGATGTTGACCTGCTGTCCTCCTACCTCTCCATGTCTCTGAACACACTGGGCTGTTCTTCTTGACCCAAACACCTGTCTGCTGAGGATAGTGTTCCCTGTTGAACTCTTTCCAGAGTCTCCATAACCCAGCAGCACAAGACAAAATTCTGAGAAATGCTTTCCAACATCTAAAGACACAAAGAAAAAAAAAGATTACTAACAGATTTTTAGTATAAGCCACCATCCTTCATAGAAACAATTCCAACAACATTTATACCTTTTCACACAAAGTTACAGGTTTAGAGTTTTGATTAATAAGCCTAATTTTCACACAGTTACTTGCAGAATATGATGTTATGAATTTTTAACAATTTTAACATCCTGTGCGATTTGAAAACTGATACTTGTGAACATTGTCATTACATACACAGCTACATATGCATGAGTTTTCTAATTCAGGTTTGCTCGGTAGCTCACGTGATACAGCGTTGCACTTGAGTAATAAAGAGCTCCAGTACAAACCCCGTGAAACTACAGTTCGTCAAAACAGTCTAATCCGTATTAGGAAGTTAAAATAGCACGGCTGCATCAGCAAATGCGTTTTTATATCACTACTGCACTATTGGGTAGGTTTAGGGTTGGGTTTGGTGTAGGGGATATTTCCAACACGGGGATATAACCATTTGCGACACTCCCTGGATATTTGAATTCTTATTTCCATTTTTAATCATGAACTTACAGGTCAAGCATATTGGTTTACGGATTTATTTATTTATTTATGAAGAGAACAGATAAACAGAGACTGTGCGTCACTTCATGTTCAACACCACACCTCATTGACAATGGAGAAAACAAAAAACAACAAAATACGCTTTTTGATTTTAATAGATTCTCATTTTTATGAACTAATATCGATTATTAAATCCCAATCGATCTTTTGGTCTATGCTGTTTTCAGTTAATGAATGAACAGTGCGGTAAGGTACTTGCAGTATCGTACGTAATCATGGTGTTGCAGAAATGTATATAGAGGCACGTGTTTTGAGTATGGGTTGATCATTTCAATTCATGTTGCTCCAATTCAAGAGTAAAAAGTACCAGTAAATAAAAAAAATGTTGTGATTGTTATGAATAAACTGAAAGCTATGAAAACCTGTTTTTGCCACAAACAAATCAAACAAGATAAGTCACAATTCTGAGTTTATATCTCATAATATGAAATTTGCTTCTTACCTTTTTGAGTTCAGAAGTCAGTATTGCAGAATATAAATTTGCAAAAAAAAAAAAAAAACTTTTTTGTTATCGAAATTCTCCATCTAATGTTAAAAAAAAAATCAAAGTCCTTGATTTAGACATTTCATAATTCTTAACACTAGTGTCAATATCCCACAAAAACTAATACCAGCCTTAATTTAAAAAAAAGAAAGAAAAACTCACTGAAGACAAGCAAACAGACAATGATTAAATAAGAATAAAAAACGAATTACAAGCAATAGGACAAAAAACTACAGTAGAACAAATAAATAAGAAATTCTACATACATTATAAAAAGTAATCAAATGCATAAAAACACTGCATATTCTATGTAAATGTAAATTAAATATATATTTCTTCTAATTAAAGTTACAAAAGTGATGTAGTCCAGAGCAGTGAGACATTTTCTTTCTTTTGTTGTTTGATTAACATGAATGACAGACAGCAGAAATATTGGTCTGCTGTCACTTTAACAGCTGCCCGCATCCAATATACTGTTACACACATTTTCTTTGTCAGCTGTATGCTTTTACTTAAGACCTAAATTACTGTGTTTATGAGGGTACTTGCAAAGTTAACATTTTGACACGTACAAGTGTGTATATTTAACCATTCAAGGCCTATAAAGCGGCAAAAATAACCCGCGCTCTTTAAGCATCGTCTTCCCGCGTGTGTCTATGACGCTCAGCGCACAGAAACAGTCTCTCGGACAATAGCCAAATTATTTATGTTTCACTGCTGATTGCATTTCAACGGCTCAAAATCACTCATTTTTAAATCGCAATGCTTAAAAATGTGTGCAAAAGTTACATTTTTGTGACCACATAGCACAGCAATGTCACGGGAGTGTGTAACCGCAATGGAGACAACAGTCCAAAATCTCTACCGGTTGACATATTTCTACTGGTTAATCATGTCTAAATGGAATATTGCCCAACCCCATTTCTGCCACAAACAAACAAATAACAGATATCAAACATATATCTCACAATTCCTTTTTTTCACAGTTCTGCTCCCTAATTTACATTATGAATCCATATTTTTTTTTACTCAGTGAAGCAGGCTTCCATAGAAACCATAATTCAAGAACTTTCAAGAATTTTATTTTGAAAAACATATGTTGACAAATGTTTTGTAAAATTAGTTTTTACCCAAGAAATTATGACTAATATAAACAAATCTATACACATTACTTAAAGCTCATTATCAAATATCACATTCCCAAAGCCTTGTACACACAAACAAGCACTCAGACTCAACTCGAAAGTGTTGTATAATAAATAATGCAGCTCGAATGACACAGCACTTCTGTGATGCACACTGAACTCTTCGCAGACACACTGACGCCGAAACTTTCTCATCAAAATTAAACATTGTTTTTCAAAGACAAACTGAGAGCATAAAAATCCACAAAAGAACAAACTCAATTTGCAACTTGAACTCTATTCTTCCAACACCACAATATTGCATGTATTGTAATATTTTCAACAGGAGTAGCTCTTATCTTCCTCTGAATCATCCCTTTGTCTTTTTTTAACTGATGTGCTCTTGTTCGTTTTTTGAGTTACCATTTGCTGATCTTGTACAAACAGTACAGTTGTGCTAGATGCACCAAAAGGTACATGTAATGTAGATTTTTTTGCAAATGCAGTTGAAACATTAACATTTCAGCTTGCTTATTTAATCATTAGTTTTGAATACTTCTCATGGGCATTTAATAATTTTAGACTTTTCAGTCTGAGTTAAATCTCTTTTTTACCTAATTTTATCTTTAAAAACCTGAATATAAAAAGTCTTTCAGTTCCAGACTTCATGGACAATTATATATCACTTATAAATGATTAAATACAAATTAATAGTGGTTATTAAGACTGATGTGGTTTGGAATTGGTAAAATATGCTTGGGGGAAAAAAATATATGATCAGAATATTAACTTGCCTAATAATTATGCATGCACTGTATTCTGTATCAGCTATATGTTGATGTGAACCAAAATCCAAATAGCTGTTAAAGGTTTATTTATTTATTAATTTTTAGCATTTGCTCTGACTTCATTCACTGTAGTTATGAAAAGCTCAATTGTAATCATCTCTATGCCTTGATTGCTTTTTTCTCATTGGATATCACGTTTGAATCAGAAACGTCACATTATGGAAGTAAAATGGTTTTCAAACCTCATATTGACTTAAGTGTGTAAAACTAGTATCTTACCCTTCACTGCACTGTTCATCTTCTTCATCTGTCTTTGTTTCTTTGCTCTTGCCTTTGCTTTTTTTTCCACTGCTTTCCGTTTCTGCTTCACCTCCTTCAGTGTCTTAAGGTCAGTTTCATAATAACGGCCTTTATTTTGTGCCACCATCTTCTCTATCTTCTCCAGCAGGTTTGTGACCTGACTGCTATCATTCCAGTTCTCATTGTTGAGGACATGATACCTGTTCCCACATTTCTCGAGTAGCCACTGTAGCGCTTCCCCTTCACTCTCAATGAACTCTTCGACAGTCACGTCCCCCAGACAATCTCCATGGGTGAACAGCAGTATGGTATGAGCCCACACTCTCTCACCAAGAAGCTGCATGTGCTCCTCCACTGATTGCTTCTCTGCTGCTGTGAATGACACGTCTACACGCAGGGTCAGCAGAAGCACGTGTGGTCCAGGTGGACAGAGAGACATGCTGAGTAAAATCTCCTCTTTATCCAGTTCAGAAGTGTCACCCACTGAGAGAGACTTCCACCAGCCTGGAGTGTCCACGATAGTCACATGTCTCCCGTCCACCTCGCCTTGTCTTCTCACAGATGTGGTGGTTCTCTTCGAGATGAATGTCGCCATGCTTAAAATGGTGTTTCCAGCGGAACTCTTCCCAGCTCTTCGGAAACCCAACATTATCAGCCTCATCTTAGAAATGTGGACATGTTTGTGACCTGGTAAAAACAAGACCAAGTAAAATCAAATATCAATATCCAAACTCTTTCATTCCTTCATAGAACAAAAAAGAAGAAATTTTCAATCCGCTGTAGCTCAAAATGGTGCATTTAAGAAATTTTGTGTCAGCTGCAGCAGAATACGGTTGTCAGTCCTGTATTTGAGTCCTTAATATGGTTGCGTTCACTCACAGTACGGTTATTTAGGGCTGTGGCAACCGCATTCTATAACGAACACACACCCGTATTCTATAACACCCATTCTATAACGAACTCACAGGACTCACAACCGCATTTTCGGAACACACGCGCTGTATGAACGAAACAGGACAAGACAACCAGTTGTCCATCACGTCATTCATTTTAGTGCGAGAGAGTCGCTCTGTTGCACAAACACACGTCTAGCGTTTGTGGCGTGCGTTCATGTGTGGTTTCGGTAACTTACAGTGACGGAGAAATGAGCTGCATGTCATCTGAAAGTTTTAAATCCACTCTCCACCAGGGGTGCGTTTCCCGAAAGCAACTATGGTCGTAAGTTCCGTCGTTACCAATAGGTTTCAATGGAACTAACAACCATAGTTAGCTAACGATGCTTTTGGGAAACGCATCCCAGAGCCGCTCTCGTCAGTTTCGTGTTCCGTGCACGGCTCAGATATGCTCTTCACCCAAATGTAAAAGCTGCTGTCGGTTAATGAAGGTTTAATGAATCGTCTCGTCGCGGCTCGTCTGGACTCTTGTTGTGTCAGAAAGTGATAAAACTTTTATGGACGTCGCCATCTTTGATATTACTTTAGTCACTGTTGCTATGGTTACTAGTAAAGAATACGGGCTTGATTCCCGTTGGACGTTCATACAGACAGTAGCATTCGAAAAGCTACTGTAAGTTGCAGTGTGAATGGGACATTTGGAGACTTAGTAAATGCGGTTGTCAATAGCAATAACTGACAGTGTGAACGTAGCCATATTTTGTCACTAGAAGAACTAAAGGTTTTGGGCATCTACAGTTTTTTATAAGTCTAGCTAATCTGAATCATTGCACTTTTAAGTCAATTTAAAACTTGGACTTTTAACATCTTAAAAGATGTTCAGATCATTAATACTTTAAATATAAATATGTTTTGTATTTTTGGAGTTCGATAGCCCCAGATCTCATTCACTTTCATTAAATGGGAAAAAAGAAGCCATCATAGTCTTTAGAATTTCTCCTTGCATGGGGGGAATATTCAGAGATCTGGAACAAAACGAGGATAATGATAATGAGAGAAAATAATGAGAGAATTATAGTTTTTAAGTTAACTATTCCTTGAAAAGTGGTTATCTGGGGCCCGAGTCACAAAACATTAAGGATGAAATTCTTCTTAACAGCTACTTTCTAGCTCTTTTCTAACTTAACAATGAAGTTTATATGATATTTATTATTGCAAAAACATTTCTTAAAGGGATAGTTCACCAAAAAAAAAAAAAAATCCCCATAAGACCTTTGTTCATCTTTGGAATTTACAATTAAGATATTTTTGATGAAATATGAGAGCTTTCTTACCCTGCATAGATAGCAATGCAACTGACATGTTGAGCAGAAAAGTAGTAAGAACATCATTAAACTAGTCCATGTGAAATCAGTGCAACAACCGTAATTTTTTCATAGCTTCATTAAATTACGTTTGAACCATTGATGTCACATGGACTATTTTAATGATGTCCTTGCTTAGTCTTGAATGTGGTAGTTGCATTGCTGTATTGCAGGGTCAGAAAGCTCTCAGATTTAATCAAAAATATCTTAATTTGTGTTCCAAAGATGAATGAAGGTTTTATGGGTTTGGAACAACATGAGGTTAAGTAATGACAGAATTTTCATTTTTGGGTGAACTAACCCTTTAAGAATGAATTTAAATCACTGAAAAGAATGTTCCAAAAATCCCCTCCAAGCTGTCTTAAATTTTCTTGTTAGAAAAGGAAGAAAAAGATGCTCTTAAGAAAATATTTTTCAGGAATAACACTTAAGAACTTATCAGAATTCATCCTTCTTAGAAGGATCTTACTGAATCCGGCCCCTGGTTCTTACCTTGCCGTACAAGTGGCATATCCCATTGTTCCTGTACCATCTTCCTCCTCTGGTTGGCTCTCATGTATCTCTTCGTCATCGTTCCTTCTACCTTATGCAACCATTTTCTCTCCATTTCAAAATGACAGCGACCGTTTCCCAGAACCATCGCATCTATTTTCTCTAGTAACCCCGTAAGCTGCGTACCGGTGGCTCTCTCAGCATTAAGAACATGATATCTGTGCCCACATTTCTCCACTAGCCAGAGCAGAAGAGCCTCTCCTTCACTTCCAATGTACTTTCCTAGAGATTGCTCCTGTAGCTGGTCTCTGTATGTGAACACAACTATAGTGTGATTCCACACTCTCTCGCTCAGAAGTTCCACGTGCTCCTGCACGGACCTCCTGTGTTTTTCTTTGAATAAAGCATCGACACGTATGATCAGCAGAACCGCATGGGGCCCAGGAGGACAATGAGCTACACTAAGGACAATCTCTTGTTTTTGAAATTCAGGGGTTTCTTTTACAAGGTAGTTCTTCCACCAGCCCGGCGTATCAACTACAGTGACCTGCCTTCCGGCAAAATCTCCACGCATCTTCACACTCTGGGCGGTTCTCCTTAGATGAAGCTCTGCATGACCTGTTATTAGGTTTGCCAAAGAAGATTTCCCCGCTGCTCTGTTTCCCAATAACACAATCCTCAAATCAAAGAGAAACTGGACTCCTGCCAATAAGAGACAATGCATTCCTAATATCAAAAACATGATGTCTTGCTCCCTGCTGACTATAGATCTAGACATTTAGATTTAAACTTTTCTTTAATACAAAATCCCAATGCTAGAAAACACCAAGAACTGAAATGCTTTAATCAGGAAACTTACCAAATTCACTTGCTTCACATGTTGCCATCGCTGCACTCTCTTACTCATAACCCTGCCTAAAATATTTAGAAATAATGTCACTTTTGGTCTGAATTAGTTACCGCACCATTTAAATGATACGAGAAGGTTAATAAAATGACTTCCATCTTCAACTTTGTATTAATGTGTTTTTGTGGCACCAAGATCAAGCTAATGGATGATGCTTTTAAAAATGACAAGATTACCACCCCATACATTTACAGCGCTTTTCAACAAGCTTTTAGAAGCCATTAGCTATCTGTGAAAGAATGAATAAGTGAGGTGAAAAAGGGAAAAAGGTTTTACCTTTGTTCTCATCACAGTAGAAGAGCTGACAGTGAAATGAAGAATATTATTCTTGTGTGCACAACAAATATGAGAAAAACTGGTTAGTCAGGCTGAACAAGTGACTCAAGACTTTTATGGAGTCTTATAAGAAAGGCCTCTGTTTCCATTACATTGACCAATTTAAATAGATACATCCATTAAGAACCACACCGTGGATATTGTAATGACCATAATAGCTGTATGCGCGAGTGAACTATTTTGCGTATTTGATTAGTGACCTGGAAATGACTAATCTGAGTTTGATTTAGATAAGAAGAAACCCAAAATGCACTGACCAATGATTGTTTAAAAAAAATGTAAAATGAATAATTTATATTTAAAGGGATAGTTCTCCCAAAAATGAAAATGATGTCATTAATTACTCACCCTCTAGTCGTTCTAAAGCCGTGAGACCTTCTTTCATTTTTGGAACACAAATAGAACACAAAAAAAGACATTTTTGATGGAAACCATGAGCCTTCTGACCCTGCGTAGACAGCAATGCAACTGACATGTTCAAGGCCCAGAAAGGTAGTAAGGACATTGTTAAAATAGTCCCTTAATTTTCTAAAACTACGAAAACAATATTTTTTCATTTTTCTTCGAAAGGACAGTGGAGATGAGACAGAAGTGAGTGGGAGCGAGGGGGGGGGGATCGGTAAAGGTCCACGAGACGGGATTTTATCTTGGGACACCCGAGGTGCAACTGCACCATATGTTGGGGCTATTGGCTATTGGCGCCGACAACTACGAAAACAAAAATAATGACTTTATTCAACAATTTCTTCTCTTGGACTATTTTAATGATGGCCTACTTAAAAATGTCCTTACTACCTTTCTGGGCCTTGAATGTGTCTGTTGTGTTGCTGTCTATGCAGGGTTAGTGAGCTCTCGGATTTCATCGAAAATATCTTAATTTGTGTTCCGAAGATGAACAAAGGCCTTACGGGTTTGGAACGACGCAAGTATTTAACAACAAAATTTTTATGTTTGGGTGAACTATCTCTTTAAATATATTTGCATGTATTATGCTATTTTATAATTTAGATCTATTAAAACCCCAAAAATCTATCTTACATTTTACATGAGAAAGTTTCTTTTTTTTTTGTTTCATATATATATATATATATATATATATTCTATCTTTAAACATATAATGCCCATATAGGAATGCCCGCACGCTTACACCCGCCAGTGCTCAAACAAGTGTCTTCAAATGAAAAAGGAGTTTCACGCTCTCCCTCGACATAGATCACAAAAGATGAATATATATGTTAGACAGAAAAGAGAATAGGAGAAATGGGCCGAGAGGTTGTGCGAGCGATGACTCATGGACAGTGTCAGCGAGTGCTTGTCTTGTTTTGATGTACAACACACAGACGCCTGAGATCGTTCAGGGACAGATATGGCCATATCAGATTTCACAGAACTAGAAGGGGAATGCAGAAATTGCTTATAACCTTGAAAAGACAGACCTTGAGTGAAAGAAAGAAAGGAAGAAAGAAAGAAAGAGAGAGTGAATTATGCAGATAGGAACCGTACAGCAAATCCTTTGACAGCACTCTGGATAAAAATGGCTTTAAAAAGCTTTAGTGTTGATTCACAACAGTATCGTTTTGCAGGCTTCGCTAGTGGTTTTTTCCGTTTTGGAACTTTTTATGTAAATATGATGTTTGTGTGAGCCTTATCACATTTTCTATCAAATTACAGATGATTCATATGGTCTCAGAGGTCCCCTTCAGTCTATAAATCTAATTAGCGCTTCTGCACCCTCAGCCACACAGGACCGACGTTTAGTTTGAAACAGAAGATCTGAGCCTTTGTTTTTCACTCAGTACAAGCCATTAAAGTTGCATTTAGCTCGTACATCATTATCACTGTTATCTGCATCTCTCAGTGGAGGATTACTGCTAGTAAAACATGAAAAGTGAAGGTTAAGAACACAATAACAGAGATTAGAATCTGTCTTTATCTCTAAGGAACTTGCCGGCTTAAACAGAGCTGGCTCTCTGTTTATATGCCCGTGTATCAGGTAATTGGAAAGTTCTGCTCGGCTGGAACCTGCGCCGCCTCCAGTGATGTTGGTCACACTTGTTTCTCTCTCATTCTGTAAGGAAATAAAGCCTCCGTGGGTGCGCAGCCCGAGCCTCGATAAGGAGAATGTTAGGAGGGCTCATGATGGCACTCGGATTATACTTCCACAATCCCTCTATCTAGACTTATCTGAGGACAAACTGCCTCGAAAACCTTTCCAAAGCGCGGCTTCTCTTCCATCCGGGTGTTTAGGATTGCAATATGCCAGAGACGTATCTGTGCTAGGATCTCTGCTTCGAGATTTTTTTTCCACACGGATGAATGCGAATTTTTCAAAGAGATGAGGCAGATTATTTGGTTGACATGCACTTGAAATTCAGTTGCGTTTAATCTGTATCCACTTACTTAGTCCCTTTAGTTTGAAGAGGCTTTGGCAGACCGTGAGCCCCCAAATCACCTATTTTACTGCTTAGAGAAGCCTTCGGCTTGCTAAATTGAACTGGAGGAGAACTGATCTAAACTTAGCATTAATATTTCAACTCCTAGCTATAAACAAAAGCCTGTTCTCTTGAAAACAAAAGCAGTTTTAAATTAAAAACTTGAGGCAGTGAATAAACAAGAGCTACATAATTTGATTGTGGAGACTGAAGAGTGATTATCTGTTTGTAACAAAACAAAGCATCTCTCTGAACGATTCCCGCTTAATAAGAGTACTTTCATTTGACTGAATAATTAGATTTTTGCTTTCTCTCTTCAATCCCATTCGCATGCCTTCCAGGAGCAAAAGCTATTTCTGTTTTTGATAGTGCATGTCTGTAATTAAAACTAATGGCAACATCCGCTGCTTAAACTTTTAACATAGAAGATATCACTACGAATAATATATTTAAGGTTCATACAGTAACGCCTTATCTACACAAGCTCCGTTCCTCTTAGCAAAAACATTAATTACCTGTACAGTATAGTATATAAGTGAGTTTTATAGAGGAGCTTTATAAAGTACTTTTGTACTTTAATGTAGTTCTACATTTAACAAATGAGCTGCATGTTCATTTTGTTCCAGAAAAAAAATGGTAATTAGCGTATTAGGCTGTGCAGCCAGTAAACCCTATACAGTACACCATAGAGGAGTTTCTGACACAAAACCAAAAATATCTCCTATTCCAGCCGAGCTCTCATTAGTCATTGGAGTTGTTATTAATGTGCTTCAGCCTTTCTACTCAATCCTCCATATAACCCGTGGCTGTACAGTGATGGTGACGACTAACAGGGAAAACCGCAAATGGCACTTTCCATGAATATGATACAAAATAGGGCCCGATTTTGTCTTTTTTTTCCCAACCAATGGTGCTAAAAGGATAATTCACCCAAAACCCATTTACTCATCCTGATATTGTTCCAAAACTTTATGACTTACTTTCTTCTGTGATGCATACGAATTTGAAAAAAAGTCTCAAAGGTTTTTTTCACCATGGTTTGGTAACCAACATTCTTCCAAATACTGTTTTTTAAAAAATAGTTATACAAAATACAAAAATAGTTATACAACAGTGTTTTGTTGCCACGTAAAAAAAAAAAAAAAAAACATCTAAAATTACGAGATTAAATTCGTAATATTTTGAGAATAAAATCGAAATTACAAGAATAAAGTAGAAATATTGTACGAATAAATTTGCAATATTTCAAGGATAAAGTCGAAATGTTTCGAGAATAAACTAAAAATAATGAGAAATCATTTTTAGCAAATACGAGATTAAACTTATAATATTTTGAGAGTATAGTCTAGCCTATTGCGCATGCAAATGACCAAGATTGGGAGCACCGGAAGAAATTCCAAAGTCTTAGCTTTCAAAATCTGTCAGTTTTATAGCGAAATACAAACAATATGTCTTACAATAATGTAGTTTTCATTCGCTTCAGTTTAAGCAGCATGAGTCAATCATCTTTCCGATTACAATAATGAGACTTTTGTTTCATTAAATTAGGTTATACTGTTTTTTCCATGCCTTCTGATGTCCCTTCACTTTTATATCTTTCCATAAACTTGAAATAAAGAGGAAAAACACATTTATAATTTGTATTTCGTGATAAAATTGACAGAATTTGAAAGCTAAGCTGTGTTATATTAAAAGCAAAAAGGCACATAATTATTGTGATTACTGGGTGTACAAATAATGAATGGAAGACGTTAAATATTATGTTCAATCATTTACTGTATTATACCGTGAATAAAGCAGCTTGTGAATAGTCACTTAATTTTATATACCTCAGAAAAAACGTTAATGAGTTGGAGCCCACTTCAACCTTTAGAAAGTTTTATTGTTGTTTTTAATTAAATACATGTGAGGAATGAAAGGTTTGACGCCACAGATGTTTTTGCAAAGTAGGTGGAGGAATTTTCACAAAGAAAACAGGGTATAATTTATGAACTGATTCACAGCGATTTGCAGTGTTGGGGAGTAACTAGTTACATGTAACGGAATTACTTAATTTAATTACAAAATAAATGTAACTGTAATTAGTTACATTTACTGAGAAAAGTGTGTAATTAAATTACAGTTACTTTTGAAAAATGCCAGTGATTACAAAGGGGATTACATCTGAATTTTTTCACACACCCACCTCCACTTACAGATTTAATTGACTTCTTTCATAAACTGCATTGACTGCTCTAAAATGGGACACCATTGTTTCAGCAGTTTAGGACACAGAATAGGATACATGCTTATTCAATAACTGTTTTATTTTCTATTTGGGTTTATGCATAAACTTCATTTTTTAAGATTGTTTTTTCCAGGCATTGTTAGGTGCTAGTGTTTTCTGTCATAACTATGCAAACATTTGATTTTAAACCCTGATTGGTTCAAAATCTGATTGGTCAGTCATGACATTCCAAGGTATGTTATTCCCCAATAACAACTGGTAGGAGCTAATAACTCAGACTCATTCGGGGCAACTTAAGTCAGTGCTATATGCTTGATAATTTTTTCTTGGCGGAAGCTTTGTGTTTGCTTAGCTAATAAAATATTAAAGCTTAATTCAATATTAATTTCTTAATTCTGTCATCCTGGTGTCGTGGACTCGCTCTATTGTTCCATACAAACGCAGCTGCTGCCATTTTTTCTTTTTTTTTTTTTGTACATTGTAATGGATTATAAGATAATTAACAAACTAGTACTACTTCCTTCATTATTCATTCCATATCTTTATGGAAGCTTTGCGTTCAAATATTTCAACTCAGATCAGTGTTTCGTGTCTAATTATTTTGACATGAAACATCTAAATAATCTATCAAGCAGTTGTGTAATAAGTTGATAATGTAGCCAGTTGTTATCGCAAAATAAAGATGTATGTTATCCCTTACTTATAATTTTAATTCAAGTGATGAAGGATTTTGAAAGTCTGACAGTAATCAGTGTTGAGTGCTACTGTAAGGCTACTGTAACTCTGCCTGGTTTAAATGTTTCAAAATGATTAACAGTTGAAAATATTAGAAATTTGGAAAAGTAATCAAAAAGTAATTCAAAGTAATAAGTTACATTACTTTTATAAAGTAATTGAAAAGTTACACTACTTATTACATTTTAAATCAAGTAACTTGTAATCTGTAACCTATTACATTACATCTGTAACCTATTACAACCTATTACATTTCCAAAGTAACCTTCCCAACACTGGTGATTTGTCACACCACATTAAAGAGTTTGAAAAACACATTATTGTAAGACAGTTTGTATTTCGCTATAAAACTGATTTTGTAAGCTGAGACTTTGTTCTATATTAAAAGTACCAAAAGCACAAAGCTTATTTCTATTGGAGGGCTGGCGCACTACAAATAACGAATGCAATCGAAGACATGAAATAGGCTATTATTTTCTAGCATACTGTCCCCACGAGAATGACACATGGTATGATTTCTGCTAATAATCCCACATATATTTGTAGCATTAAAAAGGGTTAAATAAAAGAGCTACGGTGTAAACATGCACCCTTTGATTCCTGATTTTCAAATAGTTGTACCTCGGCCAAAAATTGTCCAATCCTAACAAACCATACATTAATGGAATGCTTATCAGCTTTTAAATTATGTATAAATCTCAATTGTAAAAAATTTACCCGTATGACCGATTTTGTGGTCCATGGTCACATATCATATTCTTGATATCAAGCTGTTTCCGCCAGTCCTTAAAATGGACTCTTCCTTATCCCAGTAAGATAATGTGGCCACTTGGACGCAACACTATTCAAATAAATTCCAGTGGTCTGGCAACTTCACCCAGTGCTCCCAATCCGGGTCACTTGCATGCGCAATATAGGCTATATCAAAATATTACAACTTTAATTTCTATGATTTTTATTCTCGGAACGCATTCCGACTTTATTCTCGGAACGCATTCCGACTTTATTCTCGGAACGCATTCCGACTTTTTCCGAGATTTTTAACATTTTTTTAACGTGGCAATAGAACACCTTCATAGATTTAAGACAACATGAGGATGAAAAAATTATGATTTCTCATTTTGGTTGAACCATCCCTTCATAAATCTTCAGAAAGTCATGACTGTCAACCTAAACTACGTACAAATTGTTAGATTTTGTATACATTCATGTTAGCAGATTTTTTGCAATCTTGCTACCAAAATTTGGGATTTGTGAACCTGAATTTATGTAAAAACTAGGCTAAAATGGGTATCACAATTTAAGCTTAAATAAAGCTGCTGATGAGAAGCTTGGTCATTGCACAATGCGACTTCTCTTAAACGCGCCGAGAAGAAATCACAGATTTGGAATGACCAACTTCGCTTGCAGCGTCTTAAAGGCTAATCACTTTCGGCTTCATCTGGACAGCCTCCTATCGGAGGCTTTTAGTCACCTTAGAGCGGCCCGCCATCTTACAATCTCTGTGAAAATTGGATGAATACTTCCAGTTAAATAGGGTTTGTCATATAATGACGAAAATAAGCACCAGGTGCCAGATTAACACCAGTAATTTGGGGGTATCTGTAAGTGTTCTCAGAGTTCTTTTCCAAATATCTCATTTAATTTTTTTTATACTGTGCTTTATGTTAGATAATACATTATCCAACATATCTAACATAACAGGTCGTCAGAAAATAAAGCCATGGTGTTTGTTTTTCTACTGCTTTTATAAAAGTCACAGGCCACCAATATCTACCGCATTTGTGAAAAAAAAGCAACATTACAGAACTGTCTAGACACTCTTACCTCAGAATGAGCCTAACAGATATTAAACCTGAGCTTAGATGAAAGATTTTAATAGTAGTCTTGCCCTTGACACCTTTACTCTACAGCCCTATTTCATAAAGCAATTTAACATGTTCTCAGTGTTCATCCTCCTGCTGCTTTCCCCAGTGGAAAAGTGTGTTGCCATCTTAAGTGCCTTTCCATTATTCTAAAAGCCCAAGTGTAAAATCGACCCTTCGATGGATGAAGAGACAAGTCAACAAAACACAAGAACTCATGGGAACATATTTCCCATAAGGCATAGCATGCCATCGCATTTCTCTCCAAAAAACATAAAATTGACAGGAAAGCTGCTAGAAAGTGAGAATTCATTTGTTTAGCGATGACAACCGAATTTAAAGGCGTAAGCTGGTTTTGTCTGATTCGAGTATGTTCCATTTTCATTCCACACAATGTCATGACATTTAAGCTTCGTATTGTCAAATCCTAAGGGTAAATGGATGACTAGCTGTTATAATTGAAATCACGACCAGTACAAGGCGTAATCTTGATCCTCAGGAGAAAAGTTCGCTCTAAATGTATCACTGAGACTGACCTGACAAGTGCAGAGACTGTGACTTCTGCTGTAAGTTAGACCTGCTATTCAGGTGACCAGTTTTTATCGATCTTCACGTTTGGCTGTTGATTTTCTGTAAGGGAGCTTCTCGCAACGGCTTCACTGTGAAAGAACAAAACATAAAGCAGGTTTCATCCATTTTGCAGCCAGCACACTCATTCATCCTTCAGGAATTATTAAACATATCACTGAATTATCAGTACACACATGATATCTCAACCTTGACATGCTTTAGCATAAATGTTTCTCATTTATTCAGTCATGCACTGCTTTCTGTCATTTCCCTTCTTGTCGCTGTTTCCAGTGAATTAATAATACATGCTCTGTCTGTGTGAAATGTCCATCAAAATAAAAAAATACATAACTAAAGGTGTCCCAATGGCCTTAGAAGACTGTGAAACAACTTTGTAAAGCACAAAACACAGTACAAGCACTGTTTAATGTCTTTAGACATATTGTAATTAAACAATTTTCATTTTTGTAACGAACCATTGCATTCTGATCTGTACTGTATAACTACTTATCAAAGGAAGTACGATTTTTTTTAATTAAAATTTTTGGTCAGCTGAAAAGTTCACAGAAATGTATTTCAAATAAATTCTGTTTTTCTGAACTTTCTATTTGGTAAAGAACTTAAAAAAAAATGTTTCATGGTTTCCACCAAAATATTAAGCAGAGTAACTGATTTCAACATTGATTGTAATAATAATAGTTTCTTGAGGATCAAACCAGTATATTAGAATGATTTCTGAAAGTTCATGCGACACTGAAGACTGGAGTATTGATGCTGAAAATTCAGCTTTGCCATCATAGGAATAAATTATATTTTAAAATATATTAAAATAAAAAAAAACATCATTATTTTTTAAATTGTACATTTATTTCACAATATTACTGTACTTACTGCAATCAAATATAATGCAGACTTCTAAGATATTTTTACCCTGGATTTACCCTGTTTAGCATTAAACTGGCAAGCAATTCCAGCTGCAGTGCTGAACCGTTTCCCCATTGAGAGTCTCCACATTATACTGTCCTCGTACATTTCTTACATGGACAGCCATCCTTTTGGGAGGACTTGAGCATAAGAGACATCTTTCAAAAGATCTTACAGACCCTAAAACTTTTGAACTGTAGCGCATGTATAAATAGGGATTATACTTGTTTTTATGGACATATGTCAGAATTACATCAAACTTTGTTGTTTAAAAAAAAAAAAAAATTCAATATGTGACTATATTTCATCCAGACACTCCATCTCTGAGAAGCTAAAAGTCCATAAGCTTAATTAAAACTTTAGAATTTTCATTAGGTCTGGGAACCGGCAGTCCTTGTGTGATCGGATTATGAGATTTGCTTAGGATTCACAAAATGAAACCAAATGTCTCATTTGAACTCAAGAGGCTTGTTCTAGTGTCTCTGAAAAATATGATGGGAACAACTGAGGCAGTTCATAAAAATAGTTCTCTGTGAAAACTAGAAGACACACAGAGGCCATCAGAAAAGACAAAAACAAACAAACAAACATCAAGGCTCATTATATTAATGTACTGTGATGGTGGCATTATTATACCACATTTCTGCAGACTGCATCAGGATAAACAAAACTATTTTAGCACATCCATAACCAAAATGATCTTTAGTTTCATCATTAGGGGAACGACATTAACAAACACTCCAGTATGTTGAGAGAAGAAATGTCTTCAAGCTAGTGGGTTCATTGTGCAGATTCTGGATTATGACTGATTATATTCACACAAGACCTAAAGTCATAATGAAGTCAGAATGAGACCATGTTTTGACACCATTATCATCATCATGATTATCATCACCATCATTTCAAAGAAACATAAACATGTATATTGATATTTAGCTGTTTGTTTTTAAAATATTTCAGTATCTCACTGCATTTCTCATTCGCATTCCATATACATAAAAACAAAGCAAAAAAACTGTATGAACATATATGTTTTATGGAATTAGAAATGTCTTTTTTATTGCTATTTTAACACTTTGTAATAAAACAGTAAAAATAAAGGAAGTACTGTAAGTTATTATGAATCACCGTCTTGATCAGTGTCCAGATCAGTGTGACAGATGTCTTGATGGTTTGGAGTCTTAGCATGCAAAAAACAAGGCAAGCAGAAAATACATCCCAGTTTTAGTCAGACATATCTACTAGAATAGAAGGGGAGGAGGAAAGTAACTAGGAGAGGGAAGATGGAGGAAACTAGAAAACTGTGTGAAGATGCAGCCATCTGCTTTCAGTTTAACATTCTGATTTGATAAATCCATAAAGGACAATTAGGAAAATCAGGAGTGAAAAACGTTGAGTCAGTGATCCATGGTGTCATCTTCATCACTGCTTTCAATAAAATCATCTTCAATGTTGTCTACAGATGGTCCAGCTTCTTCATCATCATCATCAGCAGCCCCATGCTCTTCACCACCCAGCTCTGCTAACAGCTGCTCAGTATGCTCTAACATGGGTGCGTCCTCACAGCGCAGCTTCACATAGAGCTACAGATTAGAGAAAAAGAGTGAGAAAAAAAAACAGATCTTATGATTATTATCAGAGGAATAGTGGCAGTGTATGTTTGTAGAGCAAAGAGAAATCTCAGCTTTGACTCCAGGCTTGGCATGTTTTGCAGTGTGAACAAGTTGCCACTAAATCAAAACTCTCCTCTCCTATATATTTCTCTTTTATCTAACTCCTCTATTCTCCATCTTTCAAGGACTCGCTCTCTTTCTCTCCCTCCGTCTTTCTTCGAGAAGGTCCAGTGCCAGCAAAGTCAGCTGGCAAATTCCACAAATTAGTGACTCCTTTCCAAGCACAAACGAAGCGAGTTCTGCATCAGTGGGAAACTGTTCAGCAAGTGACTGAGTGCTTGCCAGGAGAGGAAGAGAATTCAATCCCCCCACTGTCTCAACTCTTATCACTGTAAAATATACCCTGAAAGAACATGATAAAAAAGCAATTCTCAATGTGACTGCAAAACAATATATCGCCCCGCACTTTCTCCCTTTGCTTAATATAAAAAGCTTGCAGGGGATTTCATCCTGTTTCAGCAGGGGAATCGGTACAATTAATATCACAATATTTTACAGTTTCAGTGCAACTACCAAATGTGGGTAAAGGGATACACATGATTAAATAATGATCAATTAAATGTCATTTTAATCATTTAATCATTTTAAAAGTCTGTTAATTTCAGCACAGATACATTCGGAGGCAAGCCAATGTGAAAACGTAGGGATTTTTTTTTTTTTTTAACAAATAAAGATTGCATTCACTACAAACAAAGTGATAATGTATTAAATAGTGACACACTTGAAATTACACCATAATTAGTGGAACGGTATGTTATGTACACTGTGTGTTGTTATTTGGCACAAAAAGAGTGTTTTCACAGGATTTTTTGCCCAAAATTAAAATTAGCCCATTATTTACCCACCCTCCAGGCATCCTAGGTGTGTATGACTTCCTTATTTCAGACGAATAAAATTTGAGTTAAATTAAAGAATGGCATGGCATTTATAATGGCATGGGCAGGCCCTTCTCTTCATCAGTCCAAAACAAGTCCAATAAAGTGCATCCATCCATAATAAAAATTGCTCCACATGGCTCCGGGGGGTGAAAAAAGACCTCCTATAGTGAACCGATGCATTTTTGTATGAAAAATATCCATATTTAAAATGTAATATTCAATGCTTTATTCACCTTTATGCTGGAGCTGCGTGAGGGACTTTTTATTATGGATGGATGTACTTCATTGGACTTGTTTTGGACTGATGAAGAGAAACACCCACCCATGCCATTCTAAAGCTTGGAATTTTTTTTATATAACTCCGATTGGATTCGTCTGAAAGAAGGAAGTCATATACACTTAGGATGCCTGGAGGGTGAGTAAATAATGGGCTAATTTTCATTTTTGGGTCAGTTGTGAGTTTATATCAGAAATGTGATATGCTCGCAATTCAGAGAAAAAAAAGCCAGGCATAAAGACAGAATTGTGAGATATAAGCAGAATTTACTTTTGTCGCTATCGTTGACTATTGTGACTTTTTTTCTGAGAATTATGAGATATAAACTCGCAATTGTAAGTTATAAAGTTCAGTTCTGAGGGGGAAAAGGTATATTTTCCCTGAATTGCTAGAGTATCTCACAATTCTGAGAAGAAAAAAAGTCAGAATTGCAAGACGTGAACGCAAGTGAGAAAAAAAGTCAGGACTGTAAGATAAAAAGTTGTGATTTTTACTCCTTATTCAGTGGCAGAAACAGGCTTCTATAATATACACATTGTGTATTATTATTTGACAAACTCCAAGTCAAAAAAAATGAGCATATTAATGTAAAAAGACTTTATTTTCCATAGAACGCATATACAGTAGTACATAGTACAGAAAGATAAATAATCAAAATAAAGTTATTCAATTAAAGTTGGCTATGTGCACATTAGAAGTAATCTGCATGTATTTTACTGTATTAATAGTAACAATTTGTCAAATGAGAGTTCATTTTAATGAAAAACAACGATGAAAATTCCTAAAGTATTACTTGAGCGAGTCCTCAAAGACTGATGGAAGCCAGCCATGAATAAAAAACAGTCATGATGTGATAAGAATGCGGCTAATGATGGCAAAGCTAAAAAGAGCATAGACGTCAGACCGCCTTGCACCCCATCAAAACTTCCTCAACTTTCAGAAAGCGTCATGTAAGAATGACTAATGCATACTATTTTTTTTAAAGGTCATTTCTTATGAGGTATTAGCAGTGCGTTTGGGGTACAGACCTCTCTTCAGCGAACTGTAATCATGCGGTCGCACAAGTTCTGTCTACTCTAACAACCAGACTTTAATTAAGAAAGCACATTTCTTATTAATACTTGAAAGAGCAGTCATTTAAAAAGCGGGAGAAAGTGACCCCACAACTTATCAACTTCTCCTTCGCTGTTCTTTCCTCTCTTTCCTTCTTTTTATTTAATGAGTTTTAGCACCACAGAACCTTATTTAACTCCCTCAGGGGCAAAACCACAGAGTCCTTCACACTCGCAGACTAACCAGGTCATCTCACACACACATACTGTCAGTGGGCAGCCCGTTGCTCCCTTATATCACCCTTAGAGCCGTGGGAACAGTCGCTAAGCAACAGCGAGTGGCGACAGGGCTCTCTGGGCCTCGTGGGATCTCATTTACGGACCGATCATAAGACCTCAGGAGAGTCTGAAACTCCTACCTGCTCTACAGACGTGACCTTCACACACACAAACATTACAACCACTGGCCACACAGGTTTAGTTGGACCCATGAGGGCATTTTAACACAATGTTGATGTGTGTGCATGTACTGTAGGGCCTTTTCGCTGTCGGATATCAAGGTTAATTGTGATGACAAAGCAACGCTTAAACATTAAACTCACACTGGCTCACAGGACCGAAACATTTAAAAGTCTTTTGAATGATTTGTTATATACCAGTTAATGCATAACTGGAGTGGATCGCTATATTGAATAGTCATTGCGAACATTACTGTACGTTTAATTCCAGGTTCAGCACTCAAACTAATAGACCAATTTGCATAAAAAGGACAAACATTTCCAGGTAAATGTAACATGCTTGTTTCTGAGATTTTAAATAACACACTTTACTAATTAAAAAACAGCACAGATAATTTTAAAGCTCTTATAGAAAGTATTTTAATGATGAAGAACATTTTAAATGGCATTTTGTTAAGTGTTTTAATTAGCTCACTTGCATTAGTCGCCTAAAAAGTGACTAAAATGTGTGAGTGCTTAAGTGATGGGGCTTGGAGAAGAAAGAGAGAGGAAGAGATGGAAATCAGAACAAATTATTCATGAAATAACGGGCAGTGCCATTAGTTACTGTATATAATCAATAAATGCAGTGTAAATACACACACAGTGCATGCATGATTATTAGACGCATTGAAATTCTGGTCATATTTTTTTCCAAGCACATTTTACCAATTCCAAACTACATCAATCTTAATAAGTACTATTCATTTTGAACTTCTTATATTCAGGTGTGCATTATTATTAGGCATGTTTTCTTTTACAGATAAAATGAGCCAAAAAAAGATTTAATTATTAAATGCCCATGAGATATAATTATAAGTAATGCAATACAGAAATTGCAGTGTTAGGGCATGACCATTGGACAGCAAAATGCTCATTGGGTCAGCACGGTCAGAAAGAAAAGAAAACACATGTTAACTGCAAAATAATTAAGGTGAAGAATTAGGTGTGAAACCAACAGGAACCATTTAGTCTCCAATGCCACCATTTCCCAAAACTGCAACCTACTGTACATTGAGTCTCCAAGTACAAGGTTTCAGACTCTCAGAGACTTTGCTTGGGTAAAAAAAGTCTAAAACATGACCTCGACTTAATAAGAAGTGTTGTGAAATACATGAAGACTGATTTTTTTTATAGGCTTTATAGACCGATAAGTTGGGAGTAACTCTTGAACCAGCACCACATCCTCTTGTACCACTCTTTCAGGAATTTTTCTTCTAAAATCTGGCAGTAAGTTTTGGGAGTCAATTTTTAGTCCATCTCTGCAAGACAGACTTTGCAGGATAGGAGATGGACTGACCCAGTGCTGACCCAGTGAGCATTTTGCTATCCAATTGTCATGCCCTAACTTCACAAGTTCTGTATTGCACTAGTTTTGAATATTTCTCTTGGGCATTTAATAATTTTTTACTTTTCAGTTAAAAGAGTTTTTAGCTCATTTTCATGGACCTTCATGGACAATTACATATCACTAACAAATGATTAAATACAAAATTATGGCCAGAATATCAACATGCCTAATAATTAAGCACGCACAGTATATGTAAAAAGGATATACATTTGGATGGATGGATAGATGGAAAGACAGAACAACAGATACAACAATAGATAGAATGACAGAACAATAGATACACAGAAGACAACAGAATGACAGAACGATAGAAAAATAGTTAGAATGACAGAATGACAGACAGATAGATAGATAGATAGATAGATAGATAGATAGATAGATAGATAGACAGACAGATGGAATAGACGATAAATAGACAGATGACAGATGGAACAAAAGATTGATAGCAGGGAAATAGAATGACAAACAATAAATGGAATGATAGACAGATAGACGATAGATAGAATGATAGAACGATAGAACGATAGATACCGATATAACAATCGATAGACAGATAGATAGATAGACAGATAGACAGACGATAGATAGAACAATAGATAGAACGATAGATAGATAGACAGACAGATATAGATCGATAGAATGATAGATGGAGCGACAGATAGAACAATAGAACGATAGAACGATAGATAGATAGATAGACAGACAATAGATGGAACAAAAGATTGATAGCAGGGAAACAGAATGGCAAAGATAGAGCGATAGATAAAACAGATAGAACGATAGATAGATAGAACAATAGATAGGCGATAGATAGAAACGATAGAGAGCGATAGAACAATAGATAGACAGAACAACAGATAGATAGAAGCGATATAACAATCGATAGACAGATAGATAGATAGACAGATATAGATAGATAGAATGATAGATAGAACGACAGATAGAACAATAGATAGAACGATAGATAGATAGACAAATAGACACAGATAGATAGATAGACAGACGATAGATGGAACAAAAGATTGATAGCAGGGAAACAGAATGGCAAATAATAAGTGGAATGATAGACAGACGATAGATAGAATGATAGAATGATAGAACGAGAGAACGAGAGAATGATAGATATATAAATAGATAGACAGACAGAGAGATAGATAGACAGATATAGATAGAACGATAGATAGAGAACGATAGAACGATAGATAGAACAATAGATAGAATGACAGATAGAACGATAGAACAATAGATAGATAGAACAATAGATAGACAGATAGACAGACAGACAGACGATAGATGGAACAAAAGATTGATAGCAGGGAAACAGAATGGCAAACAATGAGTGGAATGATAGACAGACGATAGATAGAATGATAGAATGATAGATAGAACGATAGAACGAGAGAATGATAGATAGATAGATAGATAGATAGATAGAACAACAGAATGATAGAACGACAGATAGATAGAAAGATAGATAGACAGAACGATAGATAGATAGATGAATAGATGGAAAGATGATAGATAGAGCGATAGAACGATAGATAGAACGACAGACAGATAGATAAAACCAATAAAACTATTAAAATGCCTTAAAATATTTCCAATATTATATGCAAATATATCTTTAAACTTAACACGCAATCCTCCTAGGAGCAATACACTGAGATTATTTTCCGCAGGGAAAGAAAAAGCATGTTATTCAGAGAATGACCCTGTACCACTCCACCCCCACTTCTGCCAATAAATGAATGAATTGAAAAACACTTGTGCCACAACTCCTGCGATTTGGATTCACAGATCTGAGTTGTGTTTATTTAATCAATCTAGAGGACGACGGCGCTCCAGTTAATGTGTTACCTCAGCAACAGACACCATCTGGAGTCCCACCCTGTAATTACTGAGACCTGATCTCCAGTCCCGATAAGAGTTACACTCCATCAGCCAATGATACACACACACAGTGACAAAAACACCTTCCACAAACCAACAGTTCACCCATCACCCACTCAATCTCCCCGTCTTTACATCCTCTAATAAGCTCTCAAAACATACAGACAGCGGAAATGTTCCTCCCAGAGAAAGCTACTGCTGAAAAATATCTTACACTTTTTGCAAGCAATCCCTACCTTATCCAAGACTTCTACCTTCACCAGTAATGTATTTGTATGTTTTGAAATGGCAGCTTTGCAGAGGAACTCTGTCTGGGGGGGAGAAGGTCTTTGCTGAAGAAAATTGGCTGGAGGTGGTGACGGTGTGTCATAGTGTATGTGTCATAGTGTGTGTGTGTGTGTAAAAGAGCAGAAAAGAGCCTGCGATCTCCTGCTATGGCCATCCTACTCACTTGGGAACAACCACAAATGAATTTCACACACACTTGTGCAACTGAAGACATACCACATACACACACAAACACATCTGTTTTTCTGTCACGGTAAGGATTCTAAACTGATTTTTTTTCTAGACCCTGTTTTCTTTCTTGTTTTGCATTTTACATTTAAATAGAGTGTACTAAATATTTTTGTTTTCTTTGCACACAAAAAGTTTTCTCATAGATTCAAAAAATTAAGGTTGAACCACTGATGTCACATGGACTATTTTAACAATGTCCCTACTACCTTTCTGGGCCTTGAATGTGGTAGCTGTGTTGCTGTCTATGCAGGGTCAGAAAACTATTTTCATTAAAAATATCTTTGTGTTCCAAAGATGAACAAAGGTCTTACAGGTCTAAAACGACATGAAGGTGAGTAATTATTGACAGTATTTTCATTTTTGGGTGAACTATCCCTTTAAGTCTTTAAGTATGCCTTCTCTACTTCCAAATACAATGCAAAAGTTCACTGGTCCTAGAGTTTGTTTGTCAGGTGCATTTGTGTGTTGAAAGTAATGAATGTGATTGTGTTTGTGCCTGTCCTTCCCTCTTTCTCTGCCTTCTTTCATCATTCAGATTACCATCAAGGACTCCTCCCACTGTCCTTAAATCACTTTCTTCAGGCCGTATCTCTCCCTCTTGTTCTGTACATCTCTCCTCTGATGAACTGCTGGGCTGGACCGACTTCTGATCCACAACTGACCTTACTGTCCCGCTGACAGTCATTTATATCTGCACAGTTCACAAACACACACACACACAGATACACAAGCACCTACACATTCTTTCCTTACCTTGGAGGCAGACAGCAGTGTTTCCTGCACTTCTAATCTACAGCATCACTCCAAAAGAAATTTAAGAATGTAAGACCTAAAAAATGGTCGATCGTTTCGCTAGATAATACCCTTATTCCTCAGCTAGGATCGTGTAGAGCCCTTTGAAGCTGCACTGAAACTGCATTTTGGACCTTCAAATCTATGGCCTCTATAGATCCATTATATGGAGAAAATCCTGGAACGTTTTCCTTAAAATTCTTAATTTCTTTGTGACTGAAGAAAGAAAGACATTAACATCTTGGATGACATGGAGTTTTTTTAATATGTGATTACATTGATTGAACCAGAAAGAAAAAATGTATACGACTAGCATATCCATGACTTTAATTGTCTTGGTTCTTTGTTTTCATACACAATAAACGTCAAAGAAAAAAGGTCAGACACTTCCGTGCATCAATGCAGGAAAACATGAGCACCAAAAAGGTATCAGGACAGAGTGATAACAAAAGAAAGCGTATAGTTTCAGTGTGAATCTACAGACGAATAAGTGACTCCAATCCTGTTTGTGCTTGTGTCCACAAGAAGTGATTTCTTTAAGAGCACAGTGATAACACCTTCCTATATCTCAAGGGATGAGAACGGCTCTTAATACATCAAACTACAGACCTGAGCTAAAAGAACAAACAAACATAATGCACTGAACAAAAGACACTCTGCAGCTCTCACTCAACTGGGAGCACATACAAGCAAACAGACTGAAAGTGTTCTCCAGAGTACATTTATAAAGCATCAATGTACTCTAGAAGTCACTGTGAATTCAAATGTTGCACACTCTATAAGAAGAGAATATAAGACTTCATGCAAGTCAAAACCATAATGTAGTACAACAGCCTAGAGAGCATTTCATGGATTTAATTTATGGCTGTCAAACGATTAATCGCGATTAATCGCATACAAAATAAAGGTTTGAGCTTGCCTAATAAATGGGTGTGTACTGTGTGTAATTATTATGTATATATAAGTACACACAAATTAATGTATATATTTAAGAGAAATATGTTACGTACAAAATATTTTTATTTATATATAATATAAATTATATAACAACTATAATACATATACTTGTAAATATTTCTTAAATATATACATGAATGTGTTTGTATTTATATTAAATGAGTTATACATAATAATACATAAATAATAAACCATTTTTATTTGTATGCAATTAATCGCGATTAATCGTTTGACAGCCCTAATTTAATGATTTTGCATACTAGAGAGATTTAAATTATTATTTTTGAGCACTGTTGCATTTATAATTACAGTACATTTGAAACTGGAAATGATAAGAGAGCAAGAACAGGATTTGGAGATGTTGCAAGCCAGATTCGAACCTGAATAACCCGCATGATCACCACAGCTCAACATGTCTGAGCAAATGGGGTTTGATGAGGAAAAGAAAACTGGTAACAACAAACATCTACAGCTGCTATGCTACACACAGAGCAATCAATACAGGATATAAATAAATAAGATTTGTGCATCTTTTCACAGTTTGCTTGCTGACCCTTCTTTGCTGGTGGTTTAAAATTCCACCTGCTTTCTAAACCTTGACAGATAAAATACCAAATTGGATTGGAGAGTTTTAAAAATGATCTTGAATCTAGTGAATAGAAGAGGTCCAGACTGTTGGAGGAAAACACATTGACAATGGTACGTTACATATACTGTATTTTCAGCTACTTCTACAACAACAGTGACTTGTGACTGAGGAAGGTTACCGATATTCTTGTTTGTACTAGTTTTTCTACAGCTGGTTGCTCTTATGTTATTAGATACATGAACATCATCATAATCAATACCAGAGATTTTTCTAATTATTGCTATCAGCTAATGTGATGTTGGTCAATACTGAATTGTAATATGTTTAGATGACCATCGTCATTATATAATACTCACAGTTAAAAGTAATCTTCTGCAATTCTATAATGCTAAATTCACTAGTAGTGTTAATTTTGTCAGCCATTTTTAAAGTTAGTCTTAGTCTCTTAAATTAGTTTTAGTCCTGTGTCTCATGTAATTTTTAGTTATCATATTTAGTCAACCTTTTGTCCTGTTTTTTAGTCAAGTTTTATAATAACATTATGACATCCTTAAGATTAATTTAAAAAGAGTTAATTTCAGAATGTGGGATACGCATCAAAAAAAAAGAATGAAAGATATTTACATGAAGACTATGTATAATTTGTATCTTGGTTTTAATTGATGGTTTGTTGATTAGTTATCAAAATCAAATAAATCTAAGATGGAAAATTTGTATTATGTAACAAGATCAAGCCCAATACCCTGCTTTCATGGCCTAAGGAAAAGGCCAAAACATATTTTTTCATACTTTTTGCCACTCCTGCCAATAGCCAGTGACGTGATAAAATTTATCGGCCAAAATTTTTTACCGGCCATGAAACCCTTTTTATGCGTTTCAAGCGTTTCATGGCTTCGCAGTTATTACTACTACAATGACTAAACATTTTTACAATGTTTTTCATTTGTCCTGCTACTGGTGTCTCCATTAAATGCATTATCCCTCAATTTTACCTATTAATTATAGCCATTCAACATTAATTGAAAGTATAATTGAAAGCTATTATTTCTTATCTTATTTTTTGGCTTTTAGAAAATATATAACGTTTCATTGAAGTGATTTTAAAACAATCTTCACATGAACTATAAATTGTATATGCATAAACTATACAGATTAATCTTTATTCAAGCTATAAAAGTTAATCAGCGACTAGAGCAGTCGAGTGATGATTTCTCTTTTTCTTTTGTTCTTTGATTTACATCAGTGACAGACTTCAGCAGGTTAGGTTTCACTTTAAAAATAGTGCAGTCTCTTTAAAACTTAATGTACATGACGTGGATCTGGCACATATCCGATTTTCTCCAAACTCGTTACGGTCATTTAATACTTTATAACTCATTTAAGAATACGTTTACGAGGTAACTCGCCAAAACCGTCCATTTGACGTAATTGTGTTTTCATCCATTGAAGTGCTACTGCTGTGCTGTCTGAAGTGGCTCAGCGTATGCGTACAGCCGAACATGCAGCCTTTCAAACTATACTTCACCATCTAGGCGGCATAACCCCAGGTATGTGTCGCCACACTCTTGGGTTATGAAGAATAAAGAAGGGAAAAGTAATTCTTCCGAAATGAAGCAGACATATCGTCTCAGGTAAAAGTTATTAGAACTATGTCTAGGGATAACCTGGCCATCACACTTCTCTGACCTTATCAGCCTGTTTGTATTTCATAATTTGATTCGCCCGTTGCTTATGACAGAACAGCTAATCACGAAGATCTTGTGTTCGCAAAAGATTGTTTTATTCGCTTACGTCAGAAACAGCGAATCTCTTTAAAAACTGGCTGATGTTTTCACTACATTTCATTGTTATATTTCGTAAAAGTTTTACCCGCCAACTGCCGATTGACACTGTTTCATATACTCATTTGGCGGTTGGCGAGTGTTAATTTTAGGCCCTGCTTATGTAGTAGCAGCATTTCAGTCTCACCTTTTATTGTCAACAATATTGCATGCTGATATGGTCACAGTTATTGTTTATTGACCTTACTGTCATCTTGTCATTGCCTCATTTTACTCTTGGGAAAAAAAGCTTGTCAACAAACATTTTTCGTCATAGTTTTCGTTAAAGAAATTAACACTATTCTACTTATTTCAGTTTTTTTTTTTTAATTTTACTTTTTAGTGATTTATCTTTATTTACACTAAATATCACCAATTTATCAGTTATGGGGCAAAAATGGGTACTCAGTACAGTTCATATTTTTAATATAGTCAAATCATTATTGAAAATGAATGTCTTCAGACAAATGTCTGATTATTTGTCTTGAGGTTTCGCCCAGTGTCGCACCACAGTGCTGGTTGCACTAAATGTGGCACTTACTAGAATATTTTTATCCTGACATTTGACCCCTGTGTTGTAAAACCTGTAAACAATGGGAGAGCACCTAATAGCTGGCTTTGAGCTAAAACATACAATCAAAAACGCATGATTCACTCAATATCGCTCTGGTGTGTGTGAAAGACAGCTGTGGGCTCTACTGCACTTAATGAAATGACACAAAGCATCTATCAACACAGCTGCCATGCACACACATAAAATTGTCCAGTCACTACAAAATCGGCATATAGACAAGAGGCAAGGCTACATTTACGTTTACAAACACTCTTGCATCTCTTCCAGGAAACGTTAGATTCACTCAGATACACACTGGAAGCAAACAGCAGACCTAAAAACATAAATTTGCTTAATTGGAATGTGAAAAGAGCGTGAAGATGCACACTTACGCAAATTAACAAACAATTTTTTTCACCGCGTATATTAGTTCTTCAAGGTCACACAAGGTGTGTCACTGTGTGTGTGTTCAAGTGAATGTGCTTTTCGTGTATTTCGCTAGAGGCCATTTCAAGAGCTGCCATGGTAAGTTACAGATAGAGCAATGAGACGCTCAAAACCGGTCATTCTGCACCCATGGCTGAGCGAGACGCTTTACTAACGATGCAGTAACATTGTGACACACAAGATCTATATTGCCAGACAGAACAAACGCTGATGAAATGCCTTCCGAATAATGCCTTCCGAATTTTTCTTTTCTCAATTTCCCCTCAAGGATTGATAAAGTGTAACTGTCTGTTCACAAAGCAAGAGGCTGGAGCATACATGCATTATAACATAAGCATGATAAATCATTATATGTAAGATTATTAATGGTTGAAAATATGGTAGTGCACTCAAAGCTCAATCAATATTGTCCAGATCAATGCAGGACAAGGGATGGAGGTAATGAAGAATAAAAAGAGACGTACTGAGGGATGAAGAGAGGAAGAATGAGCTGATGGAGAGGCATAAGACATAGTGACATTAAAAGGGGGAGAAAGATTCTGAAGAATAAAACATAAGTACTGAGAAACCAGAAAAAAAAAAAAAAAAACATCTCCCTTTTGTGCCTAATGCACAAAAGGAATGAGTGGAAATAGTGGAATGTGCGGAAATAGTAAGACTTGTTTGTTTTTTTTTTTAAAGAAGTCTCTTCTGCTCATCAAGACTGCATTTATTTGATCAAAAATACAGAAAAAAACAATAATACTGCAAAATGCTATTACAATATAAAATAATGTTTTTTTTTTTTAATATACTTCGAAATATAATTTATTCCTGTGATGCAAAGCTGAATTTTCATCAGCTGTTACTCCAGTCTTAAGTGTCACATGACCCCTCAGAAATCATTCTAATATGCTGATTTATTTTTAGAACTATCAATGTTGGAAACAGTTGTGCTGCCAAATATTTTTTGGAACCTGTAATTCTTTTTTCCAGGATTCTTAGATGAATAAGAAGTTAAAAAGAACAGCACTCATTCAAAATATAAATCTTTTCTAACAATGTAAATCTGCACTATCACTTTTTATTAATTTAACACATCCTTGGTGAATAAAAGTATAACTTTTTTTTCAAAAAAAAAAAATAAATATGTACTAACCCTAAACTTTTGAACAGTAGTGTATATTGTTAGAAAAGATATCTATTCAAATTAAATGCTCTTCTTTTTGACTTTTTATTATTTTGTTCAAATAAAGGCAGCTGTGATGAGCGCTAGAAACTTTTATAAAATAAATCTTAAATCTTACTGATCCCAAACTTTTGATCAGCAATGTACTTCAGATACAGTTTAAATATCTTGTATTCATTCTTCAGTGTCACATGAACTTTCAGAAATCATTCTAATATGCTGATTTGGTTCTTAAGAAATATTTATTATTATTACCACAGTACCAATGTTGACAACAGTAAACGTCTTTACAATGTTGAAAACTGTTGTGCTGCGTAATATTTTGGCAGCTGTGACACTTTTTTTCTTTAATCATTTGAAAGTTGAAAAGAACAGCATTTTTAATTGAACAACATATTTGTATTGAAATCTAAACATCTGTAAAAATGTGCATGCTTCATGTAAACTGTTGACGGTGACAGTAACTGTAAGTAATTAGAAAATGAAAACTAGAAAATATTTCACAGACTGATACATATGAGACTAAAAAACCTGAAAATTGTTTTCTCGCCTCATGTCTTTCCAAACCTACAAGTATAAAACTATTCAGATTATTTCAATGAATTGATGATCAATGAATTTCAGTGTTCAAGATTCTAAAATCAAAATAATTTGTTATCCTGAGATTTCCCGAAAAATGGTAAAAATGTTCCATGCAAAAATATACTGTATGAATTCCGAGGACCACAAATCATATGGACCACTTTTTTTTTGATACCTTTTGCATACTGACAAAACTAGAAAGGCTCATTCACTGTATTTGCACTGAAAAGAGCAACCAGGATATTATTCATATTACATATTCCATGGAGAGAGAAAAAAATAATAAGGAGACAGGTGATAGAATTTTCAATTTTGGGTGAACTAATCCTTTAACACCAGGTATAAGCAGGAATAAATCTCCACTGACCATTTGTGATCGAATCAATGAGAAAAATGTTAATTGCTGGTAAAAACAAGGCCATAGAGACAAAAAGTACTGAGCAAGAAAGGAAGAAAACAGATTTAGCAAATAATACAGGATATAAAGAGAGATGAAAGAAAGAGAAAAGTGAGGTAGTGAGGTATGGAGGGGGAGGAGAGGTGGGTATTGAGGGATGGACGTGTAAAGAGTTGGACATTGAGGAGAAGGCAGAAAATCAATGGTGAATAGCGGCTAAAGTGGAATCTGAACTCTGCCTGAAGTCATAGAGTGTGACGGAGGAACGAGCCGAGAGTAAAGAACCGAGAAAAGGATGGGATGAAGGCAGAAAAAAGGCAATATGAGCGCAGACACGGAAAACAAATCCACAGCAGGCAGAGTAGCCACAAGCTAATTAAAATCAGAGGAGCAGGGGAAAATCAATCGATTCAGGAGAAAAATCAAGGCTGTAATCAAGAGATTAGCTCAGGAGCCTTCAATTTCACAACAACTTGCTAATGATCACTAAACCAGAGGCATGAAACTGGAGATTTAAAAAAATATGGAAATACATTTGGAGTTGCAATCCACAGCAGTTTGGCAATAGCTAATAACATAATTACACATTTCCTAGTCCTAATTTTAGATATTAGGAATTTGTTCGGTGCATGAGGCCTTACGACAAATACAGGCAATTCACCCTCAATCCAGAAGGGGGCGTTAGCAGTGACGCAACGTGTTTGATAACGTCAGCAGAAGAACAGCAAATGCCGTGAGTTGCGCATTTGAAAACTTTAGCTTTGTCCGAAATCGTTCACTAATATAGTGTATGGCAGTTGAGTGGACTATATCAGAAGGGGTGAACGAAATAAAGTGAACGAATTCGGACGATGACGTCTACATTGCGCGTGAGACTTGCAAAAACATCTTCGTCATATATGCTCTTATATGACATGTACCTTATTTTAGAAAATAACATTAATAGCAATAACACTTAAAATTACTTTATATTGTAATTATACATACCTCCGCATATATTATTAATTTGTTTTGTAATGCTTATATGCTAATAATCATTAAATACTATTAAAATGCTGTCAACAAAAATAAATACGCATTAACATGTTCATATGTTTATTGATTTTAGTATCTTGAAATTCTCCCGTGCAGCGTTTTGCAGCGCCCTCAGGCGACTGTTAATTTTACATCAGAATGAATACGCTACCAACGAACATTTTTAAATATCACCAAATGATCATAATTTTTGTAAATTAACAAAGATACCACCTCAGTAAATTAGTAAAATTTTAAACAAAGTTAAAGCCTACGTTATATATTTAAATATAAATAATGCATGAAATATACGTTAAAGCAGAAGTAAGAAAAATGTAAACGGCATCTCTCATTTAAACTCGCTCTCTCTTCGAGCTTGTCAGTTCTCCACATTGGATTATGGGTAATAGCGCTTCAGTGAGTGTACATCGGTTGTACACTTAAAATCAGAATGCATTGTGGGTAAAAAGAAGTGAACGAATGTAGGAAATGAAGTCGTTCACTCAGAATTCGGACAGGACTACAAAATTGCTGACACCCTATATAGTGCACTATATAGTGGATAGTGAGCGGTTTTGGACACAGATAAAGACCACTAGACAGCGATCATGTGCTGATTCTGAACGCGTCTCTCACTGACAAAAGAGTATAACGTTACTTTAAAGGCTTGCGTATTCAACTGTTTGCGAAATGGAGCTTTGTGCTCTTGTATCCTACCTCTCTCATTTGGCACAAATCCAAATATTCCATAATATTTCCATGTTTGCGATGTATCCAAATGCTAAACTATTATTTAGTATGTAAATTATAGGCTTTGTACTTCAGTCACGTTCCAACGTTGAAACAATGAGACTGGCGCGTTTGGTTCACTGTATTTTATTTTGATAAAGTACCAACTGCGCTGTCAAGTAAGCAATGTTTTATTAGCAAAAATAAATTAGTTTAAAAATTAGCAAACACTGTGGAACCAAATAAATATGAAACTTCCACTATCACCTTAGATAAATGGCAGAAGTCAACAGGCTTTTCAAAATCCAAAATATTTTTAAAACAGGTGCTTTTGCATTTAGTTTTGAAACTCTTCCACTTCTTGTCAGTCAGCTCGACTCACTCTCTTCACATGATAAATGAAATGTGATGAAACTCTCGTTCGGCAGCTACATTGAGCAGTGTACTGTCTGTTCTCTAACTGAACTAAATGATTTTTATTACTGTAAGAAAATCAAAATGACAAGTTCTTCTTTGGGTGACTGACAGATGAAGCAGCACATACCACCATTTACTGCACATTGTTTAATGAATATTAAGCGATCTAAGCCATGTAGCACAGAAATTACGCTTTCGCTTCACTTTAAAATGAAACACGAGGAAACAATCCCTCACGAAAATTAATGCCATGATCATATGAATTTAAGACTTGCTGCTCTGATTTAAGACCTTTTCAAGGCCTTAATTCACGGAAAAGTGATTTAAGACTGTTTAAGGCTTTTTTAAGACCCGCAAAAACCCTGATGTATGTAATAAAGCACATTTTTGTTCCTTTTAAGGAATACTTCACACCAAACTGAAAATTTACTGACCCATAGATCCTCCAAGATGAGTTTGTTTCTTCTTTAAAACAGATTTGGAGAATTGTAGCATTACATCACCTGTTCACCGGTGGATCCTCTGCAGTGAATGGGTGCCGTCAGAATGAGAAGTCAAACAGCTAAGATAAAAACATCACATTAATACACAAAACTCCAGTCCATCAATCCGTAGTCTTCACATCTCGTGAAGCAAAAAGATGTTTGAACTCTTATTCTGACAGCACCCATTCACTGCAGAGGATACAGTGGTGAGCAAGCGATATAATGCTATATTTCTCCAAATTTGTTTCTGATGAAAAAACAAACTCATCTACATCTTGGATGGCCTGGGGGCAGGTCAATTTTCAGCAAAGAAATGGTGCAGAAAATAAGATTCTTTACGATGCTACTTGAAATATCCTCTTCGCAAAGGTTAAAAAATGTAGATGGTCAAAAGATCTAATAACGGTTTAGGTGGTTCTAATACGTTAATACTGAGCAATATACTAGCAACTCTTTCATAACTGGCAGTATGTTTCACAGCGCAGAGAGATGACCTTCTAAAGGGCTAATTAATAAATAATTACTGTTTGCTTTATTATGGTCATATTAATGACACAGCTAACAAAAGCTTGGCCAATATGGGGCACTGATTAAAGAGCAGATGAATAATTGAGACGTTAGCGAAAGTAATTAAATATTCACAAGTCTGAACCAAAGCCAAGACTGTGACTTTCAGGTCTTATTTACATATTTTGTGCTCATGAGCTAATTTTTACTCTCAAATTTGCTTTTATAAAATGTATGAAGCAGCACAAACAGAGATTTTTCTTCACAGATTTAAACAATAGACAAACTCCAAAGACCTAATGAAGTCTTTCAAAATTATGCAGCTGAAGACTCTTAAATGACCTGAAATAAAAGAGCGTAGGTTCATTATTAATTGTATAATTATATTTTTACTTCCAACTTTTGATTAAAACATAACAGGCCTACAATCTTTTTTTATTAAAAAAAGCTCTATTAAAAACCATGCCCATCACAGATAACAATTTAGAAATAAGCGCAAGAATTAAACTAAGACTAAACAAATGTAATATATTACTAAAGTAACACATTTAGAAATTAGCAAATTAATACTAAAATTTCACCCACTGTGTCAGTTATTTATTTATATATTTTTCATGTTTCTTTATCCATTTGTTTATCTGTAACTGTAACTTACTTTACTAGTAAGGTTAACACAAAGACGGGTTTTTTCATAAAGTGTTGGGTGCTGAGACAGGGTGAGAGTTTGTATTACGTCTCGTCTGGATGCTTTAATTTGAAGATTTACATGTCTGAGACCTTGAAAAGCCACTAAAATCGATAAGAGTACTGAGATAGATTTCTCCTGCTTTCCTATTGGCTAGTTATAACTACACATCAATAGCACATTCCGCAATAACATTAAGCAATAAAAGTCTATGTTTCAGAGTCTCAAGAAGAGACATCCAGTATGGATCCACAGGTATATGTGAGACAGCAGGAGCATCCCTTGTCCTTCCCAATAATTCATCTGAATACATCATCAAGGACGTAGTGAGACAAAAGAAAACGAGGGGCTGCAAGGTGAAGCAGAGGGAATGAAGGACGGATGACGACGGATCCATCAGAGAACAGAGAGAGAGTGATGTAGAGACAGAAAAGCGATGAAAGAGAAACAAAAGAGACTACATGCAGTGACCAAACGTTGCTTCAGAGAGAACCAAAGTCCAGCGAAAAGCCCGAGGAAGAAATGGAAAAGGGGAAAAGGAAGAGAAATAAAAAAGGACGGCGGTTGGTAAAAGAAAAAAAAAAAATAATAAAAAAAATAAAAAGAGCTATAGGTATTGTGATACCTCACCCTGCAAGCTATTCCCGCTCTCGTTTTCTTTCAAACTTTGGCTTTCATTTTCCATTTCTATAGCACTCGGACACCAGCAGAGTTTGAGAAATTTCACAGTAGAAAAAGAGCTGACGGCATGCTGAGAGAGCCATGACAGATGGAAAAATGAGAAGGGACCAAGGGAGGAGTGGAGAAATCAGCCAGGTAGAAAATGTGTGTGTGTGCGCGCACTGTATGTGGGGGAGAATGAAAACTACGCCAAGATGAAATCACATGGCCTCATCATTTCCAAAAGAAGAGCGTGTGTATGTGTGTGAGCTGTACCTTTTTGGCCTTGCTAAGGTACGTCCAAGCTGATTTTCTGAAGTTAACACCGTTGTTTGTCAAGTCTTGTTTGTCCAGCTGCAAATAAAACAGCCATCCCAACAGATACCACACCTGAAACAGGAAGAGGATAAAATACATAAACAAATAAATAGTATGAATCTCATTAAGTTAGTGTTTTTAAGCATTTTACATTTATTCAAGAATAATAACTCAACAATATCTTTTATTTGTGAACTTATGTTCAGCTATTCTTTTTAAAAGTTAACTATTTTTTAATTTTTCGGATCATCGGTTAAAGGAGAATTTTCAAAACAAAAATGTACAGATAATTCACTCCCCCTCTTGTCATCCAAGATGTTTGTCTTTCTTCAGTTGATAAGAAATTCTGTTTCTCGAGGAAAACAATTTCGGAATTATCTCCACATAATGGATATAATGTCGATCTTGTACATCTTGTTTTCTTCCCCAACTTCAAAATTGTCCTACATCGCTGCGGAAGTACTGACCCAGTGTTTACAAAGTGAACATGCAAAGATGATCAAACACCCTTTACAAAAAAAACAAACAAACAAACAAAAAAAAAAGTAAAACACCGATGTAGGAAGATGAAGAAGAAAAAGAGACAGGAGTTACACAGACTATGCATGTGCATCGCAGAGACGAGACAAGATGAGCATTTGAGGTTAAAAAGTATATAAATTGTCAATTTGTTTCAAAAATTACCAATCGTTTTGCTAGATAAGACCCTTCTTCCTCAGCTGGGATAGTTTAGAGCCATTTGAAGCTGTATTTGAACTTCATTTTGGAAGTTCAGACTTGGGGCACCAGAAGTCTACTATATGGAGAACATTCCTGAAATGTTTTCCTCAAGAAACATAATTTCTTATTGACTGAAGAAAGAAAGACATGAACATCATGGATGACAAGGGGGTGAGTAAATAATCTCTAAATTTTGTCTGAACTTCTCCTTTAAGATCGATAAATATTGGTTAAAATTTCACCAAGCTAATCTACTCACTAAAAAACTCCCATAGATCATGTTTTCAGGCCATTTCAAAACTTATTTTGATGTAACAAAGTGGTCTAAGTCTAAGTGTGCAAGTTGTTTACCCCATTAACTCGCATTGATTCGCTAATGCGAAATGCAAATGAACTCAAGAGGTGAGATTTAATCGCATGAACCAATCACAGCCAAACATACCCAGTCATATTCAGTGGAGGCATTGGATGTATTGATGATGGAGGCATTGCCTCCATGTGACTTTCCCCCATTCAATCTCAATTACCCCCCAACCAAACTCGCTGCACGCTTTAGAGGTTCTGTTAAAACTCAATGGGCTCAGGGGAGGTAAGAGAGACGCGGACTCCCGCTGTAACTTGTTGCTCTTGGACAGTTTTACATTAGAAAAACGAGTTATATTCTGTAATATTTGCATTGTTTTATTTTTGTACTAGGAATTTTTTTCTCATTCAATATTATGAGACTATATTTACTCCCGTGCCCCCTCAGAGGAAACGGCCCTGATATACTGTATATATGTTTAAACACTGAATGAAAATGTTGATTATTTAGCTAAAAAATTGCTATTAATTATTCAGAATTTATTATAGTTTATTTGTTTTTGGGATAAGCTGTGTCTGTGGTTTAACTAAAACTCAAGCCTTGCTTTCAAATGCAGATAATACCATTACTTCCAAAACAAAGATTCACATATAATGTACTCACTCCCTTGTCATCTCAAGAAAGAAAGACATGAACATCTTGGATGACAAGAGGGTGAGTACATTATATGTGAATCTTTGTTTTGGAAGTGGACTTCTTCTTTAAAACCTTTTCCTGGCTGTTTTATTAAACAGACTTTAAAATGGGATTACACAATAGCAAGTTTATTTATTTATTTGTATGTTTGTTTGTTTTTTTCTATTCATATATTCATTTGAAATGTAAATCATTCCCATATTCCCCACTGCTTCAGTGATCAGTGTTGGAGTTACTCCAGGATCAGGGTTTGGGAATACTGGCCTATAGGATAAATGATGTAAAATCTGGCACAGCTTACCCCACTCTCGCCAACAGTACATACATAAAAGTATTGAGAGACAGTCAGTCAGCCACTTGCAATTAACAAAGCAAACTTAAAGTGCATCCTGTGCACTCTGTCAGAGCTATAAATATTTGATTTCAGGCAGGATTAAAATAACCTTATTTTGTGGCAAACAGAGAGGGAGAAACAAACAATCGGGCAGCTTTGTTTGTACCCTGAAAAATGAGAACACTGAATAAAGGGAAGTTAGACGCAAATGGGCTGTGGGGAAGAGTGTGTGTGCATGTTTTTGTTGTGCAATGTTGAAGTGCTCTTCACTTTATCACCTACTGTTACACTCTATACCCTCCTCTGATGTCTCAATAACACACCACAGAGAGTTCAAACATCTCTCACTCCCACTCTCTCTGTCTCTTTCTCTTTCACACTCCCTGACTCTCCTGAGCCGAATGTTCAGAACACTCTGTAAGCGCTCTCAATCTGTCAGATATCTATTAGAGAGAAAGATTGTGTGTGTGTGTGTGTGTGTGTGTGTGTGTACTGTATGTTTGTGTGTGGGACTGGACTCATAGTGTAGACTAAGGATGGAAATCAAAGGAATTTAATGGTCCGGTTCTGATTCCAACATATCAAAGGACTTTTTTAAACAGCTAGCAGGACTGGTGATAAAAAAAAAAAAAAAAAAATCGAATAAAAATAAAATAAAATAGTTTAAAGTCATACGTTCATATTCATTTGTTTAATAATGTATTGGCTTCAGTTTTGCTCATTAATTATGTATCAACTCTCAGGATGTTGTTCATATTATACAAGGTTTAATCAAGTCTGAAAAAAAGATCAGAAAGCCTTCTAGTTTAATTACGCTTTTTGTGCTTGATGGTTTCGAAAACCATAATTTATGTGGCATCAGGATGTGGGAAAAATATGTGCTCTGTGTATGAGTGTGTGTGTGTGTGTTGGTCTGTCAAAATACGATGTCTCAGTATCTCAGTTTCAGCCCTGTGCAATTTCCATAGCTAATAATGTAAAGTGAAGACCAAAGCACTTTCACACAAACAAAGTACTGTTTCAGCAGGATACAGCGCCATGTATTATTAATCCAGCCATCTGAGACAGTGAGCAATGCATCAAATGCTGGTGTCAAACATCCTACCAGGTAGAGCTGACAAGATGGGCCTGATAATACACAATCAAACGAACATGAAACAAACAGGTTACAGATTACAAGTTATAATAAGTAGTGTAACTATTTCAATTACTTTATTAAAGTAATGTAACTGATTACATTTGATAACTTTTGGAGTACTTTTCTAGGCAGGGTTAACCTTACTGTAGTACTCAACACTAATTACTGTCAGACTTTCAAAATCCTTCATCACTTTAATTAAGATTATTAAAAATTAATTTTAAAGCACAGCCAGCACAAATTCAGACTTCATCACCTCTATTTACTTTGAGATCGTACTGAGGTTAAATACTAATTTAAAACCATAAGATATAGGGCCACATTTACTAAATGTCTTTTGGCGTTAAAAGTTAGTACTGTCAGGATTTACTAAAGACGTGCAGTGAAGAAGTAGTGCTGAAAAGGCATGGACACTTATTTATTATTTTTGCACCTGACCTTATTGAATACGCATTTTTAAGAGATTCCCTTTTAGACAAAAAAATTTATGGGAGGAGAGTATTAAAATGAATCATGCAACACGATATACTAACGTTTGTGCTTGTCAAATTACTGGTATTTGCCCCGTTATTTAAAGTGGTCATCGGATGCAAACTTCACTTTTACATGTTGTTTGAACATTAATGTGTGTTGGCAGTGTATGTACAAATCTACTCTATAATGATAAAAATCCATGCAGTGGTTTTTAATTAATCTGTAAAAAATAATATCCCCTTTTTCAAATCGAGCCATTCTCAGATGGCGTCACACTGACAGAGGCCGCTCCCATGATAGTTGATTGACATGAGCGTCTCACCTCAGATCAGCTGTAACAGTCCGACCTCCATTGTTTCGATGCCGGAGCAGGGATGTATATTAGACAAGAATATCTTTGATTGAGCGATTGAGGTGTTGTGTTTGTTTGTGAAGGGAATGCGCCTCCCGATCTACATAAATGCGTCTGTTCACGCAAATCATTCGTGATCCAGCTTCACTTACGTTAAGTTTCACAGATAAACGCGCTAAATGCGGCTAAAGTAAACAATCTCTCAGAGCAGCAGAGAGAAGAGAGGGGCGGGGCGAGCAGAGCTCATTTGCATTTAAAGGAAAAATCCCTCAGAATGTGATGATTTTTGCAGAGCTGATTTTGATAAGGTAAAAAGGGTGTTGTTTTACACTGCCATTGAGAATTTTTAACCAAAGTATATTATAGACTTTTCATTAAGACCCTAAAGAATCATATCGGCTTGTGGAAAATGGGCATCCGATGACCCCTTTAAGTAACTGTAATTTAATTACACATTTCTCAGGGACTGTAACAGATTACAGTTACATTTATTATGTAATTAAATTACATAACTCCATTACATGTACAGTAACTAGTTACTTCCCAACACTTGTTACAAGTCATTTATAACACTGTAACATCTCAGTTCGGTATGATTTATTTAGATTAACTGGCTAACGTGTCTATGCCTAAAAGTACTTCTACCATTTACAAAAGATAATAAAAACTAAACACACACCTCCACGACTTCGTCATCCTCCTCCAGGAGATCTTCCAACACCTCTGTGGCCATCTGGAAAAAGAAAACAGCTCTGAAAAATGACATGCAACTTCTGGAAAGTGAACTGATTTTTAAATCCAAATATCTGCTCAACAAACAAGAGAATAAGTTATTTTTGCATAAAAAGATATTGCACTGAGACATTATTTAGATGTCATTAAGCACACCGCCCTGCATGCATCTAGCATTGCCTATTACTTTTAATGATGATTTTTTATTATTAAACCAGCATAAATTAACGGTGGCATTTGTTATACTGCCTTTAAAATGAAATCTAAATAAATATATCTTTTTCGTATTACAGTAATGAGAACTTTGTGTCACGGTGGAAAAAAATGTTAATAGTCCTAAAAACAGGCTCTAACGACTGCAATTACTTTATTTCTGGGTGAATCTTTTTGGGATTTGCCAATAATATGAATCTGAATCAAGTCTGTTTATGTTTGGCTTACGGTCAACAGCACTCTTTTTGCTGAACTTTAATTAAGTGTTGACTGCGCTCTGCTAGCCTGTTCTCAAGGGAGAGAAAAGTGCTTATAATGTAATGATTTTTTTACTCCTTTATCACCTCAGTTCTTATGTTAATTTGTTAAACACAGTCTTTATCTCTCCTTTGAGAGCTTGAGATCTTCATTCGCCTGATCGGTGTTATTGATCTATCCGCTGTCAGCCCCTGCCTATCAGCTTAACCCATTCACCCAGAGTGTTTTAATTAAGCGTCATCAATACATCAGATCAAGAGCAGATAGACAAGGTCAATTAAAGTCAAATATTCAGCCATAAAGACACTTCAGCTGAAACTGAGCTTCAAAGAATCAAACACAGACGAGAGCTGTAATCAGCATGAATCCTGACTGTACAATGCGATCCAAGCTAACACTCGACTCTGTACTGTACATTGATTTTCTGATTCACAACAGCAAGTGGAAATTTTTCCTCCACAAAAACACTCAGACCTGCTACCGAGCGCGATTTTTCAACTTCCCAACTTTTAAAACGCACTAAAGCTCCTTGTAAGTTTCTCCTGATCGATATACTGAGACAGGCTCTCTTGTTATTCCCTCAGGAGGGTCACGGCTTTGGCCAGGGGCCACGGTGACCCCTAAAGCCTCTGTGAACTCAGATGTCAGCCACTCTCAGCATCCCGCTCTCCTCTCGTCCCGCCACACTCACGCCATCCATTTCAACCAGGGCCACAGAGTCAAGATCAAGCTCTCGTATATGTACGCGCTGAAAGGGAGGGGGAGAGCGAGAAGGAGAAAGTACAGCAGCAGGAGAAAAGTGAGGACGGATAGAGCACATCGCTCGATGGATACGTAATTTAAGGGACTGACCAACCAATTTACGATCCTGCAAGGCCATAAAATTCAGCCTGGACTTAATAATAGCACATTTAATGTGACACCTCTGACAATTCCAATCTAGCACAACCACACTCGCCCGCCTATCTGTATCTGCTTTTGTGTGTGCGTGCGCGAGCGACTGTGCATGGCAGAAAGACAGACTGCGTGCGGGAGAATTTATTCTCCTAGCCGGGCTGTGTGAACGCAGAATACACACATACTCGCTTTCGCGCCCGAATTTTATAGTCGCACCGTTTATCAAAGGCAACATGGCTGCCACTGGGAGCTAAAAACTTCACTTATATTTAGCCTTTTGGAATGAGGAGGAGCTGAGATAATTACTTAAGGGATTGATGCTCGTGTTCGCTCTCGATCCTCAGCCGCATATCACTCCCCGATGCCGGCTCGAAGCGCTCAGCAACAGATAAAAGGGACGGATAAAGTCAAATGCTCGGCCCAGAGGAAAACTGCTATGGGGTACGTGGGATTCTCCATTTAAGAAGTTCAAATTGAATGCATAAATCTGCTTGAACGCTTCTTAGATACATACGCGATTACGGACGTCTGACAGCAGCTGGCGGACCAGGAGTTGGTAGCGTGCCCGAGCCCCTGTGGAGGTGTACAGCCCCTGGCAGTGTCGACGCTAACGCTAGTCTATCTGATAAAGACGCTCAAGGGGGGTTTTAAAGAAAATGAACGTTTGAAGCAACTGTGGAAAAATAATACCTTCTGATTAGATCTAAATAATGTGGAAAGCTTTAAAGAATGAGTAGTTTTCGCATATAGTGAAAATAAATGGTGACGTATTGTCAGGGCGATAAATTTCTTCGTATCAGTTCATATCGATGATTATTATAACAAATTTCAAATCTTTATTTGTTTCATGTTTAAGGGCAGATTTTTGCTCCTAAGTGAAAGTTGTAGAAACCAGACCATTGTTTGTGGTTTTAAAATACTTTTCCAGTAATTTGTCATTAATGAAATAAATATTTTAGTAGAAACATTTCTTTGTTTGTCGCTCATGTTCTAATGAGTGCTATTATTTCAAATTATGAAACAGGTTTGTCGCCTGATAATATTAATAATAGTAAATTACTGTTTGTCTTTTAGAAATGCACATTTGAGAGTAGCTTGACTTGATAGTAGTAGTAGGTTGAGTTTGGGTGCAGATGTAAATTTATGTTCATTATCAAAAACAATAAAATCTGTAAATATCATAACTATCTAATTTTTATGTGGTGAAATTAATTTTTTTAAATTAATCATTGGTCTTCTGTAGTAGCATATATTTAGATCATGACAGCCATTGTTAAAAACCACACATACCATGTGTTAAAAATGTTACTGTATGGTTTCTAGTTGTTTGTATGAAAAATACTAGTCTACATACATTTAGTATAAATGCGCTCACACTATAATCACAAAAAATAGTGTAAATATATTTGACCCTGAACCACAAAACATAAGGGGCATAAGGGTCAATTTTTTTTAAATTGAGATATGTGCATCATCAGAAAGCTGAATAAAAAAGTCTTCCATTGATGTAATCAAAATATTGAGAAAATTGCTTTTGTTGTCCAAATGAACTTCTTAGAAATGCATATTACCAATCAAAAATTAAGTTTTGATATATTTATGGTAGGAAATTTACAAAATATCTTCATGAAACATGATCTTTACTTAATATCCTAACGATTTTTAGTAATTTTGACCCATACAATGTATTGTTGGCTATTGCTACAAATATACCTTTGCTATTTATGACTGGTTTTGTGGTCCAGGGTCACATATTTCATTACTCACTTTAATACATTTAATACATTTAATACATGTCTACATTAATAATAAAATATAATAAAATTATATATGAATATCCCACATTTCTGCCATTAAACCATGTTACAGCAGAGGCTGCGTTAGACTTCAACACTGCCCGTCATTTTGATGGACAGGGTCGTAAAAAATCCATCATAATCTATTATTACCCGTCATTTTAAGTTTCATATTTTAATTAGAGTAACACATTCAATTGCTTTTATTTTTCATCAAATTTTCCCTTTAATCATGAACCTACTGGAAGACAGTGCAGTGTTTAAAAACAACAAAATACACTAGGGCTGGGTAAAAAAAGAAAATAATAATAATAATAATAATTAAATTGAAATAGATTCTCATTTTAATGAACCAATATCGATTCTTAAAATCACAATCTCTTGGTCTATGCTGTTTTCAGTTGATGAATGAACAATATACAGTGAGTCTTCCTTCCAATAAATAGCAATAGGCTAGGCTTTGTGTTACTTTTGATATGAAACAAAGTCCCAAATTTCAAATTCTGTCAATTTTCTTTTAACAAATTCAAGCAATAAATACCGTTTTGCCGCTATTTAATGTGGCGTGATAGATCGTTGTAGTTTCTGTACTCGCCTGTGCGTAATCAAACGCATAGGAAAACATTCGTGATAGTTTCGTTTTTGTTCTGTATCCCGTGCAACTGGACAGAGGTGGGAATTACATCTACAATACACAATAGATCACCCTCAGCGTAATCTGTCAAAATGACGGACAGCCTTCAGATTTTTCCGTCATTGATAAAAAAAAAAAATTCCATCAATGACGTCAGTCTTGACATTTGAGGGGTACAGCAATGGGAAAGATTTTGAGTGAATAAACAAAGCGTTTAAATGTGATTATTTGACTTATTTAGCCTTGTCCACAAACAAATCTGTTGTTTGGCTTCAAAAGACTGAAATTTAGCACACAAGTTGTATGGAAAACTGCATGATACATCCACAGTGCTTTTCATTTTTAAAGCTTGATAGCCTGTGGCCACCATTCCACATGTATGAAAAAAAGCACTTTCTGCTCGTGATTTTGTAAAGAGAGTACGTCATAACGGAAAATCTTTTTTGTCCTTAAATCCATTCTTTCACAAAGAATTATCCTAAATTCTAATAAATACCTTTTTTGAACTCCTCTTTTGTTGGGCTGAATATGAAAAGCTGTGAAAGGGAAATGTTGAATAACCCTATTGTATTTTGCGGGGCTGTAATTGTCAGGTCAGATAAAGGTGTTGTCTGAGTGAGCCTGGAATCATAGGAATGCAGCCATTAATATTAATATGTTCACACTCAGGAGGACGCCTGTTCATTGAAAAGTGATTATTTTTTTCTTTCAACCCCTGCTTAAGGCTCCTCATAACTCCTATCATTTTTCCTTTCCTATTTGCCTGTCTCTCTTTGTATCCTAAATAGCACATCCATTTGTGTTTAGCCTCACTAGACGTGTTATATATATATAAAAACACACACACTCACTGCAGACATACCGTATATACATATACGTATGTATATAGATGGTTAAGTCATCTACAGTATAAGGTATATTTACTTTAAAGGTATAAACTGGCTTGCTTTGCCTTTAAACTAAGACATACATGAAGAACTTATTCAAACATTACCAAAAGCTTAGTCATAAACCACAAATCTGTTAAATTAAACAAACTTTCACACTCAAGATTCAGTATGAAGCATCCCAGGATGCTCCATGAAGTTTTGCAATTCTAGAGAATACATTTAATAATCCATCACTCCCAAAGGAAAATGGTCTAACAAAATGAAAATATCCCAACTGTGCAAAAGATTCAGTTGAAGGCACGACAATGTCTGTGAAGATGCGTTTGGAGGCAATTATATTTTGAATCAAACTGTTCATGAGAAAAATGCCCTTCAAATTCATTCACTGACCTTTCCTGTTTGCCAAAAAATTAGTTTTGAGTCTTGCTCTGTGCTGTTTGGTCAGCAAACTCCTCTAAATGAAATCCAGTGCTGACCTAATCTTTTTTTGAGTCTGACCAAGTTTAAGCATCCTAAGCATTTTTTTGCCCACAGACAAAGCAGATCTTTGACATTTTAGTCCAATTCCAATTTTTTTTTTTTTTTTTACAGAAAAATCACAACAAATCCCAATAAATTAATGAATTGTTAAAGGTCCACTGAAGTGCTATTCTGTGTTGACGTAATTTTAACTGAAACAGGAAGACAGGGCACGACATATCAAGCAGTCCCGCCTCCTTTTTTAAATAGCCAATAGCATTTCATTTATATCAAAGCTTGAAGTAGAGATGTTGAGATCTCTAAAGCTGCATTTGACAACATATGACAGCCACAATCTCATCCGCTCTGTGCTTTCATGTCTCTGGACCGGAGCAGAATGGGTGCACGCTGTATGCGAAACCAGACTTCATTCGCCACAATGGAAAGTATATTTACACTGTCTGAATCGTTCACTGTCCTCTATAGTCCACTACGTGCCATTTACCATACAGAAAACACAAATTCTGTGAACAAGTGACAAATTTCAGCCGCAGCTTCAGTGTCTATTTATAGCGTAGGGGGCGGAACGCTTCGGATTCTAGAGAGCATTTGATTGGACAGAAAGTTTGATGAGAAGCTGAAGCACAGAGTGATGTCATCAAAATCGTTGATCCATATTGGCAGAAGTAAGACATTGTACATTTTGAATGCTTATATCTTATAAATGCGAATTTTGTCATTTTGTTTTGGAGCACACTAGCTTATAAATAACCTTAAGGCTAATATATTCATACTAAAAGCCAAAAAACTATGTGGGGGACTTATGAGTATTACGAGTTACTGTAAGTTCAAGTTTTAATTATAAAACTAATTTAATCCCACTGTATTAAAACACACAGAAAAACACTGCATATTCAATAGACTACTTGCAAATAAATAAATAATTTCTCTCAAAATTAAAATTCTGTTATTTTCTCACCATAATATCATAGACAACCTGGGAAAATGAATGTTTTGAGATGCCAAATGAATATATTCTTTTCCACAGTTGTAAATCAAGCCTAAAACAACACGTACACACACACACACACACCACATGTTGTGTTTCATTGTTTCATGGAGACATTCCCCAGGCACAATGGTTTTTATACTGAACAAACTGTATTTTCTATTACCTTACACCAACCCTACCCCTAAACCTACCCTTAAAGAAACTTTATACATTTTTAGATTTTCAAAAAACTTAATTCTGTATGATTTATAAGCTTGTTTCCTCACGGGGATCTAAAAATGTCCCCACAAGGACATTTTGTCCCCATAACATAGGATTTACCCGGACACACACACACACACACACACACACATACAAATATGTTTAGTTGTTGTAAAAGTCCATCAGATACACTATATTAAAAAAAACACACAATTTGTTGAGTCAACTTAAAAAAAAATGTTACCCTGCTGCCCTAAAAGTTCAGTCAACTCAAATAAGTTTAGTCAACTTGACATGTTAAGTTGTACTAAGTGACAACTTAGATATTTGAGTTGACTAAACAAAAAATCTGGTTTGTTAAACCTAAAAGCTGGACTTGTTTCCCAGCTGCCTTAAAATTTTAAGCTGAATGAACTCAAATATCTAAGTTGTCACTTCATACAGTTTTTTATAGGGATGCAACAATACAGTTAGTCCACGGTTCAATACATACCTCGGTTTTTAACCACGGTTTTCGGTTCGGTTCTGTTAGCTTGCCACATCAGAGTGTTTTTTTGCATCTAATTAGCAACAAAATACTTCTGTAAACCTTTGTACACTGGAAAAAGCGTGGATTATTATATGTCTGCTTAAAGAAGAAGTAGCACTGATTACGTTCAGTTTCAGTTTCTCTAATATGGATAAAGTCATCGCTATTGCTGTAGCTGAATAAAAACAAGATATAACGTTAAACGTTTTGGATGATGAAATGTAAGGACAATAAACACTCGTCTGCAGTAATATATGCTTTATCTGTGTTCTTCAAGCCATATCGGGTATTTGTACGTTTTTGTATTTTGTAAGCCATCGACATACAGTATAGAATATATTGTCTGCCTCATTCTATGATAAGAAGCCATTTTTTTATAGTGTAGTCTCTTCCAGCCTAAATGGCTGGTTTGCATTCAGAATAAACTGCCATGAGGACCAGACATTACGCCACTAATCAAAAGTTTCGAAAACTTCAGAACTCACTTAAAAGAATTATTTGAAAAGATTCAAACAAATGATAGCTAATGATCACAACATCTATTCTAGGCTGTTCTAAATTCCAGGCATGCAACACTTTAAAGTCGGCACTCAGAAAAACAGACCTGAGAAAGCTTTAATTTACACAAAAATGAAGAGCGTTGAGATTAGACGATGTGTAATTAAGAGTTTAATGGTGTAACAGGCTGTTAAGTGTTGAAAGTTGATGGTATTGATTCTCATTTCTGAAGCCCTTACAATAACTGTGCTATTGATCTGATTGAGGTAAACAGCTTTTGCAGAGAAGCAATGATAATTAGTCTGTAAAATATGAGAATTACAAATTCTCAGTAACTGATGCAATACAATAGGAATGATACTGTTATAAAGGACATGCACGAGTGACCAAAAGGTCAAATCGAAAGAAGATTAATGTTTGAAGGAGAGAATGAATAAAGGCCAAGACGTAGAGACTATCATAAAATATAGATCTGCCACAAAAGGAGACTATATTCTAAATTGCTCACTTAAGTTTAATTTGGTCGTCTCTTTAGCGGCACACCAGGCTGACCCTGGCAATGAAAAAGCCTATTGTCTGACTCTGTTAAACGCTGGCCCACACAGCCCCTCATTATGACATCATTAGCCAGAGAAGACCGCAGCTCTGCTAAATGACCTTTAGAACAATGCCGGCCCATCAGTCTGTTTCAGAGCCGCAGCGCCGGCCTGTCAGGAGAAACAGCGGCAGGCTACGGGCCGCATTGTGCTCGTCGTCTCGGAGAGTGTTTTAAACGAGCTCTGGATATGATGACACGCTCCGTGAGAAGGAGCGCTCTGACAGATCGCCTTGTGCGGAGAGCGCACGAGGGAGGAGCGATGCTTTTTCTTGTCTTCTAACAGAGGTGAAATTGCTTTTTACTACACGTTTAAGAAAGTTGAAGGTGAGATTGGGCATTTTCTCTCCGTCTCGCACATACACGATTGTTCTTGGTGTGTGTCGGTGCAGCGGCAGCCGCCACAGCGGCAGCGCTATTGATTTTCAAGAAGTGATTGCGAGCGGTGAAGGTCAGGGTACAGACGTTAAATCAGACGGGGCAAGAAAAGGAGCTGTAGAATCGCTCTACACACACAGGTGTAATCACACATAATCCTTATGGAACCAGAATCCTATTTCTGCATTCTACATATCTGACATTTTGCCTTTAGGGGACGACACTTAATTAAAGATGAACAGAGAAGAGAGTGTGGAGGCTGAGGATATAGATGTTTGTGAACCTGCAGATGCCACACAACTGATATGGTAAAAACAGCTCTACATTTAGAAGAAAAAGACCAACTCTGCTCTATTTTTCAAAAGTTCAACAACACAAACTCCACAAAAAGTTTAATCACTAGATGCAGTCCATCTCCCTGAAGTCACACTTTACAAGGTCCCAAACAAAATCAATAAAAGGATTAGTATGTTAGACTGACCCCGTACTCTATCGGTCTTGTTGACTTATCAATAATACAGGAAGGCCTTCTCCGTGATGAGACCAGAGCCTCGGATCTCTGTTCGTTTTTAGGTGTCAGCTTGATTCCTGCTAATGCTGGATTACATTTAATTTTAAAAAGCAAGTGTAAATTCTGACTTGGAAGCTTGCACTGGAGATCTACAACCTTGCTTTTGTAGACAAATATAGTTGTAACAGACTCATTTAATAAGTTCATTTGTTTAAAAGTAATAAAAAAAAATGGCAGGGTGAATTTCAGAGTGAAAAAAAATAGCAGAAAATGTGAGAGAAAATTTTCATATATATATATATATATATATATATATATATATATATATATATATATATATATATATATATATATATATATATATATATATATCAATATATATCACATCATATATATATATCACATTTTGGATAAATTAAAAATAAGGAACTTTATTATCATAATTGTAACAGAAAATAATAATAATAATAAAGCCAAAATTATGGCAAAAAGTCCATGTTGAGAAAATTGTGGAAAATAATGTCTGCATTTGTCTTTTTCTTTTTTTTTTGATAAATTAAAAATAAGGAACTTAAAAATTAAAACTTTATTTGTGGCATAAAAAGTCAAAATCATGGGTTAAAATGCCAAATTATAACATTTCAATTATAACATTAAAACAATTAAATATGGATTTTTTTTTGATAAATTAAAAATAAGGAACTTTTTCTTAAGGCCCACTGTCCATAAGAACCAAAAAACAAAGCCATTCTGTGGTAAATAATAATTATAGCAAAAAAGTTAAAACTACGAGATAAAATAGACACGTCATAATTCTAACATAAAAACAATCATAACAAAGCCAAAATTATGTCAAAAAGTCCACCTTGAGAAAATGTGGAAAATAAATTTGGATATTTTTTTGATAAATTAAATATAACTTTTACCTTACTTTTTTTTTGCAAAAAAGTTTGCGCTTTTTTTATTTATTAAATTAATTAAAAATAAAGAATAAATTTTAAAGGATAAATTTTCTGTTTTTTCAGTATGGAAGCCCGTTGCACATGAGAACAAAAAAAACAACAAATCATGCTTTGGTAAATAATAAGTATGGTATAAAAAGTCAAAATCAATTATAACATAAAATTCTAACATAACAACAATCATAATAAAGCCAAAACCTGTATCAAAAGTCCATGTTGAGAAAATTTGTGGAAAAAATGTATTGCGTTTTTTTTTTCTTTTTAAATAAAAAAACAGACTTTATAAAATGTCATCTTTCTGGCATAAAAATAATTAGAACACAAAGCCAAAATTCTGGCAAACAGCCAAAGTTATAAGATAAAAGGTCAATTGTGTCATAAGGACTCAACTGTCATAATTGTGGTTTTTTTAATCAACTTATGTCATTATTATTTGGCACCTCAAGGCACCTCGAGTATGCAGAGAATTTTGTTGTTACAGTAAAAAGTAAAAAAAAAAACATGCAATCTTCTGAGCATCAGAGTCTAAGATGTGTTATGCTGGAATGCAGCATAACAGAGGGGCTTCTCAAAATGGATCTGCTTATAAAAGAACAATCACCAGGTGCTGACGTAACTGCTCATACACTCCCAGCATAGAAGTTATTCTGACCACTTGTTAACCACATGCACACACACACACATCAAAAGCCATGGACAGGTTGTCAGGCAGCAGATGTGGCAGCAGGTTATTGAAGCCAGACATTATTAAACTCTCATTAGTGCTGAGAACGCTCTCATTCATTCCCTTCCTCACACACTTTCTTTTTCCCGTTCTATGAGGTCAGCAGGTGTCTCGGGCTCTGTAGGGCCTGTCTGAACGTAATTAAGATCTGCTCGTTAAGATGTTGCTCAGACCGGTAACGCTGTTGGCATGGCGACCGCCCGCTGAGAAGCTGTGCTGATCGAAAACCTCTTAGTGATATCATCTCAGCATGATGTCGCTGACTGAAGATAAGTGAGTGATGTCATCAATGTGCTCCCCAACAGAGTTCCCACAGCTGATGAGTTAAACGTCTGCGTGTGTCGCTCCATTCGCGAATCTGAGGTGAGGGGGCTTGAAGGACAAGAGCGCTAAATGACACTACATGTTTGGCAGCCTGATGAACCTTCGCTTCAGTGTGAACTCAAAGATTTATATATATCATAAGTGAGACTACTGGTGCCAATTCTCCTACTTTGGATTTTTCTAATTAAATACATTTTTCATTTCATTAATAGGACAATTTAAGTTAAAATAGAAACCAAAACATTTCAAATGGTCAGAGATCAGAATCTAGAAATAATTATTCAAAACAGAATATGAATAATATAAATCACAAAAAATACACAAATGTAAACTTAAAGTAAAACAATACACTACAAATATATATATCAAAATTTTATTTATTTCTTCAAAATGTTATACTGTACATACACATTACCGTTTAAAATAACTATTTTCTATGGAAGGCCGTTTCTGCCACTTTATTAAAAATACAAAGGTAATTGCGATTTTATAATCTCACAATTCTGACTTTTTTCCTCGCAATTGCAAGTTTACATCTTGCTTTTCTGACTTTTTTTCTTAGAATTGCGTGATGTAAACTTAATCAATTGCGAGTTATAAAGCCAGAATTGCAAAACATAATATTATGACAAATAAAGGCAGAACTGAAAAATATAAACTCACAATTCTGACTTTTATTCTCAGAATTGCAACTTTATTTCTTAGAATTGCAAGTTTCTCACAATTCTGACTTAATAACTAATAAATTTAAAAAAAAGTCACAATTGCAAGTTAATTCAGAATTGTGAGAAAGTTGCAATTCTGAGAAATAAAGTTTTAGTTCTGAGAAATAAAGCCAAAACTGCAAAATATAAACTCACAATTTTTTTTATGCTCATAATTGCAAGTTTATATTTCAGAATTGTGACTTTTTCCCCTCACAATTGCGAGTTAAGTCAGAATTGTGAGAATTTTGCAATTCTGAGAAATAAACTCAAAATAAACTCACAATTCAGACTTTTTTTCCTTAGAATTGTGAGTTTATATTTTCCAATTGGGACTTCTTCTCAGTTATAAAGTCAGAATTGTGAGACAAACTCATAATTCCAAGAAATAAACTCAGAATTCTGAGAAATAAAGTTGCAATTCTGAAAAATAAACTCAGAATTGTGAAATATAAACTCAGAATTTTGACTTTTTTCTCAGAATTGCAAATTTATATTTCGCAATTGTGACTTTTTCTCGCAACTGCAAGTTATGAAGTCAGAATTGTGAGATATAAACTCTGAGAAACATATCAGGTTTTTTCCCCCTCAAAATTGGACTTTAGAATTTGCAATTGCGAGTTTATATCTCACAATTCTGAGAAAAAAAAGTCAGAATTGCGAGTTGGCAATTCTCATGCAAATCATTCATGCACTGATAAAAATTAGTCAGTGGTGAAATAAATACTACGGAAAAACAAATGTAATTTCTACATTAAATAATTTAGTTCAGGCAAGTATAAAGAGCTGTAAATTTTATATCAGTACTCAATTCAAGCTTGTAGAAATTGAAGTTTGAACTTATAAGAATATTTTTCTTGAAACTGTTTTTTACTCAGCCAGCTTACTCTAACCAAGTTACATTTACCTATTCTTTGTTAATTTAACATAACTTAGTTAAGTAGATTTGACTTAATTCCATACTTACATTTACTTAAAAAATAGGTGTGCACAAACTTGCAAAAGAAAAACAAGTAAATTTTACTTTTTTCAGTGTGGGAAATGGATTCTTTGATAAGTAGAAAGTTCAAAACAGCATTCATTTGAAAGAGGAATCTTTTGTAACAATGCAGCTTTTTTTAAATGGTTAAATGTTCATGAAACACCAAACTACTTTTTCTGAGATTTTATAGAGGTGTTTATGTTGCACATCACAGAAGACAATGTTAGCATCCATTAATTTTAATTGTTGGAGAAAACTTTAAGTTAATTTTTAAAAAAAATCTTTCTGACCTCAAACTGTTTAACTGGTAGCGTATTTTTATCTCTAAAAGTAAATGAGAGGAAAACAGAATGAATTGATTTCCAGCTTGTTTTGATTCTTACAAAATGACACTTCAGTCTATTTAGGCAAAGTGCTTGAGAATCATCCAGACTTATGATGGAGCAAAAAGAAAAAATTTAATTTTTTCTGAAAGGTTGAAAAATATCTCTGAGCCATTCCAAAGCTTAGGCTAGTTTCAAATCTTTTTTTGCCTATTTAGCTAATTAAATGAGACTTGTATTAGTCTCTCATAGCGTAACTATACGAATGAAACACATGAATGCATTCTGAAGCAGATGAGGTATTTAACCTTCAGCTGAAAGTGTTTTACAACAACTTCATTTTGAGGATTCAAGTGTCTAGAGTGCCTGATATCAGACTGATCACATTAACCTCAAGACTGCAGGAGTGATCACGATTTGGGAGACCGATTCATAACAAACAGGGAAAGCCCAGGAAATGTAACAATTTCCAGATGAGAGAAGAGAGTGAGCAACAAACAGAATACAATATTCTATGACAGAGTTCTGCATCCCTCAGGATCTGATTAGATTTGCTGAGGCACCGGGCTAAATTTCTGATTTGTAAGCGCGAGCGGGCAGTATTCCTAAGAGTTGTCTGTGGGAGCGGACAGTCTGAGTCGTTTTTAATAATGCATACAGTTCTCGGGTCCCTGCAGTGTCTGACAGATTCCTGCAAATCAATCCTTTTGAACTGTTTGTTTCAGCGAATCGCATCAAAAATCTGATTCAACGGTACAAGTCGTGTTAGAATGTTAACATGAGTCTTTTCTCTTTTCATAAGAGCACCAGCATAGAGGGTCAGCGATGAAAGAAAATAATTAAGCTGAAGGCAGGGGAACACGAGCTGAAAACTCAAAAATAAATTGAAACTCTAAAATCAGTCCTGTAGCATATGATGTAAACTCAGCCAATCACGCACATTTGTGCCGATTCAAGCGGAGAGAACATCGTGATACGTGTAATAATCCTTTGGAAAGAGTGTTGAATGGCACTAATGTTGCTACTTTGATCCTCCATAAACACGCTGACAGACAATTAACCTCCTCTCAACGCTTTCATCAGTCAACACTGAGCAATGGCATATTCTTCCCTGTTGGCAACGCTGAGCGCACATCTGCTTGGATGTCAGGTGGCGATGACTCTTTGATAATCTCATCTTTAGGAAAGATTACGGGTTCTTCCTGAGATTTTCTGCCTCTAATTACAGAATTTTCCAAACTGAATGAGCTGGCTCTGTTTCCCTGGTGATTAAGACTTCAGTGGTGGAGTGTGATTTTCACTGCGCATAATTTGAGGCGAGGGCTGAATTCAATCCTAATCGACAATGCAAACCACTATAAGATGCAATAATCACAAGGGATAGATTGCTAATGTTTTGTCAGAGCTGTGCTCAAGTCCCATCTGCTGCCCTACAAAAAAAAAAAAAAAAATTCAACATGAAATAAAGTCCCTTTTCAAATTATCCTATGCCTGCTGAGATGCTAGTCATCACAGGTATTTCTGACCACACATTGCTTTTTAATGTCGTCTGGCTTTGGGACAAAAGAGAGAGAATTTACACTTGTGTAAAACAATTTATATGATCTATTTTTTTCAATTGTATTCTTTCAAATAAATCGGCATGGGTGAATTAAATTGTAACAGTAATGTGTTATTACAAAAGATTTGGTTTCAAATCAGTAGTATTACAAAATATTTCTATTTCAGATAAACAATTTCTTTCATACTTTCTTTTCATCAAATAATCCCGAAACAAATGTATTATAGTTTCCACAAAAGCAATACCGAAGTTTTCAACAACAACAATATGCGTTTCTTGAGCACCAAAACAGCATATTACAATGATTTCTGAAGAATCATGTGACTGAAAAATTGAAAACTGGAGTAATGGCTGCTGAAAATTCAGCTTAGCCATCAAAGAATCAAAGAAACATTTTAAGATATATTAAAAAAAAGCAAAGCTATTTTGAATTCCAATAATATTTCACAATATTACAGTTTTTACAGTATTTTTGATCAAATAAATGCAGCATGAAATAAAAAAAACAAATCCCAAACACTTGAACACTAGTGTACGATGACATTTTAGTGCCACGTTAACAAATGTCTGATTACAAGATTAAAATTGTAATGTTTTGAGAAAAAAAAGAAAATTACTAGAATAAAGTTATGAGAATAAAGTCGTAGCAATACGAGAATAAAGTCTAAATATTTTGAGAATAAAGTCAAAATTACTGCAATAAAGTCATAATATTTTGAGAAAAAGTAAAAATTACTAAAAGTCTGAATATTTTGAGAAAAAAAGTTAAAATTACTAAAATAAAGTAGAAACATTTTGAGAATAAAGTTGAAATTACAGGAAAAAAGTCAAAACATTTTGAAAATAAAGTAAAAATTACGAGAATAAAATCTAAATATTTTGAGAAAAAAAAGTAAAAATTACGAGAATAAAGTTGTAGCAATACGAGAATAAAGTGTAAATATTGAGAATAAAGTCGAAATTACGAGAATAAAGTCATAGCAATATGAGAATAAAGTCTAAATATTCTGAGAATAAATTCAAAATTATGAGAAAATATGAAATTATGAGTATAACCTATATTGCGCATACCAATGCCCAGGTATCAGCTTTCAAATTCTATTTTATAGCGAAATACAGACAATATGTCTTGTAATAATGTGTTTTTCATGCTCTTTGATGTGGCGTGACAGATCGCTTTATTCGACACAGTTTAAGTGGCATGTAAATCAATCATCTTTTCAATTACAATGAGACATTGATTTAATTAAATTGAAACTTTTCTTTGTGTAAATTTTGTAATTTTGACTTTCTCAAAATATTTCGACTGTTCTCGTATTGCTACGACTTTTCATAATTTGAACTTTATTCTCAAACTGTTTAGACTTTATTCTTGTAATTTTGACCTTTTTTTGTCAAAATATTATGACCCTCATAATCTTATTAGTTAGAGTTAGTTATTATATATAAATTGTTTAAACTACTTATTTATTTGTTTGTTTATAATTAATATATATATATATATATATAAAACTAAGCATACATAAACTATTAACGATTTCAGTCATTGTTTCAGTCCGTGTATCTCAATGTTGTCACTTGTTTATTTTCATTCCCTCTTCTCTCTGCTTGTTTATGAGTCACAGCTATGCTTCATGTAATAAATTGTGGCATAAACAATAATAATGTGTTATCATGCAGCACACATTCTCTGGTACTTTTAATGCTTGTAAGTGTGTGAACATGTTTCCAGGCTGCCAGTAAAAGCAGGCAAGCTTTTAGAGAGGACTGATAAGCTGAAGAGGGGAATACCGTTCCTTCATTTTTATGATTTAATACTTTTCTATAAGCCATCCAGCAAACCCTGTGACGGCGTATGAACCCTTTAGCTATAGCAGCACACATGATTGAAAACTCCACTATAAGCTTATGTTTGCAAGCATGTGCAGTATAAACCAGAGCTCAACAATAAGGATGGCCCAATGCCTCAGGCCAGTATAAAAAGTGTTTTGGCCCAGGCCAGTTAACAGAACTGCCACTTGGCCTATTGGGCCAGTTAATTGCACACTTAAAGGATAGTTCACGCAATCACCCTATTGTTATTCCAAGACCTGCGTTCATCTTCAGAACACAAATTAAGATATTTTTGATTAAATCCAAATGCTTTCTGAGCCTGCATAGACAGCAATGCAACTGACACGTTCAAGGCTCAGAAAGGTAGTAAGGACATCGTTAAAATAGTCCACGTGACGTCAGCGGTTCAACCGTAATGTTATAAAGCTACAAAAATACTTTTTGTGTGCAAGGAAAATGTGCGTTTACTAAAATGATGAGTCACTGATGTCACATGGACTATTTTATCAATATCCTTACTACCCTTCTGTGCCTTGAACATGGTAGTTGTGTCTAAAAAAGCTTTAAAGTTGGTAATTAACCATGCCCAACATGTTTGCATCACAAGTGCACAAGACAACTGCATACACATTTGTATTCTACGCATAGGATGACAGCAGCTAGGAAATGTAAGAACCACTTTTGGCCATTTGTGAAGGCAGAATCAGACTTTGAGAAGAGATAATAAGGCAGAAAGAAATCAGAACGGGTCAAGACCAGCAATCTCCAGATACGAGATTGAACATCCCAACCATTCAACCATGAAGCCAGTCTCTTTAAAATGTTAGCCATTTTAATGACTAGAATAATGCCTTGCCTTCAACTTACACAGACAGATAATTTCAGATGTCAGACAGCCAATCAAGTCTTAACCCTAACTCAATGTTATATAAAAAAGGCTAAAAAAGAAAGACCTAAATGTCCAAAGGAGCAAAGATACAAAGGATGATAAGATTGTCTTTTACAAAGAGGATATTAGGAAGGAAGATTTCGGTTGCGGCAGAAGCAGTAAAAGCTGTCTCCACAGGGACACGCAGAGATGATCTGTCATTTCCTTTAGACAGACTTTTGTATACACGACTGGCTGACGCTCTCAAATATACATCTGTATTCTACAACCACGGCATAGTTCAAATCAGAAATTCCAACTACCGCCAAGTCCTAACGTTACCTTCGATTTTTCAGTAAACAAACTGACACCTTTTGAGGGCAAACTTGAGGACTGTAACTTGTGATATCGTGCCATATTTTGATTAATATTAAGATCAATAGAATAAATCAGGATGGTATCAAGATCAAAAGACAAATCAGAAAGTGCATCAGTCCCTTGACAGGCCTGCTTGCGTATCTGTGGAACGACCCTATGAGGAAACACATTCACCACAACAGTAATACTGAGAAAGGATTGCACTTGTTATTCAGCAAAATTTGCCTCCTTTCACCTCTCTCTCCTGTTGGTTTTCCACGAACCAATCTAATCTAGGCCAATACATTAAACAAATGTCACGTTAAAATAGCCAGATTGGATCTAGGCAGATTTGAAAAAAAAAAAAGAGAGAGAGAGAAAGAGAGAGAGAAGACACTGTATTACAAATTAAAACATTCTCTAGAGACGCGTCTATCCGTGCTTCAGTCAAATTGACATAATATGAATTCAGAACAAATTTAATCAGCTTTTTTCTTCCTCGCTAGAACAAACAAACCAAAAGTGAAATGTACAGATGGAAACACAGGAAAACAGATAATTATGTGTTAAGTTGATTAAGGTTTGTCCTAATTCAGTTTGATTAACTGGAACACTGACGTGAATCGTGGTGACAAAAAGCAACGGATGATTTTTAAACATTTTTTTATTTATTTATTTTTACAGGGTATTAATAATGTAATAAATAAGCACAAAATGTACATTTACGATACAGTATATGAGACTGTGGACACCAACATTTTTTGTAGACCAGTAACACCAGTGAAAAAAAAAAAAAGATAAAATATGAGCTATTTTATTGACGTCCTTACCAGTGTTGGGGGTAACGCATTACAAGTAATGCGAGTTACGTAATATTATTACTTTTTACAAGTAACTAGTAAAGTAACGCATTACTTTTTAACTGACAAGAAAATATCTCAGTTACTTCAAAAAAGTAACGTCAATTACTTTTCCCCCGATTTATTAATTAAAAGCTCTTCTGTCCCCATGTTGAGAGAAATCGGGAGAAAGATGTTAGTTCTAGAATAAATGTGAACATGCATTAATTCATCTCACTCACAAAAAACAGATTCAGTATTCCTCAAAATGAATAAAAACAGTAAATTCAACTCAGACTATGAGAATATGACGCAATCCTGCAATAATTAAATATGTTAAATAATACAAATATCCTTTATGCATTAATTCCATTTTATTAACCAATGTCTTTGCTGCCAACCTTTGATGATCCAATTCAACCATACTAATAAGCAAAAAATTACTATTATTATTATTATTATTATTACTATTATTGATATTTTTTCTTCTGTGGTCTACTGTACAGACTAGTGTTGTCAAAAGACCCGGTACTTCGGTACCAAGTCGGTACTAAAAAAAATTAAATGTTACGGTACCAGGTTTTCTTAAGTACCGGTGGTACCGAGCACCCGGTCAACCCGGTTCTTGCTGCGCTATCCGGAAAGGTGCGCACTTCGCAGTTGCGTCTTCTTCATAAAAGCATAGAGACATGGCGACCAGCAGCGCTGCTGATGCGGCTGCTCTGAATCCGCTTGTTGAAAAGAAAGGAGGAAGGAGCCACGTGTGGAAATATTTTGTATTTGCGGCTGATGACAAGGGAAACATCATAGATCACCAGAAACCCATTTGCAAACGGTGTCATCTAAGTTTTCTCTCAAAAGGAGGACATACATCGAACTTAATAAAACACCTCAAAGACTGAGACCCAGATTTAATGAAAGTTCAAGCAGGTAAGTTTTAATTTAATCTTATATTTAGAGCTTTTGTTGTAAAAATTATACCCTAAATAAATATCGCCATTTGCTTAGTTAATCGTTAGCATAAGCGCGGCTAATGCTAACGCGAGTATTAGAATAAACTTCTTTATTAAGTGTTTAATGTTCCTATAGTGTTTATTAAAAATTATTTTAAAAAAAAGGACATGATAGTGTACTATTTTTTTTACACACCTGAGGCTTTTAAATAACCTGTGTAGCTAAAATATGTGTGTTAGAGAACAAATGTAAAAATGTATGGTTAATGTTTATAGCCTTAAAATCGGTACGACAAAAACTCACCTGAGGCAAGAAAACTGAACCGAGCTGTTGCTGAATTCACATGTATGGATCAAGTGCCAGTTTATACAGTGAAAAATGGGGATTCCAGCAAATGCTTCATCACCTCAACCTAAAATACCAGCTTCCAATTTAAAACTTTGTTTTATTTTTGTTTGTTGTTAATAAAAATAGTGTGTTGTTCAATTCATGTTTTTGTGTTTTGATTTGGTACCGAAATTGGTACCGAGAACTGTGGATTTTCACTGGTATTGGTACCAAATACTGAAATTTTGGTACCGTGACAACACTAGTACAGACGTGAATTTACTTTTCAAAGCCTGAGGCTTTTGGGGTGTAAAGGCTTTTACATTTGCCAAAAATAGAACTTTTTATATTAAAAACAAACAAGCAAGCCCTGCCCAGGTTTAAAAAGTTACGCAAAAGTAAAGTAACGCATTACTTTCCATAAAAATTAACTAAGTAACATAATTAGTTACGTTTTTAGGGAGTAACTCAATATTGTAACTCATTACTTTTAAAAGTAACTTTCCCCAACACTGGTCCTTACTACCTTTCTGGGCCTTAAACGTGTCAGCTGCGTTGCTGTCTATGCAGTGTCAGAAATCTCTTGGATTTCATCAAAAATATCATATAAGATAAACAAAGCTCTGACGGGTTTGAAACGACATGAGGGAGGGTAATTAATGACAACATTTTTGGGTGAATTATCCCTTTAATGTATTTAACACATAAATCTAACAGAACTTTTCTGATATGAAAGTGACCATTTATAAAATCTGGTTAACAGTATACATGCTGGGCAATTTTCTTGACTTGATTTTTACACAGTCTACAGTCATTTAAATATTGTGGAGAAAGGTGTTGTGTTACTCAAGAATGCTCGCTAATTACTAGCTCTATATCTGGAGGCTGACATTTAGATATGTAAATACCACTGATGTCATTATTCACTCTTGAAGTGATGGATGGACAAGTGTCGGCCCATTTGTGGCTTTTGTTCCCTTGGGAGCAGACAGAAATAATGAAGTCAGACCCCTGCATGCACATACAGCATCTGTCCTGAAGGCACAGGTCAGCCTAGCACTTAGTCTTTAACTAGGCCTATTATTTAAGGTTAATTAATGTTGTGTAAAACAGGAGAAAAAAATTGGTGTGTGCAAGCAAATGTGTTTAGTTGAGCTTTCGTATTTTGGTCAGCAAGATAAATTATGACCTATATAGTCTGAAAGATTCTGGGGCAAATTCACCCAACACTTGCACCGCATTATGTGGTAATCCAGCATATTTCTTACTTCACTTACCGCCCTCAGAAGTCTATTGCTAAATGATGAAATCATTTCAGATTCAAGAGCACATACAGAACAAATCAGATAGTATTACTTTGATCAAATTAATTCAAGTGTTCACAGATTTTAATCCAATAATTAGATATAATTCACCCAAAAATAAAAATGTTGTCATCATTTATTCACCCTCATGCGGTTTCAAACCTGTTTGACTTTTCTTTGGAACACACAAGAAAATATTGAAACGTTGGTAACACTTTATTTTACGGTTTCTTAACTAGTTGCTTATTAGCATGCATATTACTAGAATATTAGCCATTTATTAGTACTAACTAAGCACATATTAATGCCTTATTCTACATCTCTAATCCTAACCAATACCTAAACTTAAAAAGAAAACAGAGAGAAAAGAAAACAAAAGAACAGAACAAACTAGTGTTAGAGACCTTTTTTGTTGGTAATTGTATAATAAATAAAAAGAAAAACAAATAGAATACAAAAAGAATAGAAAAGCTTCACAGCTATTGGTTTATTTTCAGTTGGGTGCAACAAAGGTAATGAAAAGACCTAGATTTTTGTTCATGAATTTGACTATATTGGTCACACTAGCTATTAGGGCTGGGTAAAACATTCATAAATTATTTGATTTCAATCAATTCTTATATTTACAAAACAATATTGACTCTTAAATCCCAAGAATCAATTTAGTTTTGCCTGTTTTCAGTTAATGACAGAACATTGTAGCGCAACTTACATCCGAAAAATCACAATAAATTACGTGTTGTTACTTTTAATATTACACAAAGTCAGATTTCAAACTCTGTCCATGTTATTACAACATTCAAAAAATAAATATTGTTTTGGCGCTGTTTAATGTGGCGTGACAGATCGCTGTAGCACCTCAGTTCAAGAGAAGTAGCAGCACAAAGGACACATGAACTGATCGTCTCCTCAGCTTTGACCAGTTTCAGAATGAAATAAACATGAACGAACATCCAAAGGTATGTTAAAATAAAGAGTTTTTAAACCTTCAGTATTATAGTAATGTAGTACTCATACTAACTGTTTCTTATGTACATTTTACAGAATAAGTTGAGAGATTTTTTTTTCCTTTAGAAAATCTGCCATGTAGTCTACCTGACACATATCCAAAATAATTGATATTGAATCAAACTGAATCGCAAGCTTGTGAACCAAAATTAAATTGAATCGTGAACTTTGTGTCAAAACCCAGCCCTACTGCGCATTTTGAAGTATCACATAATAAATGAGTGATGGAAGTGCCAAATTTCCAAAAAAAAAAAAAACGTAAAAAATTCTTACGCTTGCTTGAGGTGGTTTTTGACTTGTGCGAAAAAGGGTTAATGCGAATAATGGGAGATGGAAAACCATCTGCCGAACAAATTTCTCCATGCGCATCAAAAAAGTCATGTGACTTTGCACAATGGGATGGCATAACCTGACTAATCAGAGGACCGATCTTGTTTCACAGCATCTGAAATGTTATGGTCATTCTGAATGCCCGAGCAAAGTCTGTGCTCAAAGCATTTCTGTATAATTGCCTCCAAAACTGTCTTTCACAACTGCTTTTCCAAAAGAGCAGGCATCCACTTCCGAAAGCAATGACCGCATTTATTGCATTTCCTCTGCTCGCTCTGAGATGCAAGTAATTTATTATAAATTTAAAAAATATTATATTTAGTGGCTTCTTCTACCTTTCTTAGTGATATTTAGTGCCAGTTTATCAAGAAGTTACGATTTTGTTCTATTTGAAACCATCTTGTTGGATGGAAGCGGTGATTATTCGCAAATGTTTTATGCAATATTCTAATTTTGCTGGGCTAGGGCTGGGCGATAAATCGATAACGATAATTATCACGCGATATGAATTTCCTCGATAAACGATAACCAGAGTTCGTTCATCAGGTAACACAAATCTGTTTCTTGATTTGAAACAATATTACTCATTCAAGCATGCAAAAATGAGAAGTATATATTTTTAAGACATTTAATTTGTTAAGGAAAAATGACTGGAAAAAGTGTGAAGAATTCAAAAAACATGAAGTGTTTGTCATGTTTTAACCATAAAGAATATTTTAAAGCCACTTTAACCATCTGGTTTTTACAACTTTCACATTGTAGCAAAAATCCGCCTTTAAACTTGAAAGAAATAAACATTTGACATTTATCGTGACAATTATCGATATCGACTCATGAAAATAAAATATTGTGATATTTTTTTGGCCATAATCACCCAGCATAATCACCCAGCCCTAGGCTGGGCAATAAGGTAAAAAATTTAAATCTCAATTTTTTTTTTAGAACATTTGACCGATTCTCGACTTTTACGATTTTTACGAGTTAGCTTGAAAATGTAAGTACAGCATATTTCAAGAAACTTTTTCTTTATTTCTTTATTTACAGCAGCTTTCAGCCTGTCATCATGATTCAAACATGAAATATCAGACATACAGTAGTAATTTTTACTTTTTTTTTTATTGACTGTTGCATTTGCATCTATTGTAGCATCTCATGCATGAAACGCATTATAAAAATGTGGCGCTCAAGTTAAAAGAAGTTCACTACCATCTTCTAGAATGTTTTTCCTATTTCACTGCCCACGCATTTTGTGTAAATAATGCCTAGTGATATGAGCACGTCAAAAGTGAGCGCCGACATGCGGTTGGATCGACATGTGGTTTTCTCTTTACTGTTATCATTGGCATATTGTCAAAGTGTCGCGATTCCTCGATTTCTAAAAAATGAAATTGTGGCAAAGCATTAAATTCGAATTAATTAAAAGCAAATTGGAATAAAATTGGAAAAAAAAAAAAAATCACCCAGCTCTATTGTGCGCATAAGTTAAATTCGCAACTTAGGATCAAAACCCAGCTACTGTATGCTTTTGATTGGTTTTAATTCAGACTAAGTTGGGGCAAATTCTGAGGCAACTTATAATTTCTGTAGTGAACTCGAAAACAAAAGCAGGCAGCACATTCAAATAAACATTATTAGCAAGCGCTATTTATTCTTAGTGAATTACCCAGTTGAGAGATCTTAACATATTCTCTCTCACTCTCCAACATATTTATGCATCAACACACACACGACAGGCATATTTATGACCTTTTAAAGTGATAAAAAGATTAAGCATCTCTGATGAAATGTGATAAAAGAAGACCCATGTGTGACAATTTCCACAAGCCACAGCCTGCGGAAGTCCAAAACTTAACACAAACAACACTTCTTTTGGCGTCTAAATTTAAGACGTACGCATTCTCTGCCAGTGGCATGTTGTAAAGTTGATAACATAATGCGATTAACATCTAATATAATCTTATCTCGGCAGAAAAATGATTATGGAGAGCATGCTATAACACTAGCCAGTGGGCTGTGCTTCTGTGCACACTGCTTCCTGACATCCGATCTTTTTTTATCCTCCAGCAAAAAGGGAGGAAGACAAAAATACACGGATGCACACAGGCCCGTGGAATAAAAACAAAGCAGCAGAGTGGATCGAATCATTTTTCACTGTAACTGGACATAAATCGGCAATGTGAACAGGGTGCTCAGCCATGGATGCAAAATACAAACACACAAGGCAGAAACAACATTATTACATCTTCACTAGCACATTTTCTATGACAGGAACTGATAAAAATATTTCCACGGTTACTTCGGCACGGTTAAATCCAGTGAAATGGAAAACAGAGGAATATCTCTTTCAATCTAGCGCAGAGATTCAGAAACGTCGAAATTCACACACAGGAGAATTAAAGTGCTTCTTATTTTTAATGAGTTTCAGTTTAAATGTTAAACACTTCTCAAAGCTTCAAAGACACTAGCTTTTCATATTCAGGCATATCCGTCTACGTCCTGTCAGGATGTATCCCATTTATTGATGAAGCGCTAATAAGCGATGATTAACTGTGCTTTAATTAGACAGCACTGATAACAAATTCCCTTGTCTACATGTTTTTTAGACAATAGGAAGTGACTGGTCATCTATACGTTCACTCACACCACCACCCACACACAGCAACCCGTTTTTTCCTCCAACACACACACACAGACTTAAAAAAGCAAACCTCACTCTCTGTACAAAACGCTCTGCATTGTGGGCTCATCCATAATGGATTTGGATTGTGGAAGGATGAATGAATCTTTAACCTTATGACGCAGCCCCCTCAGATCAGCTTTACCCTGTCATGTATTTTTCATGGGACCACAAGTTGTTTTATTCATCTTTGTTTTTTAGGATGGGGTCCTGGAGGGCAGGGACACTATGGAGGTTCAGGTCACAAAGAGTAAACACTTCAAATATCAGCTTTCACACATATGTTGTTCAGTAAGGTTGAAAGTTAAGAAAAGAGAGCCAACAGTTTACAGAAAACCCGGGGAATGGGGATTTATTAAACGTCATGCTTTATAGACCTTCAGCCCTCCTGACGATACTTTGAGAGGGCAGGTGGGTCCTTTCAGTGGCGTGGTGTGATTTATAGTCTAGTTAAAGCCAACAAAAACCTGCAAACACACCAGTGCAGGTGCTCTCTGTCAGGCCCTGTGTGATTATAACCCTCTACCGGTGCTGGTTGTGATTGAGGAACATAAATATTAAGCTAGTTAGTAATGTCTGAATTTTTTAGTTGGACTAAAAGAGTCTTAAAATGTGTCATGGCTGTAATTAAAGTGCATCTTCTATCTACTTTACATGGTATTTAATATATATAACTTTTAATTTAAAAAAAAAATAAATATAATATATAATTTAGGGCTGTCAAATGATTAATCGCGATCAATCGCATACAAAATAAACATCTGAGTTGCCTAATATATGTATGTGTACTGTGTAATTATTATGTATATATAAATGCAAACACAATGTATATATTTAAGAAATATTTACAAGTATAGTCTTTTTTATACTTTTTATATAATTTATATTATATATACATAGAAATATTTTGTACATAAATATTTCTCTTAAATATATACATTAATTTGTGTGTATTTATATATACACATCATAATTACACACAGTACACACACACATATTAGGCAAACTCAACCTTTTATTTTGTATCCGATTAATCGCAATTAATTATATAATTATTTAATGTTTTTTGAAGAAGTTTCTTATGCTCATCAGTTCCATTTATTTACATAAACATACAGAAAAAAAGTAATATTATGAAATATTATTGCAATTTAAAATAATTTCAGATATAATTTATTTCTGTGATGCAAAGCTGAATTTTCAGCAGCCATTACTCCAGTTTTCAAAAAGGATGATCCTTTAGAAATCATTTTAATATGTTGATTTTTAATCTTTTTTTATTTTTTTATTTTTAAATCAATGTTGGAAACAGTTGTGCTGCTTAATATTATTTTTTTTAGAACCTGTGATATATTTTTTTTTAGGATTCTTTGATGAATAAAAAGTTAAAAAGAACTATTTATTCCAAATAGAATATTTTCTTATAATATAAGTCTTTACTATCACTTTTTATCAATTTAAACATCCTTGGTGAATAAAAGTATTCATTTCTTTCAAACAAAGAAAGCAAAATTTTCTGGCACCAAAGTTTGAACGGTAGTGTATATTGTTATAAAATATTTCTATTTTAAATAAACGCTGTTCTTTTTAACACTTTATTCATCAAAGAATCCTGAAAAAGTATCACAGTCTCCAAAAAAATATTAAGCAGTACAACTTTTTCCAACACTGATAATAAATCAACATATTAGAATGATTTCTGAAGGATCATGTGACACTGAAGACTGAATTAATGATGCCTAAAATTCAGCTTTGCATCACAGAAATAAATTCTATTTTAAAGTATATTAAAATAGAAAACCATTATTTCATATTGCAAAAATATTTCACAGTATAACGTTTTTGTTCTGTATTTTTTGTATCTCCTTTATCTTTACCTCTGTGACTTCATATTTTCCAAAATATATTTTTGTTCCACAGAATAAAGAAAGCCATACAGGTTTGGTGTGATATGAGAGTGAGAAACTCATGACAGAATTTCCATTTTGAGGTGAACTATCCTTTTAAAAGTACCAAGCAACCACCACTAGGTATGTGTGTTTTAGATTCACAAGAGAAAGGAAGCCGATATGTCAAGCTGAAGCATTTTTATGTAAAAACTGTTTTCAAATAAATTATAATAATAAAAGGTCACCACTTCACCTCCCGCTGAATTCTGACATCCCCAGATCACCTGCTGCTGCGCTAAGCGGGGAGACGACTTCGGGTAAAAAGACGGAGAAGAACAGACACACGAGGGGCTCCAATTTGCATCCCCAAAATGGTGCGGCCAATCATAATGTTTATTAATATGACATTACCTTCCCTCTCTTTTCTTCCTCTCTCCACGCTCTCTTTCTTCGTCTATCACCTGCTGGGCAGCAGAACATGTGTCACTCAGCATGGCGGCGCACCAAGGGTGCGAGAGCAGACTCGCGGGCAAACACACACACAGTCGAAATGAAAGTTGCTTCGCGCCTTCAGCACAGCTATTTTTTGTGCGAACGAAGGTGTGCGGGTACATTTATGTGCGCGTGTGTGCGCGTGCTTCTCCAAGGATTTCTGAGAGGCCACTCAAATGGCGTTTATTGCTCTCCGCTCTAGAGGTGAAGTGCTTTCAATCTGCACTGAGAGAAAAGAGGCAATTATGAGAGCACAGAACACATTAGAATAACCATCATGTTATCATCAGCTCGGCTCAAACAGCAGGCGAGAGCTCTGACCCTTCTCCTCTCGCTCGCTTTCATCTCGCGCTCTCATTTGCTCGCGTTCCGCTGCCTATGATAGGTGGCGTGTGATGTGCTTTCTGGTAATGCTGTTGAGCATCCGCTATCTTTGTTTTCAATGGAAAGTTCTAAAAAGTAATCTGAAATGGATGTGCTGTGGATGTGTGTTTTATGGAAGGGTGAGACCCTGAGCAGGAGTCAGTCAATTGAGTCTCCGCCAAATCTCCTACGACAAAAGCCGAGCGGCCGAACACACAAACACTCGCGCACGCGCTCGCATAGGCCAAATTAAAAATTGATCCTCTAAGCTTGAGGTCTATTTCATTTTTTTGCTTGCTTCCGTCCTCAGTTTCCCTTCCCATCTCTCTTTGGGGTGAAAGACTACCGCTGGAAATGTGGATGGATTAGGTTAGTACAGAGAAAGAAATACAGCCACACACACTTCAGTGTGGGGGATTCAAGTGCCAGATGAGATGATGCACACAATGTGACATCAGGCTGATATCAAGAAGCAGGTTTGGGTGATGCATCAAACTTTCACAATATATTTGGCTTAATTTTGCTTGAAATATTAAACTAAGCAACACTGTGTATGTCACAATGTGCTGTCTTAGTTTCCTAAGACTGTGTCATTAGACTAGTATAACAATCTTTCTTTGTCTTGCAGCTCAAGAGCACTAAGAAAGACATGAGTGTAAAAACAGAAGTTTTAATACAATCTCTGAATTCAACAAAAATGGCATTGGAGTTTGTGAGTTCATTCCAGGTCAGGTCAAACAATTATGGAAGCCCGTTTCCGGCACTGAATGAATAAATAAGAAAAGGTAATTACAATTTTGTAACTACCAATTCTGAATTTTTTTCTGAAAATCTTGCAATTGACTTTTTCTTGGGAATGCGAGTTTGTATCCCGCAATTCTGACTTTTTCCTCACAAATGCCAGTTTGTATCGCAATTGCGAGGTTACAGCTTGCAATTCTGCCTTTTTTCTCGCAAATTCAAGTTTTTATCTTGCAACTCTTTACTCACAATTCCGAGTTTACATCTCACAATTCTGAACTTTTTCCCTTGCAATTCCGAGTTTACACCTCGTAATTCACTTTTTTTTTCCTCACAATTTGAGTTTGCATCTCACAATTCTGACGTTTTTTCCTTGCAATTCCGAGTTCATATCCCGCAATTCTGACTTATTCCTCACAATTCCGAGTTCATATCTCACAATTCTGACTTTTTCCCTTACAATCTCGCAATTCTTTTTTCTCGCGAATAAGAGTTTGTATCTCGCAAGTCTGACTTTTTTCCCCTCACAATCACAAGTTTACATCTCGCAACTGACTTTTTCTCGCAATTGTGAGTTTATGTCTCCAAATTGACATTTTCTCGGGAATGCGAGTTTGTATCCCGCAATTCTGACTTTTTCTCACAAAAGTTTGTGTCGCAATTCGGACTTTTTTCCTCGCAATTCTGAGTTCACATCTCACAATTCTGACTTTTTTCCTTGCAAATTCCAAGTTTACAACTCACAATTCTGACTTTTTTCTCTTGCAATTCAGATTTTTTTCTTGCAATTCCGAGTTTACATTTTGCAATTCTGACTTTTTTCCTTGCAAATTCCAAGTTTACATCTCGTAACTCAGACTTTTTTCTTGCAATTTCGAGTTTTACATCTCACAATTCCAACTTTTTTCTTTCACAATTTTGAGTTTATATTTCGGAATTCTGCCTTTTTTCTGAACTGTGAAATGTAAACGCGCAATTGTGTCCTATGAAATCAGAATTGTGAGATATAAAAAAGTCAAAACTGCAACTTTATATCTCACAATTCTGAGAAAAAAAATTCGGAATTGCAAGATGATAAGTCGCAATTACCTTTTTTACATTTTTTTATTCAGTGGCTAATACGGGCTTCCAATAACTGTGCATTTCAACGAATCAAAACAAATTTTCAAATTAACTGATTCAAAATTATTTACTTCAAACATTATCCAAAAATGTCTAAAACATTTGAATATATTAAAATATATATCTTTAATCATTCGAAATTTCAAAAGCATTTTTTTTAATATTTTGAATTTGAAAATATAAACAGTGAAAACTGAAATTTACTATATATATATATATATATATATATATATATGTGTGTGTGTGTGTGTGTGCGTCTGTGTTTAGCAAAATTTTCAGAAAAAATTATTAAATGATTAAACAACAAACAAGTTATTTAAAAAGCTATGATTAAAACGTTGATTCATATTAATATTTTGAATTTCTGAAATGTAAATTTACAACAGCTGCTTGACTGAAACAACGGTTCCTCTGACTAAACAAAAATACTGTTTCAATGTTACATACATTAAATATCACCAAATAACTGAAAAATAAAGATAATTATCAGTTATACTGTACCACCCAAACTGACATGAAACTTTAAACAGTGTTACCAGACTGCAGAAACATTTTAAAGTCAAAACACTGACTAAATGAATCAATAACAGGACAAACATCTGCTCACATATGTAACCACTGCAGGAAGATACAGCGAGATCGATGCATACAGATTTTTTTCAGACATTTCAGATTTAAACATGGCAGAGAGAAGCAGAAAAGTAAAGGATATCATGGATTAGTCACGGATGAGTCCCCAGCAGTGACAGTTTTACCATGGTGACAGGTTTTTGCCTGAGCAATAGGTTGGCGTGGTGACAGGTTCGCCACGGTGACGGTTACCTGGCGACAGGTGAGCGCTCTGCGGGGATTGGTCCCCGGGGGTCGGTTCAACCAAGCCTCGTTTATCACTGACGTACACCACATGGAGTAACAGATGCCTGAATGTAGACGGCAGCGGGGAGCAAACGTGTATGTGTGAGAAACACAGAGCGACGAAAACAGTGGTGAAGCTTGTTTCTTCAGTACTGTGAGAAATGTGAGAAAGCCAGGGCATAATGTGCAAACTCCATAAATTGCATATGAAGTTTGCAATATCAAAAGAAGAAACTAAAACTGGTCCAAAATGATTAGTGGCATATTTCTTTAACTAAAATTACTTTTTCACAAAAGCCTTGAATGCTTAGATGACCATGGGTGTGCTCAGTGTTCTCGTAAAACCTTCTATTCATCAAATAACCCTGAAAAAATGTACTACTGTTTCCACAAAAATATGCAGTAAGAATAAGAAATGTTTCGTAAGCAGCAAATCAGCATTTTAGAATGATTTTTGATCATGTGACACTGAAGACTGGAGTAATGGCTTGATCATTATTATTTATGTAAAAACATACAGAAGTGCAATGAAGTAAATGCTACAGTCTTAGCTTACATGCTTTATTTTTGTTTTATTTTGTAATAAAGCTATTTCCCATTTTTTAATATTACTTGCTTATTTGTTCTTCATTCCAAATTGAAAAATTTCCATTGTACGCAATGAAAAACAACTCAGATTGATAGAGGAAAGAGATGAGAGGTACATAACGTTTGAGATGTTTGTGATTTGAGTGCATCTGGAGATGTTTATGAAATTTGAACATGAGGATGTCAGAGAGAGACTTGTGCTGGATTTCGATGTGTGTGTGCTCCTATAATTGCTCTTAGATCCCTCCACTCTTTTGTCTAAGAGCAAGATCCGTCTTTCATTTCATTTCCTCCACTTCACCACAAATTTGAGTCTGCAGCAGGGCTAAGCACAAATCCTCCAAAAGCCGACCGTGTATGTGTGTGCGCCAGCGAGACAGGAAGAGAGAGAATTCAGCTGTACTGCAGCATCTCAGAAGCATTGATATGAAATAGAGCTCTGGGACGCCAACAAGGTTGTCCAAACACAGCAAAAGTCACTCACACTAATGAAAGTTCCTGCACCAAAATAAAGCACTTCCTCCTGTAAGTCCTCAGCACCCTTGCAGACCCTATAAGAGTGTTGATTTATAGAATGTGTTTTTTTTTTTGTCCATATACTGAAAATTAACAGGGTCCAGTGTTGACTAAGTTTTATTTGACTAAAAGTCTGAGCATTTCAGTCTAGTTTTAGGCAGTGAAAACATTTTCATCATGCTGGATACTTCTTGAGTAATAGGTACACAAATTTTGGAAAAATAATATTTATGACACTCAAACAGGTCCTATACAACTGATTGATAGAAGAAAACATGATACATTTCTAATTTTAACGTTACTTATTGTTCAGACATTCCACTTTAAATACAATAAGTCAATCAGCTGTCTACAAAGTGACAAACATATGGTTTTTAACCACTGAAAATGGGTAATATTCAACAATCTAAATACGGAGCAATTATTGAGGTCCCTATATTTTTGGGACTGAACTATGTAGGGCCTTGAAAATTAACATACCAAAAAAAAGTTTATAGAATCTAAAATCATGTCGCAATATCTTATTCGTATATCTAATATTCTTATATCTCGAGTTAAAAAAAATGTATGGCACTCAGGTATGTTTAATGCAGTTGCTTTGACAGAAAGAAACCTTAGCTGTTATAAATTCACTGTAAACCATGGCTTCACGGGGATTATTGCTTTTATAAAATGTTTGTAGAGTAATTTACAACAGCTTCGAACACTAACGTGTGTTGGCAGTGTATGTACAAATCTACCCTATAATGATAAAAATCCATGCAGTGGTTTTTAATTCACTTGTAAAAATAATATTCCCTTTTTCAAATCGAGCCGTTCTCAGGTGCCTGTCGGTGACAGAGGCCGCTCCCACGACAGTTGATTGACATGAGTGTTTTACCTCAGATCAGCTGTAACAGTCCGCCCTCTTTGTTTCGATGCCGGAGCAGGGATGTAAGTTAGACAAGAATATCTCAGATTGAGCGGTTGAGGTGTTGTGTTGCTGGATGAAAATAGGCTAACTTCTGTCAACATAACCAACGTGACCACCTGCTTGCACAGGGAGACTATTTTCAGGCGCTGCGTGATATCATTGCGCCTGCTGCACCCATGGTACGGCAGCAAAGTTCCTTGATTATTACGCCGTAATGAGAGTATAGTTCCTAGCCATATCAACCTAGAAAATCGCAACTTTTCATTTTCCGTTGGTCTTAGTACACTATGTAACTACAGAAGAGTCAAGTTTTAAATAGGAAAAATATCAAAACTCTTTGGCAATTTTTGAGAGACATGTTAAAGGTCTAAACAGATTCAATAATCTAAGCTAAGATATGCTAAAAGTGCTACCGCCAGACCCGGAGATTGGCTGAATGGATTTGAAAATGGTAAAACTCAACAGGTTTAACTCTAGGGGAGTTGGAAAATAAGCCTATTTTCAAAAAAAAAGTGGAGTGCTCCTTTAAAAATGAAAACGCCAAAAGGAAAGTTTGTTAAGACCCAATATCTAAAAGAGAATATTTTATATATAAAATATATTTATATAAAATATTTTATATATAAGACTTCTGAAGTCATTTTTACCCCCTGCAGTATGGCTCTGAATCTCAGGTGTAAATTGTCATTTTGACCCCCCTCTACAAAATAGTGGATTACTCTGTAAATATTCATCCATGACTTTTAATATTTTGGCTTTCATCACCATACATGTCTATCTTTCTTCAGAAAAAATATTAGTAAAATCAAAAATCTAAGCCAGGAACCTCTGGTTGAGTTGACACGGAATGACCCAAGTGCATTTATTCAGCAACAAATGTCGTAAAAAAAAAAATAGTCAAGATCTCAAGACAGAACACAGACAGGCTGAACATTTTTCGTCATTGTTTTTGTTAACAAAATTAACACTATTTGAAACTACATAAGAGTGAATGATAAAGGATAAAGGTTTTCATTTTTGGGTGAGCTATCCATTTAGTAACTGAAATTTTGATTAAAATAATATTTTGATTCATATAGAGTTTGAGTTACAGTTAGGAAAATCAAGATGCCATGAAATCCTCATTAGTTCTTCAGACTTTACAGATCCGTGGATGGACCCAACCAGAGCAACATCTAAAATGAACATATGATAGCAATACTAACATCTAGAAGCTAATTCCATTTTAAACCCTAAGTTACCAATAAATAAACAAACAAATAAATGTAAAAATTTGGATCAATGTATTCTGTTAAAACCTGTCTGATTAGAAGCATGTGAACAATGCTGATGCTCAAACTGAGTGCTGAATCCAGTATCCAGTAGTCAAAACCAGACTGCTCTTTAGGTTCTCCTTCAGGAAATCAAGCGTACAGACTTTAAAAGCAAACAGATTAATAACTCATATTTTTGTCGATCGCCTCACTGGTTTGGCTGCTCTCTTTTTTGGCACGTAGACTGAAATTGCGGTGCATCGTCTTGTAGACAACAAAAGTTCAAAGGTAAACAAGACTCGCAAAGATGTTTTCTCAAAGTGTGTGTTGTTTGTGTTTTCTATTCCTCAGTGGGAACGAGTGGAAGAAAGAGGATAATAAGGGCCGGGTAAGAGTCAAGAAGCTAATAAGGCCAAAGGAGGATGAAACATGATGCTAACATCAAATTAACCCACTTAAGCAAGAGATGACCAAACGCTCTTCAATCCAGTCGGCAGGGTTAGATAGATAGAGGAAAATTTAATTAGAAAGAAGAGTGGAGCCATGCGACAAACCAAATTCAACCAAGTAGGTTAATTAGGAGCACTTGTTTCCTGTCTTCCTGTCTTCCTCTCACACTTAACTGCAAATACACTCTCCTATACATGTAAACACAACGGCAAAATCCAGCATCAGCAGAACATTGTTGTGCATGAAGTGTAAAATTAACAATAATCTCATTGAATAGACCATGAGGGTATGGAATGTATGCAAATAGGCAGAAGAGAAAACAATGGGTCCAATATAAGCTTAAAGACAATAGAGTTTGAGTGACAACTCCATTCTAACCAATCTCCGATGAGAATACATGCCAATTACAATGAGGTTTATGAACATGGAGTAACAATGGCAAACAGTCCTACAGGCTGATTAATCCACCGTCCATTATCTCCAACACCCCAGACAGAGGCAAACACCACATTTACTCAACTCTCAGTCAGCGTGTCAGCAAAGTGTTTAAAGTATTTAAAGATCACCTAGCTTTGACAAACAAAACAAATTACAGTCATTTGACACTAAAGACTGGAGCATAATATTACAACATACTGCATTTTTTTTTAAATAAAAATAATAGCAGCCTTGGTGAACATAAATATGGAAGCCAGTTTTCGCCACTGAATAAACAATAAAAAAAGGTTATTGTGACTTTTTATCTCACAATTTTATTCTCAGCATTGCGTGATACAAACTCGCAATTACGTTATAAAGTCAGAATTGCAAGATAAACTCATGATCACGAGAAATAATGTCAGAAAAGGGAGATAAAAACTTGCAATTCTGATTTTTTCTCAGAATTGTGAGATATAAACTTGTAATTGTAAGTTATAAAGTAAGAATTGTGAGACATAAACCTGCAATTAAGAGTTGTAAAGTCAGAGAGTTATAAAGACTTTTTCCTCAGAATTGCATGATATAAACACAATTGCGAGAAATAACTCACAATAATAAACTCACAATTTTGACTTTATTCTTGCAATTCTGACTTCTTTCTGAGAATTGAGAGATATAAATCCGCAATTGCGAGCTATAAAGTTTTGAGGGAGAAAAAAAACACTGTTCTCAAAATTGCAAGTTTATATATTACAATTCGGACTTAAATGACTTTTTTCTCAGAATTGAGAGACATTAAAATCACAATTGCGAGTGGAAATGTTTTAAGATGTAAAAAACACATATGTTCTCAGAATTGCGAGTTTATATATCACAGTTCTGACTTAACTCGAAATTGTGTGTTATAAAGTTAGAATTGTGAGATAAAAACTCGCAATTTTGACTTCTGTTGTAAAGTTAGAATTGCGAGATATAAAGTCACAATTACAAGATTCCAATTGTGAGAAAAAGTTTTGAGAGTCTGTCTCTCACAATTCTGACTTTATAACTCACAGTTGCGAATTTATATCACACAATTCTGACTTCATTTCTCTGATCTGCAAATTCATATCTCACATAGTCACCACTAATAAGCTACTACTAAATATATTGTAGAAACTTTAATTTTCTGCAAAGCTGCTTTGCAATGATTTGTATCATGAAAAGCGCTATACAAATAAACTTGAACTGAATTGGACATTTGCGATCTTATATCTCACAATTGCGTAAAAAAGTCAGAATTGTGAGATAAAAAGAACGCAATTACCTTTTCTTATGTTCTATTCAGGTGTGTAAATAGGATTCCATACATAAGAGACTCAAAAACAAAAAGAAAAAGAAAAAAAAAAAAACTTACACAAACATTTGAACAGTAGTATATGACTGCTAGGGCTGTGACGGTCGCAATGACAACCGCGCTACCGCGGTCGACAATCGCCTCCGGCGGTACTGCACAGGATGTCACACAATCTATAACAAGCATAAAGTACAGTGTTTCTACAACAACTATTCTGCCATGGCTATGTTTAGTGTCCCCGCCGGCAACAGCAGAGAGTGCAAGTGCCTTCGCAGCTGCTGGAAGAGATCCACGTTCATACGCAAACAATAGGCTAAAGCTTGCGAAAAGTAATTACTATGAATGTATCGGAGGGAAATAAGGACATACTTATGAATTTTTAATAAATTAGTGTTTTCTGAGCCAGTGTCGCTCATTGGACGCGCCTTTAGAGAGAAATGCATCTCTACGGATTTTATAATGAAAGAGTTTTTGTTTTCGATTTGAATTTTTTTGTTTTAAAGTAGTATACTAAAAATTTAAAGGGGTCATCGGATGCTAAGTTCACCTTTTTATGTTGTTTGAACATTAATGTGTGTTGGCAGTGTATGTACACATCTACCCTATAATGATAAAAATCCATGCAGTGGTTTTTAATTAATCTGTAATAGTAATATCCCCTTTTTCAAATCGAGTCATTCTCAGATGCCTGTTGTTGTGCCGTCACACCCACAGAGGCCGCTCCCACGATAGTTGATTGACATGAGCGTTTTACCTCGGATCAGCTGTCACAGTCCGCCCTCTTTGTTTCGATGCCGGAGCAGGGATTTAAGTTAGACAAGAATATCTCAGATTGAGTGATTGAGGTGTTGTGTTGCTGGATGTAATAATGAACATAGTGGTCGTCATTTACTCCCGACATCTGAGCCGATGAAGATGCAGTAGATTACGTTTGTTTGTGAAGGGAATGCACCTCCCGATCTACATATATCCGTCTATGTTCGCGCGAATCATTCATGATCCAGCTTCACTTACAGCAGAAGTGAAGGGTTTTTTTTAATAAATCTTTGCGATCGCCTTTCCTTATAACGTGGTAGTTAGGAAGTTTAGCGGCTAAACGCGGCTAAATGCGGCTAATGTAAACAAGACCGTCTTTCCACAGAGAGAAGAGAGGGGCGGGGTGAGCAGAGCTGATTTGCATTTAAAGGAACAACCCCTTAGAATGAGATGATTTTTGCAGAGCTCATTTTGACAAGGTAAAAAGGGTGTTGTTTTACAAAACCATTAAGAATTTTTAATCAAAGTATAGTAGAGACTTTTCATTAAGACCCTAAAGAATCATATCAACTTGTGGAAAATGGGCATCAGATGACCCCTTTAAAGCTTTCTATAGATATTTTTATCTGTAAGGCAAGAATTTACTGACTTTCGTTTCATTTTTGTGCAGCGCTCCTGTTCAACGCCGAGACAGAAAGCGCATCTTGTTTGTTTTCTTTATTTTTTACAAAAGCACAACATTTTGTTAATATTGTGAGTGCACGCAAATAATATTGCACTCTTTACAGTTCCGGATGATATATTACGCTTACCTTTATGAGCAAAGATTACGGCATATTTAATTTTTTTTAAGTGATTGCGCTGGCGCCTCCATGTCCTACAAAGCGCATTTAGCTTCCCCTCTCCAACAAACGATTGTATACGCATAATAGCGTGCATTTATAAGTTAAACGTTTAAAATAACATTGTGATATGCTTGAAGATTTTATTTAGGCAAGTCGTGATGATTTGAGAAGGCAAAATTGATCAAACATAGGCTGTGATCAACTCACTGCCTGCCTCTTAATTTCGTTATGTCAGGATCCTGTCCTGACTGTCTTGTCTTCATTCAATGTTTCTCTGTTTATTTTGTGTCTAAGCACATGGTTCTGTTTATGTTTTTGTCTGCCCATGCTCCTTTGGTCCCACCTCCTTGTTTCCCCTGGTCACGCCCCCTTGTTTAGTCCTTGTCTGCTTGATTGTCTTCACCTGGTCCTCATGTGTGCTGCTTAATATATTGGGTTCCTTTCCCTTGTGTCTCTGCTGGTTCGTTGTGGTATTTTCAGATCTATGGTCTTGAAGTTAATCTTTTGATCCTGATTAAGTGACTTTTTTGATCTCCTATCCTGCAAATTTGTATCCTTGTTTCTATTTGGTTCTTTTTTGTGTCTTGCTTTAGTGTTTTTGATTTTGGTGCATTCTGGCCTAGTTTACTTTCTGCTTTTGATCTAGTATTTTATTTATCTCTTTATTTCTGCTGTTTCAGTTCCTTTTTTGGATCTAAGCTCTTTTACCTTTTTATATTTAATTTGGCTAGTTTTGGATATTCCTCGCCTTTACTTTGGTTTCGTTAGCCATTGTTTCTTGCCTGTTTTTGCATTTTGTCTGTCTTGTTGTGTTTGTGTTGTCTTGGGTCTCGTCTTGTTTGTTATCGTGTTTGGTCCTGTCCTGCCCTGTTTCCTGAGTTCCCTGGCCGCCGACTCCTACTACCTGACTGCAGCTCTCTCTCAAGTATCTAGTCTTTGGTTCTGTGGGCCTCCACCTGGCAGCAAGACCGGTGCTTCTGAGATCTACATCAAGCTACAGGTTCCTGCCTAGTCTTTCCTCTGGAGCTGCCTCTCCTGTGCTCAAGTCTATTGCCATCTCTGACGGTCTCAGTGGTCACCCCTCCTGCCCGTATTATTGTCGTCGTCTGCCCTGCCCCTCTGTTTGGACTGTTTCACTCCTCATTCTCCCTGCTGTTGTAGTCTACGTCTTGTTAATAAAATCACCTTTTTCTGCTCATTTGCATCTGGGTCCCATTCCTTGCAGTTCCCTGACACGTTAGGGCAAAAATCTTAATTTAACAAACAAAAATGTTTCAAACACATTTCTAAATTAAGAAACGAAAAGAAATATAACCATGTTCCTATTAAAAACAAAACTGAGCTATTTTAATGGATGCAACAGTGTAATGGGAAAGAGAGAGAAAAGACTCGGGCTCCAGTCGGACTCGGGCCGGTAATTTTGATGAGCCGTCGGACAAGGGTTGGGCGGGGTTGTTACGAATTTATGCAACAAATGTTTGTTTAATATTTACCGTTCTTATTTTGGCTACTTTCTTATTTAAATGTATCATTTCTTTGATATTTACTTTAGTGTTTTGTAGGCTGAAATAAACAGGCACGCTTGTTATGTTTCAAAATTATATATCAACACCGCGCCACCGATGGTAGTTGGTCCATTACCACCTCGGTGGAAAAAATCTGCACCGTCACAGCCCTAATAACTGCTATCCAAACAAAATCTAGAAAATTATAGTTGTAGCCTAAATATTTTAATAAATGGTGGCTACAGCATGCTTGTTTATTGTACTGGGCACAAATATTTGAAGCAAATATTTGATTTGAAGCAAAATAGAGTAAAATCATGAACTTGAGGAGCTCTAAGATGCCCCACTGATATGGGTTAAATCATAATTGATATGTTTTTCCCTCATGAGGACCACTTATCATGTTAGTCATAATCTCTGCAATTTCTCAGTGTTCTCTGACCTGTGCTGTTGTGGGTCATCTTGAACCAATTTAGACTTTAAAGTCAACTTTTTTAGCCTGAAAATTCATGCCATCCTCTACAGATGTGATTTGAAAATGGCAAATGGCAGCATGTTTCTTTCACAACACATACGGTGTCTCTCACACATCATCTTTCTCACTCACAAACAGCAAACTATGACTCTTGAGCTGTGATTTGTCATGTAGGGTCAATTTGACACAGTAACAGCTATGCTAGATCTTCAAGTGCTAATAGCACTTTTTAAATTTCGCACTACTATAAAGGCACAGCTCTGTCAACATAACTCATTCTCATGTCGTTCCAAAAATGACTTACTTTCTTTTGTAGCACACCAAAAAGAAGATTTTTTTTTTAATAATGTTGGTAACCAACAGTTTTGGATAGCATTGATTTCCATTGCATGAAGCTTTTCTACACTTTAAGGCATTTCTATAACTGGACAGAACTACACATACATTCTGTACTTGTAAGTATATCCAAATGTTTGACCAAAAACACTCTTTAGAGTGTCATCCTTGATGTCTCAAATGCATCTGTCCTCTCTCAATAGAAATAGGGCTGTGACGATCGCAATGACAACCGCGCCACCGCGGGCGTCGGTGGGCACCGGCGGTACTGCACGTGACGTCACACAATCTATAACAAGCATAAAGTACAGTGTTTCTGCAACAATTATTCTGCCGTGGCCGTGTTTAGTGTCCCGGCCGGCAACAGCAGAGAGCGCAAGTGCATTCGCAGCTGCTGGAACAGATCCGCGTTCAAACGCACACAATAAGGTAAAGCTTGCAAAGCTCCGGGAAAAGTCATTACCATGAATGCGTCGGGAGGAAATAAAGAGATACTTGAATGAATTATTAATAAACTAATGTTTTCTGAGCCAGTGTCGCAAAGATGACGATCCTGACTCGCCATCTGCTCATTGGACGCACCTTTAGAGAGAAATGCATCTCTACGGATTTTATAATGAAAGAGTTTTCGTTTTCGAAATTTGATTTTGTAGTTTTAAAGTAGTAAATTAAAAATTTAAAGCTTTCTATAGATATATTTATCCTGACTGTAAGGTAGGTATTCGCTTCGCTAAGTTTCGATTCATTTTTGTGCAGCGCTCCTGTTCAACACGTACTGAGATATCAGAAAGCGCATCTTGTTTGTTTTCTTTATTTTTACAAAAGCACAACATTTTGCTGATATTGAGTGCACGCAAATAAAATTAGACCCTTTACAGTTCCGGATGATATATTACGCTTACCTTTATGAGCAAAGATTATGGCGTAGTTATTTTAATTATTATTATTTATTTTTTATTTTTTGCAAGTGATTGCGCTGGCGGCTACATGTCCTGCAAAGCGCATTTAGCTCCCACTCTCCAACAAACGATTGTATGTGCATAATAGCGTGTATTTATATAAGTTAAACGTTTAAAATAACATTGTGATATGCTTGTAGATTTTATTTTAGGCAAGTCTTGATGATTTGAGAAGGCAAAACTGATCAAACATAAGCTGTGATCAACTTCACTGCCTGCCTCTGGCCGCTTGGTCGATACTTTAAAAAGCTAGAATCTTAATTTAACAAACAAAAAATGTTCCAAACATATCTCTGATTTAACTTTATACAGAAACGTAAAGAAATATAACCACGTTCCTATTAAAAACAAAACCGAGCTATTTTAAAGGATGCGACGGTGTAATGGGAAAGAGAGAGAAAAGACTCGGGCTCCAGTAGACTCGGCCGGTAATTTTGATGAGCCGTCGGACAAGGTTTGGGCGAGGTTGTTACGAATTTATGCAACGAATGTTTGTTTAAAATTTACCGTTCTTATTTTGGCTACTTTCTTATTTAACTATATAATTTCTTTGATATTTACTTTAGTGTTTTGTAGGCTGAAATAAACACGCACGTTTGTTAATAATTTTGAGCCTAATTTTTTATGTTTCAAATTTATATATATATATATATATATATATATATATATATATCTCAACACCGCGCCACCGACGGTAGTACGTGCATTACCACCGCGGTGGAAAAAATCTGCCACCGTCACAGCCCTAAATAGAAAAAAAAAAATTTTTTAAAATCAACAAAAGAAAATATTTCCATTTTTGTAACAATAAAAACTGCCCTGTCTTTGTTTCCCTTGAGACTCCAAAAGAGAAAAGAAAAAATCCCATCCAGGCCCAAATCTCTTAATTCTTAACGCATTAAAACAATTTTATTTTAAAGATCGTAGAAAAGTATAAAATGAAGATCCAACTCATAATCAGAATTACATGAGACAGGGTCTTCTCAAACGTTAGAATTACAAAAAGCCTACAATTTTTTAAAGAAATGTAAACACATGCGCAGCCAAAAAGCCGTGATAAGTGAACACTGGATAGCAGGTGCTGGAATATTGAAAAGCAGAGAGATGAAATTGTGCAAAAAGCCTGCCATTCACGGCCAGCACAAAGGAACAGACAACACAAAGCTTGTTGTTGAACATGCTCTCACTCAGAATTTGAAAGTGGCGCAGCCTCTTGTGACGATCAAAGTAACACGATTCAATGTCCTCTCTATTTACTTTCCTAACAAACCGTCACAGGACGGTTCCGCACAGACAACTGAATGTATGATAAGCAGCCTATTTGCAGTATCAAAGATAGACAAAGAAGCTTTAGTGTCAGAAAATCAAGTCACGTTTTCAGGAGAAAAAAAATAAATAAATAAATGGCAGGCACATTGAGAGACTCTTGTAAGAAAAGCAGTTCATGGCTCTTCAAACCTCTTCAGGATGAAGAATATTCAAATGTTTGTACATATTTGCGTATGTGATGGGTTTAGTGTGTGTTTTGGTAATTAAAAACAAACTACTAATCATGGAGAAATAAAATAGCTTTTAGCTGAAAGGTCCAAGGTCAGAGCCTTGAGGGACATCATAATAAGGCAAGCAAGGACAGGCAGAGAGGGAGGAGGATGGGTGTGAAGACAAGAACAGCAGCCAAATTAGAGAAATTAAGAAGAGGAAGCCAAATGTCAGGTCAAACATAATTAGGCTGCAATGAGAGAGAGAGTGAGAAAGATGGACAGAAGGAGTGAGGAAAAAGGAATGAGATGCTCTGGAACTCAACATGCCTAGGAGTTTTCACCTCCAAAAAGCTGCAAGAAACAAGTCATTCAATCTACACACCACATTACTGCTTTTCACTTTAGACAGAAAGAAACACGAATAAAACAGCCAACTTAAAATTTCTAGGCAATTCAGTCAAAAGTACAAAGTCAACGTTCTGATATATAGCATTAATGATGAAGATTATGCCCTTAGCCAAAATGGTTTGCTCTGAAACAAATAACAGATTAATAAGAACAAAAACTGGCCATTAGATTTAGTCAAAATTAATTATATCTCGTTTAACCACTATAGAGATTTCAGAGCCAGCGGCAAATTCCAGATCTGGCCGAGGTGAGGCTGCTCTCGGCAGGTGAACAGCCGCTGACGCCCTGGAGCTCACAACTCCGAAAACATCAAAACAATTTTTTTTTTTTTAAATTATCTTTATTAACAAACCACATATTTGAAGTCAGAACAAGTACATTCTTGCCTAAAAAACACTGAAAACTACATTCCGTGACATAAAAACAGCATTATTATAAAACGCTAGTGGATTTGGGCATCCGCCATAATATCGATATAAGAAATACAGCAAGCGGAGTGATACAAACAGTGAAACGGATGTAGTTCCAATATCACTATATCGCACTCCTCTCAGCCAATCAGATTCAAGGACCAAAAATAGCTGCTGTGTGTGGCTCAATGGAGGATATGCTTTCATGGAGACGTTAATTTTGGTATTTCAATATTATCAGTGCTGTCAATCGATTAAAAAAAATTAACTAATTAAAATCACACGTTCTCTGAAATTAATCACGATTAATCCCACCTGAATACACTTTAATATTGGAATAACTTCACATTCAATCTTCAAATTAATGCACAAATAACAAAGACAGTATATTTTTAATATTTGTTTAACTGCATCTTTATGACTGTAGGCCAGTATCACTGATACCAATATTACTCATGTCTCTATAAAATTGTTTTTCCCCATAATATTTAATCATTACAGCCATTCAACATTACAGTATAATTGAGTGCTATCAATTTTAACATTTATTAGACTTTAAAAAAATACCTTCCAATAATCAGTGAATTTCAAACAATCTACACATAAACCCATTAAAATAAATGTCATATTAACCCGTGCCCTTCAGCAAATAGGAAATATACAGAAATTAAATAAAGTTATCAAACACTAAATTCTAAATTAAATATAGATAAATCCTTAAAGCTACAAAAGTTATTGATTTCCTAGAAATAGGTGTTTATATCCTACACTTCTGGCTTTTTTTCCCTCAGAATTGACAAACTCACTATTGTTGAGTTAAATTGAGTTATAAAGTCGGAGACAAAAATTAAGAGATATAAACTTGCATTTGCGAGACAAAAAAAGTCAGAATTGTGACAAAAATGTTATGTAAAAATGTTAATAGCAATAGGTTTAAATAATATTTCATGCTGTAACTGTAGGGCTAATACAATACGTCCCTTATGAACAGCATATGTGAATATTATGTAGGCCTATTTTTCAAATCAAATTTTTGCTTTAAAAGTAATCACAGCAGTTTTCAACCATAGTATATACGTTTAAACTTATGTGTTTAGCTTCAAATGGCATCTTTTACGACAGCATTCTATAAAAATTATTTGCATTCCGATTTTGACATCAAATGGCACAAAAATAGTTTTTTTGTCTTATTCCATGGATTTTACCCATTTACCTTCACTTTTTACCAAGTCTATAGACTTCTCATTACAAAACCGTAACGAATCAAATCAGCTTGTGAAAAATGGGCATCCATTCATAACGCTGTTAAAATGAAAAAATTAATAGCCAGCATTAACACGCTAATTTTGACAGCACTAATATACATATAATAAGAAACTAAGCTAAAACAAATAAAAATCTAAATATTTTCTTTTTTTTCCTGAAGAAGAAGAACCAGTGCTTTCACTGACTGGCCAAATACATAGTCTAGTGTTTCTAGACTTGGAAAAGTTATGCAAATTAATAATATCTTATAACTCCATTGGCAGTTTTTATGAATATTTAAAAATGTTATTGGCTAGAAACTGTGAGCAAAAATAAATAAATAAATTTTACCCTTAATCCTGGAAAAAAAAATAATAATAATAGTAGAAAAGTTATGGGTTTTCCATCACTGTGGCAACTGTGGGACTGTGAGACAAAGAAAGGAAATGAGACCGAAAAACAGAATTGAGTATTTTCATTAGAGGGAATAATTAATTAGAGTGTGCTGATGGGAGGCGTATTAGGGGGAGACCTGATGAAATCCTTTTATATTAAGCAAGAGAGTGCAGTACTGCAGGAGAGCGCACATGCCGGGAGGCGTGGATATGGGCTGCTGTGATTGCCATCGCGAGCCTGTGCCCGGTCCTTCACTGCTGATTGGACACAGCTCAAGAGAGTTTTTCAGAGCGGATACCGTAACAAAACACAACGAATGACTGTGCGCAGCCAGACAACTCATGTCGAGCACTTTCTGAGAGAATGCACAAAATACATAGATATCCGGGAAACGTTTTCCCAGAAAACTTAAATTAGAAATGTACACCATTCACTGGTCATTTTAATGAACAATAAAACGCTAAGAACTGCTGTGCTATAGCAACACAGTATGAGTCAGTCTGCTTCAGTCTTTCAGACTGCTTTTATTTTATTTTATTTTTTTTCTTTTCTTCCTTAACCTGTAACTTTATTTTAATTGTCAGTTATACTATATATATCAATTTTAAATTTAAATTTAAATCATTTAAATAATGTTTTTAGCCAGTTAAGGTTTATTTAATTTTACAGATAAGGTGGCCATGCTATTTTCATGTTATGATAAAAAAACAAAAAAACAAAAAAAAAAAAAACAAGAAATAGTCAATGAAAAGAATAGTTTTATACCATTTTCACATAAATAAATGAAAATGCAAAAAGGAAAAATCTCTTTTATAATGTATAATATGAAAAAGGGATATTTATTTTGAAATTTAAAGATTACATTTAAAAGTGTCATTTTCATTTGTGTTTATGAATTTTAGATGACAGCAAAGGTAATCTAAAATGTAAAAACTGTAAAAAGGAAATGAGCAAGAGCAACTAAATATTTACTACTGAACAAAATAATAAATAAATAAATAAAATCTGTTGATCGTTCATATGGTATATTTATGCATTCCTTTTTATGTAAGAAAAAAGAGAAACAGACAGAGAGAGAAGAAAGAGGACAGTTACCCAAAGCCATTGATCTTGTTAACAATGAAAGTCAAGTGTGTTGTGAAAGAGAGCAAGACAGAGAAAGCGGCAAAACACAAACACAAAGCAATCCGGCCTGTAAACTGCTTTTAGAGAAGTGAATGTTTGATCTCTCTTGGCCTCCACTGATGGAGGTAATGATTAAAAGGGCGACAGAACGAAAGCGACAAACACACAGGACAGATATCAAAAAAGCAAGCCCCTCTCGTTATCTACTTTCAGGATTGTGCGTGTCTGATCTTTCGTGGCCTCTGCTGATAGAGGTATTGATTGAGAGAGAGAAAGAAAACGCAGCCCTGTCGCTCCTCCAGATGTGCTGTGAGTCTCACTGCATCTCTGTGCTGATGCTGTAACAGGTTCCACACGTGTATCCGCGTGTTGTGTGTGTGAAACAGTGCCGTCTCTGTTCTTTCCTCTAATTCAGGCTACGTTTTCTTTCTTCTGCTACTCCTGCTGAGCTCTGACGCTTCTACATGCCCTCCCTGACCTCTGCCGGCAAGACAAATAGATTTCCCTCTACCTGCATCTAAACATATACTCATACTAACACACACACGGACCTTATTAGGATTATTATTGATGTTCTGTCAACATGGCGCCTAAAATACACTAAACCCTACAACCCTGCACCCTACACACTGTTCTTAACTAAATGCATGTATAAAAGAGTGAGTGTGTAAGTGAGAAAGAGAAACAGACAATGAGAGAGAAAGAAGGGGCAAATGGAAATACATAGGTATACATACAGTTGAAGTCAAAAGTTTACATACACCTTGCAGAATCTGCAAAATGCTATTTTACCAAAATAAGAGATTATACAAAACGCATGTTATTTTTTATTTAGTATTGACCTGAATAAGATATTTCACATAAAAGATGTTTACATTTAGTCAACAAGAGAAAATAATATTGAATTTATAAAAAAGACCCTGTTAAAAAGTTTACATACACTTGATTCTTAATACTGTGTTGTTACCTGAATGATCCACAGCTGTGTTTTTTGTTTATTGATAGTTGTTCATGAGTCCTCTGTTTGTCCTGAACAGTTAAACTGCTGTTCTTCAGAAAAATTCTCAGGTCCCACAAATTCTTTGGTTTTTCAGCATTTTTGTGTATTTGTACCCTTTCCAACAATAACTGTATGATTATAAGATCCATCTTTTCACACTGAGGACAACTGAGGGACTCATATGCAACTATTACAGAAAGTTCAGATGCTCACTGATGTTTCAAAAAGAAAACATGATGCATTAAGAGCCAGGGAGTGAAAACTTTTTGAATTTGAAGATCAGGGTAAATGTAACTTATTTTGTCTTTTGGGAAAAATGTAAGTATCTTCTGTAGCTTCTGAAGGGTGATACTAAATGAAAAACATTACATTTAGGCAAAATAAGAAAAATGTGAACATCCTCATTCCATTCAAAAGTTTTCACCCCCGCTCTTAATGCATTGTGTTTCCTTCTGAAGCATCAGGGAGTGTTTGAACCTTCTGTAATAGTTGCATATGAGTCCCTCAGTTCCTCAGTGTGAAAAGATGGACCTCTAAATCATACAGTCACTGTTGGAAAGGGTTCAAATACACAAAAATGCTGAAAAACGAATTTGTGGGACCTGAAGGATTTTTCTGAAGAACAGCATTTTGTATGATCGCTCTAATTTTGATAAAACAATTAACATTTTGCAGATTCTGCAAGGTGTATGTAAACTTTTGAATTCGACTGTAATTATGTATATGTATAAATATTTCTGATATTTGTGATGAAGAGACTTTGAGTAGAAATTTTAGAATAATGTTGTTATTTTTGTTTTCTTTGTGCACAAAAAGTAGCTTCATAAAATTACAGCTGAACCACTGATGTTACATGGACAATTTTAACAATGTCTTTACCACCTTTCTGGGCCTTTAACGTGTCAGTTGCGTCTATGTAGGGTAGAAAGCTATCGAATTTCATCAAAAATATTTGTGTTCCGAGGATGAACAAAGGTCTTACGGGTGAGTAATTGATGACAGAATTTTCTTTTTTGGGTGAACTATCCCTTTAATTATGTTTATTTTACCATTTAAATCTTTGAAGTTGAAGTAGTAACTACATTTAAAATATATGCTACAAATAAATACACAAATCTGCCATTTTAAAATATCAAATACTACCATTTCCATCTGAAACTATTGCGTTGCTATATCACCACACTTTTGTGTAAAAGGATAGATAGAACAACCACTGTACATAGTATTTTTTGTTACAAGTTATTGACCTATATAAAAACATGCTGATGCGGCTGCAGGTCAGCTGCTCCGATCTCATGTAGTTCATTAGTCCGCCATGGACATATTATGTCAAGAGGAGCTTATAGACCACTCAGCTGTGCGGTTCAAAACCACAGCAGCACTTCTGCAACACGGGAGAAAGAAACATTGTTAGAAAAAAAAAACTCGAATGTCAGCTTTTACCCCCACGCTGTGATAAAAATAAAAGCCTCTCCTCAGCCTTTCCCAGCTTAAACCACAAACTGCACTCGGCTCACCTTGATGTTACAGAGTTCAGTTAATGGTTCAGTGCAGCAACTTAAGAGTTTTCAACTATCAATGCACTTCCTGTGTCCTTTAGAAGACCTTTCCATACAGGGCATCTAAAAGACTTTTTAACAAAATCATGCAAAACAATGACCTAATTGTGTAGCTGACTGCATTGGAGTGCTGTATACCACCATTTATATGCACATTTAATGTCAGTAATAATTAGTAGACAGCAACAATGAAGACGTATGGGCATTTTTCAACAAACATTTTTCACTCATGCTGATTACACAAGCCCATCCCGGGTGGAAAGTGATAGAAAATTACTGGGGAATGTGGTTTGAAAGTGTTGCAGGCTGAATCCAAACCTTGTTATCCGTGTGAGCACCAGAGCTCAGCGTGTGGTGAATATGTAAGCAGACTGCTTCGCAGCATGCCTTCACCTAGCTCTGTAATAAAACAAACACACTCACAGACAAACAACAACACATTCCCGTCCCGCTCTCCGAGATGCATTCACCGCAAGAGTTTGATTTCAGCGGCGGCGGAGCTGTCAGCAGCGTGCCGCAGCTCTTGTGACGCCGGAGTAGAGCTGAGCTCTGACTGACAGTCAGGAGAGAGCAGACGCTTGCTGACAGGACTCCAAACAAAGGGAAGTGTCAGTTTGCTTGCGTGACATGCCGGCGGCTTACACGTGGCAAAGAAAAGCTGAAGATGAAGCACTCGTGCCAATTTAGAAGCACTGCCAGTCCTAGGAGATTTTAATCTCATCCATGAGATATCAATGAGAGGCTGTCAAAGAGATGGAAGAATATTCATCTGCGCGCACTCTCTCTCTCTCTCTCATACACACAAACAAACTCTGCATCACAGAGATAAGAGCATTAGCCCATTGGGAAGACACCTTTTACACAGGATTACACAAATTAACGCCACATTTCATTTGACAGATGCAATGTGGCACAGACACAGACTTCAGAAGTGCTAACAAACAACAAAAGCGCCAACTCCTGTCCAAAGACAGAAGGACGAAAACTACAATGTGCTGACAACAGCAAAGTACTTTAAATATGAAGCCTTCAAATCACACCTGAGTGATCAAATTTTAGATTTAAAGGGATAGTTCACCCAAATATGAAAATTCTGGCATTAATTACTCACCCTCATGTCGTTCCAAACCCGTAAGATCCTTGTTCATCAACACAAATTAAATTATTTTTGATAAAATCCGAGAGCTTTCTGCCCCTGCATACACAGCAACGCAACTGACACATTCAAGGCCCAGAAAAGTAGTAAGGAAATCAATAAAACAGTCCATGTGTAGGGCCCTATGATTTCCAGGATGCAGAAAACGCGGATGGAATTGCAAAATCTAGTCATCAAAACAGAATTTATTGTATAACGCGGAATGTCACTGAATTTGTCCAAGTTTGGGTATTTTGAATTAATCAAAAGTAGGTCATTACACTTAAATCAAATCACGATATGGACTAGTATCTCTAAATATTAAGCAAAAAGACTTAAATATGAATCATTCATCTACTGCATATCTCCGTGTGTGTGAATGGTGCAGATGCGCGGTTTCGTTTACTACTCACAGACTGAAGCACGTGTGACGCTCGCTGTGATTTCAGTGTCTGTCGTCTCGCCAAATGAGGACATAAATACATTAACAACATTTTCAGAACTGCTCTGAAGTTTCTTAATGAGCATTTTACCGTTTCTTTTGAGAGGAACTATCGTCATATATACACACGTAAAGTATTAACCTTTAACTTGAAGACATATATTAATATTGTTTAGTAGCATGTATGTAATACTACTACTATCATTACTAAAATTGTTAAAACTTTATTTATTTTATTAATGAACAATAACACAATATTTCTTACATGTTTTAATTTTAATAGTAACTTTGTTTGCCAAAAGATAAAAGTGAGAAAAAAATTAACCATTTCATAGGGCCCTAAACATGTAATTTTTGTTAAACTTTGAATAAATTGATGTTAAACTGTATGTTTTGTAATTGTAATTAATTAGATTGCTTTTTGATTAATAAAATGTAATTTACCAATTTAAAAAAATAGCCCAGAAAAATTAAAATAGAAAAAAATGGAATCCAGAAAAATTCAACAGGAAAAAAATGAATTTGGCAAAAAAATGGATTTCATAGCACCCTACATGTGACATCAGTGGTTCAATCTTAATTTTATGAAGCTACGTGAATACTTTCTGTGTGCAAAGAAACAAAAAAAACACCTTTAACAAATTCTTGAAAAGCTCTCGGATTTTATCAAAAATATCTTAATTTGTGTTCTGAAGATGAACAAAGGTCTTACAGGTTTGGAACGACATGAGGGTGAGTAATTAATGACAGAATTTTCATTTTTTGGTGAAGTATCACTTTAATTTCACATGAAACGGCACAGCAATGTTAGTTACCAATAGAACACTCTTTTAGTCACAATGTTCAAAATGGCCAATTAAATGTGCAGTCAATTTTTGTTTTTGTTATGCTAGACAATTCCTGACTTATACTAATGGTGTAGATGCAGCACTACGCTAAAAAACCTTTCTGATGCAATTGTAGAAATGCACCATGTTCTGTAAGAGATGAATTATTTACTCCAAGAATCAAGCTGGTCATGTAAAATTGTGGCCCTCATGAGGCAACCCACAGCTTGTAAAATAAAACAGCTTTTAGTAGACTTCTGATATGATTATCTTTATTTCATTGGTCCTCAACTTCAAAACCTCTCATTGTCTACAACCATATTTAAAACCCCCATAACTTTTCTAGTGTTTTCGTGATTTATAAGGATTAAAGATTTCATTTTTGACTCATCATTTCTATCCAATACATTAGTTTTAGAGCTTAGCATAACTAGAAAATTGTATGATCATTATAAAAATGCCAGTGGAGTTATATTTTATTATTTATCACCTAGACTTTTCTAGGTCTATCACACTGTCTCCCATAAATCCAAGTTGTTTAAGATGGTAGGAATCCTGATTCTGAAAGGAAAAAGAAAAAATGTTGTGGGTTAAATAAAAAAAACTTATTGACTTTGGCTTATTTGAAATCATTGGAAGTTTGCTGAGGCCCCCTAGTAAGCCCCTAGTAGGTTTGAGAATCATCATCTAATATGAGTCTAAATGATTTTGAACATTTTTCCAAAATATTATCCTTTTCTGTGCATGTAAGCCACTTTAATGAGCAAAAAAAAAAACCTTACTAAGTTTCCCTTTTAATGTGAATTTTGACAGCAAAATTTATTCTTTTTGCATTTTGTATACCACTGATGAAAACCTATTACAGGCTTGCATGAATAAACGACTCATTTAGCCTGTTTATGAGGTGACAGGCTTGTGCGACAAAACTATATTCCCAGCACGAGTATGATAAAACACAGATACAGCATCAATTACCCACCTAATGCACATTCTCTGCTCTTCATTTTGTTACATTAGTGCTAAATGCATTCTTTCTTAAGTGAAAAACACAAAATGGCCCAAACATGCCGGTGTTATTCCAAACAAAATCACTTATTATTTCACACCAGATCACATCTTTCAAGTTAATAAGTGCAAACTTCCCAGAAGGACTTGAAAGCAGCATTAGCCAGTGTTAGGATACACTACAACATTTGAAAATGCACCTTAATAGCTCATCAAAAATGCTTTGCATAAAAATCACCTTGGGAAATATTAGCTTACGTCCCACACACCTTACAATATGTGAACTTACAAGGTGCTAAATGATCTCAAATTAATCTAAAAGTGGACGTTGGTGCGTTTCTGCAAGCTGAATGAAAAGCCAAAAGGGAATCGAAGTTCGGTTCTGCAAGTTGGAGGAAACCCAACGCTGCGCTGTATTTCTGGAGCTGATCTTCTCGGCATTCACATCAAAGGCAAAACATCTCATTAGAACTCTTTGAATGACTGACAGGTCTATGTGAGAACAAATGCGTTTCCATGACAACCAGTCAGTTATTGGATGACAAGGGCATCATTGACAGAAAGATTAGAGCGAACTAGAGCCAGAGGAATACACGAAGCTAACACCAATCGATAGGGAGTTTCACACAAACACACACAGACCCAATAGCACACACAAATACAAGTCATTAACTTAACAGATTAGAGCAAACATACCCAAACACAAACTCTGAAAAATAATACTTATATTTGCTCCTTTTCTACCACCATTTTCACATTATGAGAAATGATAATGAATGCATTCTTTTGCTATTCCCTCTTGTTTCAGAGGCTTTATCTGCATACAATGAGCAGCCACACATATTCACTCCAACAGACATACACAACACAGGCCCTCATCAGCGGTGGTTCATTAAGCTGGGTAAACAGAACATTAATGATTCATTAGAGCCAGCGCTGTTTATTAGTACACAAACCAAGACAGACAGAGCCTGTCTTATGCCCTTCTCTCAGACATATTTTGTGTAGACACACAAACGCACTCAGCGAAAAGCACTTGCAGACAGACATGCCTGTAACATGGAAAAGCCCACTCAGCAATAAAAAAAAAAAACAACACCTGAGTCTACCACCACGTCTCACCTAACTAGACTTTTGACTATCAGCAAAAAGTCTAGGTCACGTTACAACTTATTCAGGCTTTTGCCCACTTAAAGAGATAGTTCACCCAAAAATGAAAATTATCCCTTGGTTTACACACCCTCAAGTCATCCTAGGTGTATTAGAACTTTCTTCCTTCAGGCAAATACAATCGAAGTTATATTAAAAAAATGTCCTGGCTCTTCCAAGCTTTGTAATGGCAGTGAATGGGGTTTAAGATTTTGAAGTCCAATAGGAGTGCATCCATCCATCAAAACAAATACTCCACGTAGCTCCGGAGGGGTAAATAAAGGCATTCTGAAGCAATCTGATGCATTTTTGTAAGAAAAATGTCCATATTTAAAACTTTAAAAACTGTCATCTCTAGCTCTAGCACTGTCATACGCACATTCACGAGAAAGTGGCGTTCCACACTGTCCGAAAAAAGGTACAGTTCTGTTGCTGAGGCAGTACCCTAAGGTACAAAAGTGAAAAGGTAGAACTTTGTACCTTACCTACCCATAAACGCTACATATTGGTCCCTTAAAGATTTCACATATAATGTATTCACCCCATTGTCATCCAAGATGTTCATGTCTTTCTTTCTTCAGTCGTAACGAAGGAAAACATTTCAGCATTTTTCTCCATATATGGTGCCCCGATTTTGAACTTTCAAAATGCAGTTTAAATGCAGCTTCAAACGATCCCAATGTGGTTGTAAAAGATCCCAGCTGAGGAAAAAGGGTCTTACCTAGCGAAACGATTGTTTATTTAAATAAAAAAAACAAAAACAATTTAAATACTTTTTATTCTCAAACACTCGCCTTGCCTTGCTCTCGTTGAACTCTCGAAAAACTTCAATCGTATTTTCTCCCTCAACTTCAAAAATCATTTCAAAATCATCCTACATTGCTGTAGAAGTACCAACACAGTCTTTGCAAAGTGAACACGCAAAGATCATCAAACACCATTAATAAAAAAGGTGAAACGGCGATATTGGGCGATTTTGAAGTTGAGGGAGAACATGAGATGGGAGTTTTTCGACATACCCTAACTGTCATGACCCGGAACAAAAACAGTTTAGGCAGAGTGAGACAAGATGAGCATTTGACATTAAAAAGTATATAAATTGTATTATTTTTATGAAAATAACCGATCGTTTCGCTAGATAGGACCCTTCTTTCTCGAATGGGTTCGTTTACAACCGCATTTGGGATCGTTTGAAGCCGCATTTAAACTGCATTTTGGAAGTTCAAAATCGGGGCACCACATCAGTCCATTATATGAAGAAAAAGGCTGAAATGCTGAACGCGCATTTAAACTGCATTTTGGAAGTTTTAAACTCACAGGCAGCATAGAAGTCCACTATATGGAGAACATTCCTGAAATGAACATGAACATCTTGAATGACAAGGGGGTGAGTAAATTTCTGTAAATTTTTGTTCTGGAAGTGAACTTCTCCTTTAAAACCTATTCACTGTCATTTACTTGGAAGAGCCAGGACTGTATTCGTCTCCAAGAAGAAAGTCATATATATGTAGGATGGCTAGACGGTGAGTAAATGATGGGATAATTTTCATTTTTAGTTGAACTATTCCTTTAAGACAGAAAAGGAACATCTGAGTGACATGTAAAGTGACTAAACACACGTTTATTAATGTAATTTTCAATTGCTGCACTATGAATAAACTCATCTGCATGACCATATTCCCATGAATACAAGAACAAAATTATTAAAATATCAGCAAATCAAAATTTGCCAAAACTGATAAAGTTTTCTTATTCTTTCCAATTACTGTTTTAATTTATGCAGTTTTGCCTATAAACTATACATGTATTTTAGGATGTTTAGATATTTTGACTTGAAAATGATACGTTCTACAGTGTCAATACAATTATCTGAGAAAAAAAAAAAAAAAAAAAAAAAAAAAAAAAAAATCACAATATTTATACATCAGGCCCACGGTCATTAGACTTGGATTAATATTTGCTATATGGAGACTCATAATATGTACGATAATCAAATAAAAGTAAAACAAACATGATAGATAAAAATAGCAGGAAATACTTAGATAGAAATATCCCAACTCACAACTGTTGAAGAGATGGATAATAACTACTTGCATCGTAACCTCTGGATATATCTGAAGTCAAATAGATTTAGACAGCCAGGCTGGTTATCCTTAGTTAACCCTGGAGGAAGATTCCATAAATACTGTATTATACAGGAAAAACGCATTTTTCAGCACTGACCACAATTTAATAGTAGCCATGCATTCTGGCAAAATTGTTTTTTTGCAAGCGAAACAAACTGCAGATATTTCATTATATTATAGTAGGCATTCCTCCAGTTCCCCAATATGTTGGGCTCTTGAAAAAATGAAAATGTTTTCACAGCACTGACTGGCTGAAACTGCCACAAGAATGTGTAGAGTCCTGAGCCCTTCACTAGCAACTTTTCTGCTGGTTCATGAGCCGAGAAGTGAAAGACAGCAGACGGGGGAGGGGAAATAAGTCCATTGCACACTGTTAAAACATCCAAAAACAAATCATATATAGGTAAAACTTCCACATTATAATGAGATTTTTGCTCTTTACAGGTGCATCTCAATAAATTAGAATGTCGTGGAAAAGTTCATTTATTTCAGTAATTCAAATCAAATTGTGAAACTTGTGTATTAAATAAATTCAATGCACAGACTAAAGTAGTTTAAGTATTTGGTTCTTTTAATTGTGATGATTTCGGTCACATTTAACAAAAACCCACCAAATCTCAACAAATTAGAATATGGTGACAGCTAATCAACTCAAAACACCTCTCAGTTTGGTTCACTAGGCTACACAATCATGGGCAAGACTGCTGATCTGACAGTTGTCCAGAAGACAATCATTGACACCCTTCACAAGGAGGGTAAGCCACAAACATTCATTGGCAAAGAAGCTGGCTGTTCACAGAGTGCTGTATCCAAGCATGTTAACAGAAAGTTGAGTGGAAGGAAAAAATGTGGAAGAAAAAGATGCACAACCAACCGAAAGAACCGCAGCTTTGAGAGGCTTGTCAACCAAAATCGATTCATGAACTTGGGTGAACTTCACAAGGAATGGACTGAGGTTGGGGTCAAAGCATCAAGAGCCATCACACACAGACGTGTGTCAGTATGCAGATGAGCTGAAGGCCACTGTCATAGAAACCTGAGCTTCCATACCACCTCAGCAGTGTCACAGACTGATCACCTCAATGCCACGCCGAATTGAGGCAGCAATTAAAGCAAAAGGAGCCCCTACCAAGTATTGAGCACATATACAGTAAATGAACATACTTTCCAGAAGGCCAACAATTCACTCTAATTTGTTGAGACAGTGAATTGATGGGTTTTTGTTAAATGTGAGCCAAAATCATCACAACTGAAAGAACCAAAGACTTAAACTAATTCAGTCTGTGTGCGCTGAATTTATTTAATACATGAGTTTCACAATTTGAGTTGAATTACTCAAATAAATTAACTTTTCCACGACATTCTAATTTACTGAGATGCACCTGTATATGATGCTAGCAAAGAATGTATTTTAGATGTATGTTAGATTACTCAGCTACTTTCAAAACAAAACAAAAAAAAAAAAAAACACTATCGGTGGAAAGTGATGGGTTTTTTTGGCACCAGTATTCCAGTGCAGTTAAGTAATGTATCAGTGGTTAACTGAACCAATCTTGGACCTGTACGTCTGACAGCCGTGTTGGCTCATGTCATCCCTGCTTTGGTCAGGTGGAAACAGAGTCCCTGGCCCGTCTATACTTACCTGACCCAATGCAGTGCAAATGCGGTAATATAAAGCTGGACTGACAGCGCATAAAACGGCTCTGGAAAAGATTTAAAGCAGGCTTGCGTCCCCGGCACAGCCAGAATGTTTCGTGGATGAGAAGATGTCCGGAAAAGAGCTAATGGCCCATCTCAAGTCTGCTGAGAGTATGTGAAAAGGTTACCACACACACCGTTAACCTCGCTCATATGACCTTATGACAAGACACATTCTTCTGATCTCCGCATATGACTTATGAGGGCGTTACACCGTGCTCACGTGTGTGCATCCATGTGCGAACACAGAGGAACACATTAATCATGAATACTGTCATTAGCCTAAAATGTCCCACAATGCAAAGGCTTGCAAATGTACAGGCTAATAACACTAAAAAGTCCCATAATGCAGCAGGCCGACACATTTGCAATTTAACACACACACACATTGTCCGTTTCATCTCTTTTGATCGCTTTATCCCTGCCTGGGCTCTAATGCTGTGTTAAAAAGCAAACAAGCTTTCTTCCCCAGCAATCACTGGAGACAGGGCAGACAACGAATAATTAATGATCAGGGCCGGCTCGTTTTAGTAACGAGGCTTCACTGGGACCGAATATTCAAATGAGAATTTATGACTCATCAGCAGCTTCTAATTAAGCCCGACCGTTGCATTATTTATCAGCTGTTTACCACAATCACTGAAAGTGTGTTTGTCTGTGGATATGACTGCATTTTATGCATCCACCTAGCAAAATCATTTAAAATCAAGATAGTCTAAGCTTTCATATCTATTTAATGTAAATTTAATTCATTTCCATATTTACATGCAATGCTGGGTAGATTACTTATTACTTATAAACTGTAGTCCGTTACTGATTAGATTACATGAAAATTGTAGTTAGTAACGTAATCTAGATTATGCTTTTTAGCTAATGCATTCTGACTACTTTTTAAATTACCTTTTACCTTACCATTTATAATCAATAATACATTTTTTAATTATTTTTTTCATACATTTTTCCCTCCAAATTTATAAGCATGGATCGGAAAGTTATTTATATGACATTTACATGACCATTCCATATTGCGAATATAGTTAAAGTTAAATGGTATGACAAACAGTAGGATTTTTTTCAATTTGTCATTGTGTAAATAATATCTAATTGTGTAATTCATTAAAAAGTAACTGTAATCTGATTATGAGCATTTTATAATGTAAAAGACTCTAACTATAAGTACTTCATTTTTGGAATCTGATTATGTAATCCAGCACTCTTTACATGTTATGTAACCGTACAGTGAAATGAAAACTGATGTTTAAGTGTGGTTGCACATTACTCAAATACATGGAAAAAAAAGAAAAAAAAAATCCTGGCACAGACTGCAACAACTTTTTTTTCCGCCTAAGAATATTTCATCTGAAAATGAAGCTTTGATGAAACTCATTTACTCACCCACATCATTCCAAAGTTGTACGAGCAATAATAATCACAAAAAGTTTAGTCTGCTCTCCAAAGACGACAAAAATGCATCAAGCTCATGCATAAATTTCACTCTGTTCCTCATAAAAATGTTGGTTAACTTCAGAATGTACAGTATATAACATTTTATAACTAGCCCATTAGTCATGTTGCTTTTATAGTGCTTTATACTTTTTGGAGCACAGTGGCATCTGTCCACGTTCACTTTCATTGTTTGAAAAAAAAGAAGCACTGACATAAAAATCCCCACTAACATATACAAATAATTGTTTTTTTATTGACTAACATTATCAAAGATTAACAAATGCTATAAAAATATACTGGCCATTGTTAGTTCATGCTAGCTAATGCATATCTAATGTTAACAATTGTGCTAACCATATGTGACCCTGGACCACAAAACTAGTTGTAAGTAGCATAGGTACAGGGGTTGGACAGTGAAACTGAAACACCTGGGTTTAGACCACAATTAGTATGCCGTTTGGCCTCCTTTTGCAGCCAATACAGCATTATTTCATCTTGGGAATGACAAATACAAGTCCTGCACAGTAGCCAGAAGGATTTTGAGCCATTCCTTTCGCAGAACAGTGGCCAGGTCGCTATGTGATGTTGGTGTATGAAAACATTTCCTGACTCGCTCCTCCAAAACACCCCAAAGTGGCTCAATAATATTCAGATCTGGTGACTGTGCAGGCCATGGGAGATGTTTAACTTTACTTTCATGTTCATCAAATCACTCTTGTCACCAGTCTTGCTGTGTGTATTGGTGCATTATCATCCTAATACACGGCACCACCTTCAGGGTACAATGTTTGAGCTATTGGGTCCAAAGTCAACCTTCACACTCTGCTCTTATTGGTGGAATGTGCGATCAGTAAAGACTAGCCACCAGGCTGCATAAATATAGCCATGAAACCTCCAACACTATATTGGCCAGTGTTTCAGTTTCATTGTCCAACCCCTGTATATTTGTAGCATTAGCCAACAATACATTGTATGGGTCAAAATTTCTTTTATGCCAAAAATCATTAGGATATTAAGTAAAGAACATGTTCCATGAAGATATTTTGTAAATTTCCTATCATAAATACATCAAAACGTAACTTCTGATTAGTAATATGCATTGCTAAGAACTTCATTTGGACAACTTTAAAGGCGATTTTCTCAATATTTTGATTTTTTTTTGCTACCAAACCATATGTTAGTGGAAAGCTTGTTTATTCAATTTCAGATGATGTATAAATCTCAATTTAAAAAAAAATTGACTCTCATGACTGGTTTTGTGTGTGGACCACAAAACCAGTCTTAAGTCGCTGGGATATATTTGTAGTAATAGCCAAAAATACATTGTGTGGGTCAAAATTATACATTTTTCTTTTATGCAAAGAACTTAATTTGGAAAACTTTAAAGGCGATTTTCTCAATATTTTGATTTTTTTGGATTTAAAAGTATTTAAATTGTATTTTTTTAATGAAAGTAATCGTTCAAAAAGTTCAAAATCCGGGCACCATATCAGTCCATTATATGGAGAAAAATGCAGAAATGTTTTCCTCAAAAAACTATTTCTTTACGACTGAAGAAAGAAAGACATGAACATCTTGGATGACAAGGGGGTGAGTACATTATCTGTGAATCTTTGTTTTGGAAGTGGACTTCTCCTTTAAACTGAAATTTAAAGGGATAGTTCCCAAAAATGAAAATTCTGTCATTAATTACTCACCCTCATGTCAGTCCAAACCCATAAGACCTTTGCTCATCTTAAACAAATTAAGATAAATTTCATGAAATCGTGAGATTTCTGACCCTGCATAGACCGCAACACAACTACCATGTTCAAGGCCAAGGAAAGTAGTAGTAAGGACATCAGTAAAATTGGTCAGTGTAACTCAGTGACTGTATGAGCTTTGCTGTCTTCAAACTTTTGATGCTCCTTAAACTGAAATTCAAAGTTAAGAGCTCCCTGCAGAAACTTTTGATTAAAGATATGAGATATGTCGAACAAACAGCCTCTGGCATCTTTAGGTCAAAGTGCTTGAACACTAAATGCGTATGTGTGTGTATGTGTGTGTGTTTTCACAAAACTCTCAGCTCTCTCCAAAGCTTTAAAGTCATATCAAACAACAGTTTGATTTGTGCTCAATAATTCAGTGTCAGGGCCTGACGAACATTTCATTCTTTTCATTAGCTAAAAGTTCCTCTAACCGCTATTAAAAGTGTCAGCCAATCACTCTAGCTTAGAGCTGCAGAGAAGCATTATCTCAATTAGAGAAAAGCTCAGAGTAGCATTAGACTGGGAGTGAGCTTATGAGTCCTGCATGAAGGGATAGAAACATGCTAGCGCACGACTCCAGGGTCACTGCAGAGACGCTTCAGAAATCTCTCTCTTTACACTCCGCACTGCAGGCAGAGGTGAAAAAGTTTTATACTTGGTTTAATTTAGTCTAGCTATGAGCAGATAATTAAAACACCACAGCAGCACTTTTTCACAAAGACACACATCTAAAAAGAGAAAAAGAGAAAATAATTAAAAAAAAAAAAACAACAGATAAATGAACAGTAATTAAACCAGCCTGTTCAAACCAAGAGTGATGAAACTAAATTAAAACAATAAATACTCGCCTAAATAATTCGCCTCCAAAAATATTTTCTTATTTTCTTGTCATTATCTAATTATTTAATTTTTTTACATTTTCTTCTATTAAATTATAATTTTCAAACTCAAAAGCTGTTTTATATCTATACTATTTTGTCTAAATATTTGTTTTGAGATCTAAAATTATTTTATGAAATGTTACTAAATTATTAGTGTTTTTAAAAATGAACTTTAAGTGAGCATTAGATGGGATTTAGGGTAATACGTAATACTTTAGGGTAATACTAAGTGTAAAATCACACATGTATGTATATTTTTCACACAATTTATTGTGAATACTGGTAGTTTTAAGTTAAAAATCTGATTTTAAGCTTTTCGAATGTGTGTAATTTCTGCATTCGCTGAACAAAATTACTAAAATATTGACCATATATTTTATATATATATTCAAACAGGTTTCCCAAACTCTTCCATCACCTACCACTGGAAAGCCAAAACAACAATTCGACCTCAAAATTTTAATCACATTTGAGCTAATGTTGCCGTATCGGGCTGGTTGAGATGCTTAAACAAGCACAGCAAACATGTTTTGATATCATCTCTGAGACCTAAATCAAAACAATCTGTCTGTAATCAAACAGATGCAATTTTATTATGCAACCTTATTAGATTACGACAGCAATCACATCAGCAGTTTGCAAGGAGCTACAAACAGATTCATCTCTCACTGGAAGGATGGGAATTCAGACAAGAAAAATAAGACTACACATCCTCAATAAATGAAGACTCGACAACAGTTTAACAATCTAAGAAACCAAAAGTGAACACCAAAGATGACCTCAGCTTTAACACACACAGCCTTAACACACGGCTTCCTTGCTTCTAAAAATACTCCTCAGTCCTCCTTTTCAGCCTCCTGAGACTGACGCGAGGGAAGAGAGTATCTTCCCAAATTATCATTCTTATCAGAGCCGGTCTGGATTACTGATGACTCTCTCGCTGAGCTCCGACACACACACAACAAAAGACCGGAATGAGAAAGAGATGGAAAAAAAGAGAGAACATTATTTGTACCCAGTGAAGATGTGGAAACGTGTTAAAGCCTTAAAGCCAGCTTAGTTTCTAAGAGACTGTCATATGCTCCTTTACTCAGAGGAAAATCACTATAGAAGCCACATCTATAGCTGACACAATGTTAATCCTATATAAAGGTGTCCTGACATCAGTGAAACCCCTCGAGTAAGAAATTCTGACAAGTACAAATCACATCACAGAATAGCATGGCATAGCAAACCAAAAAGTTTGTAGGTTCAAATCCCACAAGAGATGTTACATGAACTCCACTGTGTCCTGAATTAAGTGCTTTAAATCATTTCTAAAGCCTAACTGAGAGCTAGCTGTATATGTCCTTGTGTCAGTTCAAAAGAATAGTTCATCCAAAAATGAAAATTCATCCACTAATCCTCATGTTGTTTCAAACTGGTAAAATTTGGTAATGTTTTTGAAATAAGTTCCTTACGTCCTTAAAGACTTTATATATATATATATATATATATATATATATATATATATATATATATATATATATATATTTTTTTTTTTTTTTGCCAAATTCTGCTTTTTCCATTTTGTTTGAATTTTTCTACACTCTGTTTTAATGGTTACATTTTAAAATATAAATCAAAAAGCATGTCTAATTAGTTGAAACCATGAAACTTTTCAATTTAAGAGCAATTTATTACATTTTTAACAACAATTATTGAAATATGTCCTATGAAATATGTCCTTTTTTCCACAATTTACTTTTATTTTTATCAAATTCTGTGATTTCCATTAATTTTATGGATTCCTTTTTCATGGTTTCATTAAATTATAATAATCA